>JAQQZR010000038.1:9177427-9188091 GCA_030068235.1 Notoglanidium macrostoma
AGTAAAGAGAAACAACAGTCCATCATTACTTTAAGACATGAAGTGTCTTTTAAGTAATAAAAATAAAGAAAAAAACAATTAGAAGGTGTGTCCAAACTATTGACAGGCAGTGTGTATCACCCTTTGTCACCATTTTTTTGTTTCAGAATTTTCAAAATTGTAAAACTTTCTGTGCATGTCCAGTAAACAAAAACCCAGATTTTCACCGACTTTTGGACCCTACCATGTATATTTATGTGAGTAAGGTTTTGTCATTTGCATACTTAAGAAAATGAAAAATCCAATTTTTGGATGATTTTAATATAAAAATATTTCCCTATGAAGACACTCTCAAGTGAGGCTTGAGCAAAAAAGTTTGGAATATCATTGTTCAGAGTGGGTGGAGTTTAAGTGGACAAAAACAGGACATACATAAACATATTCCTGCTGCGTTTTGAACATTTTATTGCTGTAATTTAAGGGAAGATATGTAATTTCTCCAAAAATCTATATTTTCTTTAAACATATAAAAGAATTCTCAATTTGAAAAACCTATGCTATATCCGCAAGTTGAAAGTGTATTTAACTCTTTCAGAATTGATTTAAGGCTTAGACAGTTGCTTGTTTCACTATTATCTGTATATGGCTGAAATGACGATAAAAGCCACTTGACGTGACTTGACTTTTAATGTCACTTTTCAACCAAACAAAAAAATCTGAATCCAGAATGATCCATAAACTGATCTAGTTCCAACACATAATGAAGCTTTCTGGGGGTTGTGGGGTGTTTACATCACTCCCACATGACACATGACATCTTAACCTTTCTGTGTTTTCCATACACTTGACAGGAACATTGTCAGACACTACTGCTTAGCAACACTAAGCCTGCTGGTATATAAACCATTTTACCTGGCTAGACTACGTCCCAAACCACATCAATTCTACACGTCTATGAGAACCAATTATGGAAGAAGTTTTGCTGTATATTTTGCATAGTAGTGCTTGATTTGGGAAGTGGTAGTCGGGTTTCCGATGAAGTTCTGCATGAAGTAGAAACGATATTTTAAACTTTTGACAAAACACCATCGGCAATGGTGTGTGTTTCCACCAAATGATGTCATGCGATTAAAGCTGGGTGTTTAACAAAGTGAAATGTGTAATTGTTGAAGTAGTGACTTTTTCTAGGAGTCATTTATTTAACAGGAGAGCGAGAGAGAGGGCGGCGAGGGAATGATTGTTTATTACAGCTATAATGTAGGTGAGAACAGGAACTAACTTGTCTCTCGGAAGTTCCACAACATTAAATCTAAATATAAACAGTTATAAGTGGTACAGGTGGAATAACACACTCCAGACGGACTGCGCTGGTGATGGTCTTGTGTTTTTCCTTACATACGTAATGATGTAGATTAACAGTAGCTAAACCAAAAAGTGTTAGGTTACATGAAATAAAATCACTAAGAAAAAGTCCATGAACTGTGCTCTCGCTGATGTTTTCAGCCTGCACCGATGAGCCCAAGTTGATGTAAGGGGTTCTGGGATATGACAGACATCCTACTTTAAGAAACAAGCCAGAGTAAAGGACTGTAAAAGACAGATATTTGATTCAGACATGACAAGATGCCTTCCAGTCGCCGACTCATAATAATTATTCGTTATAACTCTGTGACGATTCTGAATGTTTGATTGATCAGAGATCCACACACACGTCCATGTTTAGTATTTCTGGTACCTTGATAAGATGGTTAAACAAATTCAGCATGGGTACTTAGTTATGATAATGAGTTATGAGTCACTTGGCAATGGACTTGAAATGTGTCCTTATATTATAACTCACTGTGGAAAATTTAAATAACAAAATATCAAGTGGAAATAACAACATAGTGTCTACAAATAAGTCAAAATAGCACAGAAATAATGACACAGCACTTTAACTTTCATAATTAGGGTCATGTGCTACATGAAAACAGATTCGTGAGTGTGCAACGAACCAGGATTTGGCATGTAATGATTCGCCCAATTCACGATTCGATTCACGATAATTGGGTTCGCGATTAGTTTAGACATTTATATTCCTACTCTTTATCAACTTAAATATTTGTTTTGTTAAAAATGACTCAACTTTTTCTTGAAATTTAAAAAAGCTTATACACAAAACAACTCCTTTCAGTTGCTTCTCATTTCTTCAGCTTTTGTCCGTCTGTAAAAAGATCACTTCGATTTCTTGCAGGATCTGTTTGTAAATGAGCACAAAAGCTCTTTCCCCCCTTCAGTCTGTTTTTTTTTGTGTGTTTGTTTTAGCGGCATTAGAGCGGTGTTACTTCCGCTTGTAGTGATGTCATGTGTATTCCGGCTACATTATTGCACCATTTGCTGTCTAAATAATGCAGTTACAGCTAGGAAAAACGAAGAGATGAATTGCCGTTCATTTTTATTTCCACCGACTCGAATTTTTACACATTTTGTATCGTGACTTATTGATGCATGATATACCGTTACATGCCCAACCAGGATAATTTTTTGTGTCCCATTTTCTTGGCATCATGATGACAGAAGGAAACGTCCATACTAACAAACTGGAGCTTTCTCATTAGCTCAGTATCTTTAGTTAGGAAGCAACTCCTAGAACTGAGATGCAGCGAAGCTCTAAAACTGACACGGAAGTGTGTCCCGTCGGCAAACAGCCCGACTCCTCTGGTTAATTACAGTATTGCCTTACTCCGACACCTTCAGCTGGCTCTGCTGTGTGCAGGTCAATTAACTGGCCATGCCAAGCGTCTAACATGTTGACACTGAACAGCATTCATTTTGATTAACCTCCTGGGGTGAGGGCGGCGGGGCTGTGGGGGTTTCTCAGGGGTGAAAAGAGGAGCTGCGATTCCACAGGGAGACACAGGGATGTTTTGGTGTGGTTTGTAGTCGGCCTCTCTGGAATGGAGTAAACAGGAAAGATGGCTCTTCAGAGACCCAAATAGACATGATAAGCCTGTGAGCATAGAGAGAGAGAGAGACTTTATTGTTTGCTTTAATAGTGCTTTTGTTATTGTTGTATTAATAGCATGTCTACAAGCCAGTGCTAACTGCTTTGGCAAAACTGCATTTAAAAAGGTGGTGAAGCACATTAAACTGTGAAACTGTGTGTGGGAGAAAGAGAGAGACTTTAAAAAAGTGTCACCTTCCTGCTGCGCAATGTGATTTTCCCCTAAGAACTGAATCTGACTCCAATAGACGACGTGGTAATTGGAATAAGGGGGAACAAGTAGTAAGACAAATGCAGTTACTGGAAGAGGCAGGATAGAGGAGAATGACGTAGCTGAGCACTTGCTTGTGTGTGTGTGTGTGTGTGTGTGTGTGTGTGTGTGTGTGTGTGTGTGTGTGTGTTCTCTGACAAAGTATACCAGCTCAACAACAGTGACCTTTTCTCTATACAATCCAGATTCTGTAATTAACTGATGTCTGTTAAGTAAATATTCTTCGACTAGTCAACATATTCATAATGTTGAGCAAGAAAAGTAATTAACATGGATTTTTATATTCGATGGGTCATTTACTTAACCACCAACAGAAACATGCTACAATGGAAGAGCATTTATTACAGGATAGATTGTAATGCCATGGTAAAGCCACTGGAGGCAGCAGCGGTGCTCCTACTGCTTCCACAGCACTGTGCGCAAAGCTGTTTTCAGGCCCAACACTGTTAAGGCAGGTTTAAAGAACACAAAAAACAGAGCAACTGATTTCGCTTGTTTTAAAAGCCGATCAGATCTGGCAGACCAAATGCGGAAAAGCGTTTAATGTCGTTCCATGGCTAAACTTCAACGATGCGTGAATATTTTAAAAAAGAGAAGGCACCCAAAAGCTCCCAAAATATATGTAATGCTTGACGTTATAGCCTTTTATACTACAGTGCAGTTGAGTGCGTTATTTTTTTTTATACCTTATAGTTTCTATAGCAACAACTCGTACACAGGGACAGGAAGCTCTGCATATTATAAGACTAATGGAAAAGCAGATTTAAAAAAAAGTGCTGTAAAAAGTAAAACCTTTAATGGTTGATGTGCTGACATTTTTCATAAGGAGACATTTCTGTAGCGTTTATGGAAGGTCGTAAACTATTTGTAACAGCTACGGAGCTTTGAGAAGTTTATCAACATGGGAAAGTCTTCAGAACCGAGGAGTTTAGGGTCTTTTCCTCTATATAGTAAATCAATTAAATAAATTAAACATTGTAATGTAAACAAACACTTTGGAAGGGTAGCGGCACTCAGCTTGCACGTTGTGAAATTTGCACATCGTTCCCGGAGCATGCGTTATTTTAGTGTAAAATTTCATATAATGGTCTGGAGTGTGTTATTCCTTATATATTATGTTTTATATAATGTTATGTTAAGAGGCTTGATATTTTTGAAATTATATAGAGCTAAAATTTAATAAAATAAAAGTGCAGCAATTTCATAGTTTAATAATGAGGCCGGTTAAGTTTAATTTTCACTTTTTAGTCTGTTTAATTTTGGCTTGTTAAGAATAATTACCAGGCAACTCTCTGTGATCCATTTAAAACCACACATTTCACATTTTGCTTGTTTTTGTTTAAAGTTTTATTACATTCGGGGCGTCACCACAAAATGAGTCCAGTAAGTCAACAAATGACAAGTTGTTTTAGTGGATGATTACAACACTACAGTTAATTATCTTTAAAATTAGGGCTCAGCTGTTATATTTGTTGCAGTCAATCTGAATAAATTAACAAAAAATAAAGTTAAGGTATCATCATCTTAACAGATTATCAAGTTTGGAAAAAATCAGCTGTGAACTTTGTGATGTGTAATTAGAAATTACTTCATAGCAACTGGGTAGTTATTATATTTAGTCATATTTAGAGGCTGTTTTACTTATTTAGAGTCATATTTAGGAATGTATTTATAACAAAATTAGAAAAATGATATGCACTCGCGTTTCAATTCTCTATGTCTTGGAACGAGCTTTTGCTACACTGGACTCATTCTGTGGTGACACGGCCCATTTCTCATTTGAGTTTTATGTTGGTTGATGTTGTAATCGAATAATCATTCGATTAACTCTGGAGGAGAACGTCATTAGGCAAAGAAGTGCTACGTAAATGTTAAATTCTTCCTCACAATCTGTTTCACATTATTTAAAAAAACTAACAAACATGCCCAGAGATATTTGTTACAGCGGTTCTCATTTACATGCCAGTTGAATTCATTATTGGCCACTTTATTCACATGAATAATCAGCTGTGCAAATATTTGTTTTTTGAACCTCTAATCCAGTTTGCATTGTGAATAATACGAATTGTTCCTGCAGCATTGGCTTTTAATTATTCTTCGAACTTGCAAATGACCTCCATTTTCTTTGTGCTTTCGAAACATTTCTACCATCAGATGTGTTTTCTGTGGGTGTTTTGATTCATTGTTAATTGTTATGCAAATAATAGCAAACATTATTGGTCAAATTAACGCAAGCCAGGCTCTCACCAGTTTTTCTTTTTTTTTTAAAGCATGGCAACACTGCAGTAAAATATCATTTTTTAATATATTGTGATGCATATCACGATGTGTAGCAATATAGACACAACATGCTATTGCTACATGTTATAACGACTCTAAGAGGAAGTCTGTGGTCAGGGTGCTGATTTCTTTCAGCGTCAGAGGATTAAACGTGTGTGATTCTCCAATCGAGGCAGTCTGAAAGCAATTATATGAGCTGATGTGTTTACACACACACACAGACACACACACACACACACACACACACACACACACACACACACACACACACACACACACACACACACAGTGTAATGTCACTATTGTCCTGTCTTTCTTTTAAATGAGAAGCCAGTGAGCAGTGATGGCTGTTCAACAGTGTGCTGCAGGAGAACATGGCAGTGTGTCTTCTGCCCCTCTTTAGATTTAATGGCCCTCGCTGGTTCCTTTTATGGTGCGGATCCGTGGACAGGCTTGCCGTTTGCTTTGTGTGTGCGGGCACGCGGCTGCGTTTCGGAGGCATGGCACGTTTGACGCACGTTTCTACACGATAATGTATAACCGGTTTCTAAACGATGACGACGCAGATGTTTCACATGAACATAGACGCAGATTGGCTTAAATCTCCAACCTTCAAAACCAGTGTCCATTTCCTGTTCATTAAGAGTTCGCCAATGGTTTTATCTCCACTTTGAGCAGTGAACAATGGACTGCAACGCAGACACGGTCCAAAAAAGCAACAAGGTTCGCATGGCTATGTTTAGACTTTGTTTGAGAATAGAATAAAACAGAAGGGTATATTTATAGGTCTCTTTGCAAGTGCAGTGGCGAGGACAAAACCCAAAGATGGAGAAAAAACACAATTCAGCAGGGGTAACCATGAGTGCAATGCAGTCGTACTTTCAGGGCGTACCTATGCTAGGCACGGTTGCCTTGTACCATGCCCAACTGCGATTGCCCCCCCTTCTCTCTCCACCACTGGCCTGCGTTCACGTTGTTCCAGCCCCAAGTGTGCTTACATCTTCAAGATGCAACTTTTTGTGTAGAAGAAAAGCGCTCTCGCATAATACGGTGGAGTTCATGGCTGTTTTTACATCGAGACTTATTTGGAGTCGTTTTGGATACGGTGTCTCACAGCCCTCTCACATGCCGTCCAGATTTATCAGCTATGCAACAGAGAAATAATCGTCCTGCACACATAAGAAGATTTTTATGACGACATTATAGGAGCAATTTGCAGCTTTTCTCGCTGACTACAATTCGTGTTCATCAATAAGGTGAGAACCAGACACGTTATTAATCCAAATGTTCTCTAATGAATTGAAAAGTGCATTCGAGTTCTGCACTTGGACGCGGTTAGCGATCTCGACGAGCACGGACTCGACTAACCGCGGATCGCCTAGTCAGTATGCCCTCAGTCCTTCAAACTTTTCATGTTAGAATCCGCCTCATCTTCTAGAAACAAAGACTTTTTTATAGATCCACATGGCTACTTTACCTAGGAGTAGTACTAAAGATGTACAGCAGTGTGATACCGGGCTCATTTATTAGGCATGTCATGATATTTTGTGTATCGATAAATCACGATACCAATTTATGATGATTCAAATCAATGGAAATAAAAAATGAACTGATCAAACTCTTATTTTATTTTAGCTGTAATTGCCTTGTTTTGGCACAGTATCATATAATGGCAGGAATATACTTGACGTCATGTAGGTGGAAGTAACTCTAATGCCATGAAAACATGCACAAAAAACAGATCTAAAATGGAAAAGAGGTTTACTTTTTTATACAGACAGCTAAAAGCTAAAGAAAAGAGAGGCAGGTAGATGTTTTATGTGTAAGCTTTTTAAATTTTTTAAGAAAAAGCATAATAACCTTTTTTCATTTTTAATTCAATTAAATTATTTAATTAGCTATTATATTTTGCTCCAATGTTTACAAATGCTTGTAATTATTATTGTTGGTTGTAAAGAAAATGAAACAAAAGTGGTGTTTTTTTTATTTAATAAAACACATGTTTAAGTTAATAAAGAATAGGAAAATAAATGTTGCTTTTTTTTTTGGTAATAACACTTTCTTTTCATTTTCATTTTTTACCCCTAAAAACATTGTTTCCATATCGAATCGTGAACCCAGTATCGTGAATTGGGTGAATCACTACATGCCTATCATGTACTCATGCATGTAAAGTAAATGCTGAGATACAGTCGTCCAATACCACGTGATACTGTGTGACGTAAGCCCAGTGTACTATTTTACGATTAATGATCCAAACAATCAAATCAAAGCAAATCATAAACAGTGCTCTGTGAAATATCCCAAGTACACATGCTTATGGTGCAAATCTTGTGTGGTCTGGCACTCTCATACTAAAGATACTGCTTCAATATTGTAAGATAAAAGCAGTTTAATGCCAGCAGCCCACAATCATAATCATTGCATTATCAGCTTTGCTTGTGATAACGAGTTCCACAAATATTTACTCATACTCGTACTCGGAACAGAAGCTTTTACAGATTCAAGTCCTAAATTGGACATTGGTTAGTTTTGTTATCACTGACTTATATTCCTCTTTAACTAGAATTCCTTGAAAGCCTGATCTGAAAATAACTCCTGATTCCCCAAGCGATGGGTTCCCCTGCTGTGCTTTGGTTCCTCCTGACATTTCTACCTCCATCTTTGGGAGCGTTTTTCATCGCCGCTGTTAGCCTTTGCTGGCTCGCAAGGCAAGCTGCAATGCAAAAAGCAAAAATACAAGTTATACAATCCTATTTTCTTTCACCTAGCAGGAGAAGTATACTCTTCCACGTGTCTGAACATCTGTCAAACAAATAAGGGTGAATGAATACTGAACACAGTCTGTACAGTTATAATATGGATTCCTTATTGACTTATACATTTACTCATTTATTGACTCGTACGTATCTGTACACATCAGCGCCAGCATAAGGATTTATCGTCGAGGTAGATAATCAAGCATTCTGTAAACCGAACTGCTGTGCCAAATGCTGTAGATGTGCACTTGAGGCTAGATTATAGGCGACACACTTAAACCCTTCAGTGTGTTTGCTTCTCTTCACTTTGTGTGTGTGTGTGTGTTTGAGGCTCAGGGACAGGGTATGAAGACAGGCATTTGAGAGCTCTCTGCGTTTCCAGGCAACACAGGAGACTGTGTGATTATACACTACTAAAATCAGACTCGCCACACTCGCTCCTGGAGATCTGCTCTCATGTCCGTGCGTCCGTCCTGCTGGCAGGCTGCTCATCGTCCTATCATCTTCTCTAGCGAGACACATCGCTTCATGGCGAGCCAACGCTTCTCCAACTTTTGTTTTTTTACTCCCGTCTCTGTGAGGATAGTTATGCTGCATTCAACTACAACTCGTAACTTGAATTTCCCACCTCCTACTCAGAATTCCTACTCCGATAGCCAGGGAGGTTTCCTCCACCCAGATTTCAGCATGCGGCGCCAAAGCAATACGGCTGCTCATAAATATACATAATAGAAATCAATAGACAATAATTGAATTCAAAGTGAATCAGAAACTAAAGACAATCCCAGGATGTGGTGTTATAGGAAAATAACCAACTTCAAGGAAAGACCAGTAATGCAGGTTGTTGATTAGTTACCCATAACAGCACGACGTGTCATGTTTTATTCCTTACATAAAATAATGTCTCCTGTTTTTAAACACGTACCGCTTTTTACACATTTGGCTGAAGCAGATTTAATCAACTGACACAATTAAAAATAAGCAGAAATACAACTTTGCATGTTTTTATGTTTAGCAACACTTTTAGTTTTTATTGTGTTGCATGTTTGTGTCAGAAGTTAATAAATGTGTGTGTATGTGTATGTTTTAGATAGCATATGCTATAAGCCTGTACTTACAGGTGTGTGTCTTATGTTTATTGTGACTTGTTTATTGTGTGTGTGTGCATGTAAGGGTGGAAGGTTCCGGGGCGTCACTATGGGATTTCCCCAACGCTCCTCTGGGAGGAGATCGTTCGGCCGCTCCAAACGCCTAAGCGTGTCTTACTCGCTGGACGACCTGGAGGTAACACACACCAAAATCACTCACCACATAGACATCCACCAAAAAAAATAAACACAACACAAAGATACATCACATAGAAAAAAATCACACACCCTCCAAATAGAGCTGCAAAACATATCCCAGAAATATACATCACAAAAATCCACACACCAAAAGAACACTGCATCAACATGTCACCAAACACACATGTACTCACCACACACACTTCAAACTACAGGCATCCTGATTACAGGTGCCCTCATCCTGTCTTTGTCTTTCTGTTTTCTTTCCGCTTCTCCTTCTATACAGTGTCTATCTGTTCATCTGTACATCCTTTTTCCTAAAGTCTGGTGGAGATGTGATACTATCTGGCATGGATGGGAGTGATTATATAACGCATGAACTCCAGAGAGCGAGTCTGTTTCCTCTCAGAGCAATCCAGCACACAGTTCCCCTCTCCCACCGTCAACTTCTTATACTCCACACATAAAGATCTGCAAAAATAAGATCCCATGCTGTTTAGAGGAGCCCATTCGCCTCACATATTCACGCACGTGAGTTTAAATTTAGACCTTGGCGGTCAGGCGTGTGTGTGTGTGTGTGTGTGTGTGTGTGTGTGTGTGTGTGTGTGTGTGTGCATGTCGTGACATGTACACATGTGATTCCAGAAGAAGCATGAGCATGGTGATGGCAGGTCGCCATGGCGACCGAGGAGGCGGGAAGGAGAAGGAAGCTTGGAGATGTCCGTATGATAGATTTAGAAAGTCACAGCAGCGCGTTCCCTCCATTCCTCCATATTCTGAACGACAACGAACGCGTAGAGACCAGTGTAGGAGTGTGTCCGTTTATTATTGGCAAGCATTTTATCCAGGATTGCTCAAGTGAGGCAGCGAGCTGTTAAAATATGTGACATAAACACACACTTCCACTTGTTCACACTTCGGCAGGACACGCTTCCAAGCAGGATCTGGCTTCAAACGAGTAAGACTCAGAAATCAGTAAGGTTGAGCAATTGGCACAAGTCATGGAAACTGCATAGGCTAATAGTGCATTTTTCTCTCTCTCTCTCTCTCTCTCTCTCTCTCTCACACACACACACACACACACACACACACACACACACACACAC
>JAQQZR010000038.1:9190924-9195924 GCA_030068235.1 Notoglanidium macrostoma
AGTGGGAGGGTGTGTGTGTGTGACTGATATATCTATATGTGTGCCTTGTTAATATGTCTGTCAGTAAGTGCTCGTAGTTTTTTCACACTGCTCTCACAAGTGCCTGTGCAGTCATGCTATGGAATGTGCAGGTTCTTCTGCAGCAGAATCGCTTCTCTGATTTAAACCCTAGCTGCCATTTCCAAATCCCTTTAAATCTAGTGTGCACTTTGTGTCGAGATTCAGATTTGAACAGAATTCAGTGCTCAGCTTCAAACCTGATGCAGATTCACAATTTTATGTCTCAATCAAACCTCGTTTGGCCAAAACTCATCATTTCAAAAGCATCCTGACAGCTGAATTCTGAACCTTGATGACTTAACAGATCATTAAATCTCCTCACGATACTGTGAAGTTTTGTGCAGTTTCTGTGTTTATCCCGATGCTAAACTCCAGCCTGATCCCTTCAAACGGACGGAAACGTCTCTCTGTTCGCTTCTTCCTGCTCACAGAGAGCAAACATAATTGTAGAACATGAAATCAATTAAATACACTGATTGAACAGCAGATGAATAATAAATGGCACCCCGGTGGCATGCGCTCACCTTTTCCAGCTCCCATCAAATGCAAACAGTTCATTACTGCGTGCAAAATGTCACTTTCATTACCGAAGAGCTGCGAGCTTTTGAACTTTCTTTCATTTTTCATGATATGCATTTAAATAGTTCTGTAGAAATGTGTGAAAAGGTGTCTCACGCAGAGCAGCTCAAGTGTAGTCTTATCAAAGGAAGACTAGTCATGAGAACATTATTTTCCCTGTACAGAAGAAATGTATATAAGAATATATTTGTCGTTCATTTATTAATTTATTTGCAGACATGAAGTAACATGTAAAGGAATAAAAATGTAATTTGGAACTTCAAATCTATCTATCTATCTATCTATCTATCTATCTATCTATCTATCTATCTATCTATCTATCTATCTATCTATCTATCTATTTACTGATTGATTGATTGATTTAAGCATTTGTAAAGCTTTTCTTTTTCCTTTTTTTTTGGCTTTTTTTCATTGTTCATTTTGATTTTGCCTTATTCATTATTTTTATGAGTTAGGTGCATTCATGCAAAAAAAAAGACATGAAAAAGACAATTTTGACTATTTTAAGATATTGTAAACTCATTTTGTAAAATTAATTCTGAATTCTAAAAAGCCACAAAAATATCTGGTCCTAACTTAAGCAGCAATCTAAAGTCTAAAACCAAAACGTAAGCTACTGTGTGAAAAATTTACGGAAATTTTCACAAAATCACAAACCAAAAATCTGTATTTCATTTTACAAGGTGAATATTCTGGCTCTATTTGTTTCACTGAGTGAAAAAAGGTATGCTGCGGGGCTCGATCACAAGGATCACACTTAAAGCCACATATGTCAAGTGACGTGTATGATGAATGTAAATAATACAAAGTTTGGACACACCTTCTAATTCAGTGGTTTTTCTTTATTTTTATTACTTAAAAGACACTTCATGTCTTAAAGTAATGACGCACCATCGTGTCTCTTTACTTAGTCAAGAACTAGAGCAGTTCGTGACACAATATGGATTACTACAGTTGTTGAATAGGGCTATTTACTGTACACGAACATACCTCGGATGATCTTAAAGGCATTACGAAGGCAAGAAATTCCACTGATGAACTTTTGACAAGGCGCACCTGTTAATTGAAAAGCATTTCAGGTGACTGTCTTAAGATAATGCCAATATTGTGTTAAGCTGTCACCAAGGAAAATGCTGTCTACTTTGAAGACTGTAAAGGTTGAGCGATATATATATACACATACACACACACACTTCTCACAGCATTAAAACAAGCTATGCAGAAAATACTTTCTCCTATTAGTGGTGTATTAAGGGTTTCTAAACATATTTTTATAGTCTTTGGGATTAATTCTCTTACCTGCTCCTTATTAGAGGCATGGGGTTAAATATCACTCTGGGACGTTGATAAGAAAATGTGTTTTCAGGAAAAGAAAATAGGAAAAATGATTTATGACTTATTATTGAAATGCCAGTTCATATACTAATATACTTACAGATTTCTACCATTTCTTCCTGGCTCTTTAGTCACACTGATTTTAATTTCAGCACAGTTTTCTGCTCAGAAGTGCATAAAAGGGTGTGTTATGTATGACAGATGGATTCCACAGCAGAGGGCAGTATTGAGGAAGGCTGCGTGCTTACGAGACATTATTGACTCATCGCGCACACACATGCACACAAAACGAGTGCAAGGGATTTCTACTCATGAAGCATGTAACATTTAATCATTTTACTGCTAAATAAACCTTCATGGACTTTGCTTATTGTCTAGAGATGCCTCCATGCAGAATCCAGATTAACGTGGTAGTCAGGTCGCATAGTAGTACAGCAGATAGCATTGCTGTCTCATAACTCCAGGGTCCCCGGGTTGATCCTGAGCACTGGTTACTGTTCTCCGCATGTCCATGTGGGTTTTCTCCAGGTTACTCCTAAAAAATCCATGCATGTAGGAGGCTTGGCTACATTCCGTTACCCCAGGTGTGAATGAATGTGTGAATGTGTCCTGCATCTCATCCATGGTGTATTCCTGTCTCTTGACACTGACCAGGATAAAGTGCTTACAAATGTGTTAGTAATGATAATGATGATGGTATTAGGTTCTTGCACCCTGTGATTTGACTACAAGATAAGAACGTATGGTGCCTGTAATGGGTGGAATTAGAATTGGAGTTAGAATTGGAATTATAGATAGAATTAAAGTTAGCTAGGTAGAATTGGAAACAGAACTAGTTGTAAGTTGGTTAGAATTTCAGTTAGTTAGAAGTACAGGTAAAGTTGAATGAATTAGAATTGGAATTAGATCAATAATTAAATTTTGAGTTAGAATTGCCAGACTCAGATTTAGAATTAGCGAAGATTAGACAAGAAAAGCAATTGTATGCAATTATACATTTTTAGTTTACTTTTTTCTTTCTTAAATAGTAAAGTGCCTTTTTAATCGGTTTATTATTAGGCTTAGGAGGCGTGTCCACAGTCCAAGTCCCTCTGAATGAGTTGTTTCTATGGCATTATTATAAACATTTATAATATAAATTTATATAAAAGCATTTGAATTATGGCGGTCAGAGTTGCTGTAATAGAAAATTCCTTCAGATGTAAGAATTCTACAGTGCTGTGGTTTAAGTTTCCAATATGCAGTGTCCATAGCTAGTATTTTTAGTGCTTGAATTATACCCTGGCTGGTGGTTCACTATCTAACTGCAGTAGTTATTACTGGGGTTAAAATATTCTGACATTTACTGCATGTCTGCTGTGTCTCGACAAGATAAACCACACGTCATCCCCCCCGAACCAGAAATGTCCTCAGATTTATTTATTTATTGCTCAGTAATTGCAGCGTATCAAGTCTCCCGGCTGGAAAATCTGTGCCTCTGTTCGACTCTAACACGTGAAAGTTGATATTCAGTTTATTAAGTGTTGTGATGTACTTGGCGATAGTAAGCCAGTCTAATTATTGAGGTGTGGGAGGATTACAAGTCTAGAAGATTGTGTGTAATTTAAGAAGAATCAAAACCATCTTTCATAGCTCCCCCTCTCCAGCATGGAATGAGACAGCTGAATGTTTTTAAAAGCCTTTTTTCCCCCCGTCTGGAACAGGAAATAGCTCATCATAGCATGCACAGGTTTCAGCCTCGGCCCATGCCCATGTGGTACCTATCAAACGCAGCCGTTGTGTCTGAACTTCTCGTTCTCGTTCTGATGCCGCAGAACCTCCTGGCTCTCATTAAACCAACGCACCTTTTAGCCACCGGCGCTATGTCACGTCCAGACTTGGACGTTTCTCCAGCCCTTGGGTCTGCTCCGATAATAAGTGAAACCCCAAAACTAGACATCTCCAAGCTCTTCACACGTTGCCGCGTGTTGAACCGGCAACCTTTTTTGGCCTCCGTAAGCATATGATTTGAGTTCCAGCACAGCGATCAGAGATGTTTTCCATTTGGAAATGAAGACAGATGTTTATTTAAAGTGTGCAAGTGTGCGAGTGAGGCGCTGCGATGGTAGTCAAGGGGCTTTCTGGGCCTGTGATGCCGGATTTATTTGGGTTGAGACCGAGCCAGAGATGGAGAACAGTTGAGCAAGCATTCCCGTCGTCCCCTGGACTGAGAGAAAGAGCGACGGCTAATCGGTGCTGATTTCATTCTATGACGTGTTCCGTTAGGCGGAAGGAGAGACAGGAAAGAATTCCAGCGTCCTCGATTGGATTCCTCGCTAACGAGGCAAACCCGTAACCTGCCTCCTGCCCCTCCTCGAGCTCGGGTTGTCATAGAAACGGCGCCGAATGGAACTTCCTCATGAGTAAGAGATGGCAGCTCTCTGACTGGGCGTGTGTGCGCGCAGGGGTGTGAGGCGAGCGTGTTGGCTCTTGCTGCGGAGGAATGAGTCGCACAGACATGTGTGCGCCCGCGGCATGGCTCAGACATTAGCGGCTCCAAGTCCGTGTGTGTTAGTAGCTCAGCCATATGAGGAACACACACCTCCGTAAGCGCACTATGAGTCTGAAGAAGAGGCTTTCTTTCAAACGAGTCTCCAACTTTACAGCGGTGAGTATGTGCGAGAGTTTATACTTGAGCACTTCAGAAAGCCGTGTTTTCACCTCTTCATCTTCCCTCTGTTTCTGTCTCGCTTTTTCTTCTAGTTAGATTTTGTTTCAGTCTCGGCTGCTCTGGGGTTTTTTTCCCCTCTAATTATTCCTATAATTTTTGAGATTTTATTATACAACTCTAGTCAGATTTGCCTGTAGAGGATGGACACACCTGGCACCAGCTGGTCATATGAAGTGTGTGTGTGTGAGCATGTGTTTATATCATGGTGGGGACCTTTGGCTGGACCCAGTGTAGACAACAAAAACGTCTGCTTTTATTAAAAAAAAATTGAAACAGTCAAAATGGTTTTTTTTGGTTACTAAGGTTCATATTAGAA
>JAQQZR010000038.1:9200924-9203923 GCA_030068235.1 Notoglanidium macrostoma
ATTATTACACACCAATTTAACTCGATTTTAGCCTTGTAAATCCATGGCTCACTCCAAATTGTCAAATCATTGTGCAACTACTTCTTACCCATTTATAGTTACTTTTCATGTTGTGCAACATCCACAAAACTAGTCAGTTCCTGTTCTCACTTATGTTATAGCAGCTACCAACCAACTATCTTCATACACTTTCATTGAGCATTCATAATGGTCAAAAGAGAGGAACAACAGAACAACCCAGTGTACAATAATGATTTTAAACACATTCAAGCTGTTGACTTTGCCTCATCACTTATGTCACATGACTAGCACAGGAGCTGGATGTATTATAGAGGAAATATTATCAGAAATCTGCAGCGACTGGCCAGTAGTGATGTGTGAAGTATGGTGGAAATTGGAAAGAAGGATATGTGCTGATGTGAAGAGATGACCATGCTTGGTTGTCAGAGGAAATATTGCATGTACACTTATCTATACGATTTGTCGTTCCATGACTATAAAGACTATGAAAGGCTTCTGGGAAGAAGACCGAGGACGCCGTGGAACTCACCGTCATTGAAGCGTTCTGAGATTTTGTTTAAACAGACAGCAAAACACATGCTTTGAGCTGTTACTACTTCCTGTTCATTACCCTGCTTTCTTTGGAGAACCTGTAGATGACTCAGATCCTCGGCCTGTTCTGAAAAAACATGAATCTTTAGCGCTTGTTTGGTGTGGTTCCCAAAAACATTTTATTTCACGGAGCATGAATCACCTATAAGTAGCTATTAAAGCGACTTGAGCTAATGAAGTGTGAGAACAGGTGACATGGAAAAGGGAGGACTCCTTTTTCCTAGACTTGTGGAGGAAAGCCAGCTTTACACTGTACAGTTTTCAGCCTGATCACACGTCATAAAAAAGTCGGGATGAAAGACGGTTCAAATCAGGACGAAGTTCTGGCGGGGTCAGAAATGTTTGAATAAAATCTCTAAGAGTGTGAGAGCACTGCTATGACATTCATCTAAAAGCGCAAAAAGAGGATAACACAGGCTTATGCAAAACTCTTGCTACAGCTAAACGCGCACTAGCAGCAATAGCAAAACGAAACGTGGATTTAATAGAAGAGCGGATTGTTGAATCATATCATCGTCTCTTTGAATCTCTCATCACAGCTCTGTCATGACGGAACAAAATGGGACGTGATACGGAAATAAATATTGGATGAATTGCAACTTCCTGTTTCCTGATCATAAAGGAACTGGTCTTCCTGACGTATCAGCCGTAAATTACTCCAAACACCTTTTCTTCACCTTTTGAAATGTGTTTTCTCTAGCAGAGAAAATTATACCATATTATATATATTTTGTTTACGCGACCACATTTTGTAAATTGCGCTGATCGGAGATGTAAGAAGGACATAGTCCATTTTCTTTAATCACAGGTCTATCATTTGAAGCTCTTCACTGTATAATCTGAGCAGGAGAACATGTTAATGCACATAATAGAATTCACCTTTTTATTTTATTGCCATCATCTCATAGAGTGTGACAAGTAATAATCTTATAAGATCGCTTAAACTGCACATACGGCTGACAGTGTAAGGGCTGCGTTATTTTGAGAATTAATATTATTTGTGTAGCGTGTAGTTCTATACATTTGCAGGAATCCTGAACTCACTGTCCCTGACTGTTGATTAACTAATCTTCTAAGGTTGCGTGTTCAAGTAGCGTTTGTTATCAAGACACTGTTGTGTATAGCCGACTCGCTTTTGCATTGTAAATGACCTTGTATTTGCCTGTTCCCATGCTCCAAGGCTAATGAATGACAGATAACCTGTGCTATTCAGCCACCGCGGCTATGATGTCATACGTGTGGGATGGCAGGGAGTGGGTGGTACATGATTAACATGGGTCATGCCACTGCAAGCAAAGAGAAGTGAACGGAGAGGTGGACTTTCTGTGAGTGTGTACGTTCCATTTCTTCATGAGTTGTGTAATATGTGAAGCGATTGCTGCAGATATCAAGCACTTTACTACTGCTCAAATAAGTACCAGAAATTGTAACACCAAAAAAAAACCTGGCTTCTCCATCAGAGACCAGTAAAGATTGACATCTAATGGCACTTGGAGGAGGAGCTAGCAGATTGGATTGTGCGTACAGCATACACTTATTTATTTATAAAAAAGTTGCTTTGACTGATTTGGCCATTTATATTTCATAAAAATGAAACTTTCTGTTATAGCAGAGAGGATTGAGGTAGAGCCCAAGCCACAAACATATAACCACTTCCACATTAGACTTTTGGAAGCGGGAGGGGGGACTGATCCTCCTTTATGCAGACCAGAACGACCTGAAGCTCCATTCACTTCAATGAGGGGTCCACGGATTTCGTACGTGATGTAAGGCAACACGCCCACTTATGAGTTCCACTTTTGCTTCCATAGAGATGAATTATGTAGCTCTATCTTGGTATATTCTAAGATCATTGGTCATAGGGCTCTACATGGAAGTGGGAGCCTAACCTGTTGTCATGCCAACCACAAAAAGGCCCTATGATATTTATTTTCCAGTAGAAGCTATATAAAGGTGTGTAGTTTGGTCATTTTCACTTAAATAATCAACTGACAAAAATGAGTCCCAGGGATTAATCTCTGCTTTTTATATATATATATATATATATAAAAAGCTTGTTGCGTTTGGAGCTGCGAGAATGACCGAGAACTGTGTGGGGGAAAAAACAGTCAGAAAGAGTTTGGAAGCCACAGCCACATGTGATGTGCAGCAGCTTTGCGTGACGTTATGTATGAAGATAAATAAGTCTCTTGCCTTTATAGGTTTTCACTTTACACTGTTGGATTTTAAAAGCCCTGGCATCCCAGTAAACCTGTGCGCTAAACCTCAATTGTGATGGCGGACTTTCAGTGAGGGCGGCACGGTGGTGCAGTGGTTAGCACTGTCGCCTCACAGCAAGAAGGTCCTGGGTTCGACCCAGGGTGCCTTTCTGTGTGGAGTTTGCATGT
>JAQQZR010000038.1:9204023-9216777 GCA_030068235.1 Notoglanidium macrostoma
GTGTGAATGCGAGCGTGTGCGGCTGTTTGTCTGTGTTGGCCCTGTGGTGGACTGGCGACCTGCCCAGGGTGTACCCCTCCTCTCGCCCGAGCTGGGATTGGCTCCAGCTTCCCCGTGACCCAGATGGATAAAGCGGTATAGATGATGAATGGATGGATGAACTTTCAGTGAACTCTCACTAGTGTCAGATAGAGAAGGGTGTTTGTGTCAGACCATTGGCACTTTCAAACCAAACAGTTCTAGGGACTTATTGAGAGGAACTACCCTCTGGGGAGCTCCCCCAAGAACTACACGCCTTCAAGGGACCTTTTTTTTTCTTTGCATTCGCACCTCCAGTAGGAACGCTGAAGTGACGTAAGCTGCATCAAAATCCATAGCTATAGGATTTTGTTTTTGTGTTGTTTATTTTGGCTACCCTTTTACATGGATTTAAGGCTGTATCCAACTCAACTTTTCCAGTTAAACTGGATTCCACTGTTCAATACTAAGATACAAAGATTTTTGCTTCAGTGATGTTTTAGTGATGACCTCGTCACGTATTCCCCTGTGGCTTTACACGCTGCAGCTCTCAGCCCAGCTCTCATCGCACACACTTCATCTTTGTTTTTCAACCGCATGGTTTTCGTATAACAGGAATGATAACAGGCAGCACACACATTTCTGTTTAAATCAAACTCTTATAGCCTATTTTTTTTTTTTTTAGTTTCATGTTTGGTTTGCCAAACCTCTCCACCTCAGGCCCAGCTTCTCTAATCTGTTAACCAGCACATGTCATGTGGATTTTTTTTCAGCAAGCACATTTATATCTGTTTTATCCTGTTAATGCAATGCACTGACTAATAAAAAGGGGGGAAAAAAACAGCTGCTTGACCCGAAGAAGCTCGCCACGCTTACGTCTGGACCATTTACCATACATGTTCATCTTTCATGGTTCCTGAAGTTTTGGGAAAGTACCTACACTGAAACCTGAGATAAAAAGTCCCTAAAAACAGCACTCTAAGAACTATAATCGTTGTCAATTCCTGCAGTGCGAACACACACAAAAAAGGGGTATTTCCTCCAACAGTTGTTAGGACTGTGAAGAGTTCCTCCAGTCTGAAAGCACCTCATATGTGCTTTGATAGCATGGTGATGAAATAAGCCCCACCGTCAGTACTAGGTGACAGCAAAGTGTGTCATGCATGATGGTAATTCAAGATGTCACTATAGCACATTTTCTTTACCGATACCAATAGCGATGCTGAAACTTTGAGTGTTAGCTGATACCACAACCCATGCGATATTGTTTTCTCCAAAAACTTTAAAAGCTTTAAAATGATTAATTTTAAAGCACTATACTTAGAGTTCAACTCTAAATATAAATATATATAACGTATAAACATAATAAAGTTCATCCTAACACAAGAACAATTATATGTAAATATTTCCGGATCCAAAAATAGATTTATTTTCTAAAAAGCAGTTCCAATCGTTGCCATTTGTTACAGGATCCGATATACAAGCTATATTTTTGCTGATGTCGGTAATACTGATACTAAGGATCACTTGTACTAGTAATGGAATATTACTATTGTTTACTATTGTCAGATATAATTCAAATATGATATAGTTTAAGGGTGTTAGACTTGTCATAAAATTTACTAGAGTTACTCTTTAAGGGTTCGCCCCGAGGAACAAATCGAGGTTTCCAGATTTAAGGTTTTTTACTGTGCACACATGCAAGCTTTTTAAACAAATGACCTATCAGAGACGTACTTAGCACTGTCACCACACAGCAACAAGGTTCTGGGTTCGACCCTGCTGGCCTTTCTGTGTGATGCTTGCATGTTCTCCCTGTGCCTGCGTGGGTTTCTTCCAGGGACTCCGGTTTCCTCCCACAGCCCAAAGACATGCATTAGGTCAACTGGCTACTCTAAAGTGCCCATAGGTGTGAATGTGAGTGTGGATGGTTGTTCGTCTCTGTGTTAGCCCTGTGATAGATTGGTAACCTCCCCAGGGTGAACTCCGCCTGTTGTCCAAAGCCAACTGGGATTGACTCCAGCTTCCCCACAACCCTTAGTGGATAAGTGGTATATATAATGGATGGATGGATGGCCTATCAGACACATGGATGACTTTAATATAAGAACTTTGAATATAATAATGACGTTGCCATGCAGCATCATGATTCTATGACATATTTCTATGATCTTTTTTTGATTATTTGTCATCTTTCAAGGTGGTAGGAAATTAACTCCAAATATAACCTCAAGTTCCACTGCCTCGTGTTTGAGAGCGATCCTGTTTTTGTTGCGGAAAACCCTCACACGTGTAATAAGGACTCCTCATGGGTTCTTTAAATGATTAATAATTCAAGCTTTCTAAAAAAAAATTATTATTTTTTTTAAATAAGTGCCTGGATCATGTCTTTTTGCACTGGATTATGGGAATTTTGCACGGGGTGTGTATTTCCAAGGTAATTTCAGTCACGCTCATTCACTCTGGAAACAGATTAAAAGTTTCGGACTCACTGAAGAAACTGAAAGGGCTTTAATATGCAGCATATCTGTCTTCTTATCCCCCTCCATCTCCTCCATCTCACTCGCTCTGTTCCTTCAGACCATCTGTCTGCCCACCGGGACGTTGTGGTCAGACACCAGCCCTTTTTCTCTCTGTCTCACTCCTGTTTCTCTTTATGACCTAATCACTTCTCTGTGTCTGGTGTCAGAGTGCTGCGCAGCCGGTGTGGGCAGATGTCTTGTTCGCCTGCTGGAAATTCACACTACATGCCTGAACAGAGATACAGATTTAAGTGCAACAGTGATGATTATGATCGTGCTGGTGTGTGTGAGTGTGTGTGTGTGAGAGAGAGAAGGTGGGTGTGTGAATGAATAAGTGTGTATAATATTCAGAATTGTCTCGAGTGCAAACGCATAACTTGTTTAAATGTATACATTGAGCTTAAGGACGTGTGGTTACTATTTGTGTCAAGGTCGTGTGTAATCTAGTGCTTTGTCTCCACCCTACACAGTTCTGTCACTGTCTGACTTCAGTGCCTACATCTAAAGGAAGTGACTCATTGAGTTTCAGGCCTACACACACACACAGACACACTAACATGCACACACTCCCACACAAACACATGCAGATAAATCTTGCATGTTAAACTCATGATATTTGACTTTCTTCCTGTTCAAGGGGTTTGATTGTATAGCAGTGCAGAGTTTGAAATAGTGATTTTGTTAACGTTGTATGAATAGTGATATTGCAAAAATTATTTCCAGTGTAGCGCAGACCTTCAGAGTCACTGTAGTCACACTTCTTGATGAGGCATATCTATAAGCATTTTTTTTTTTTTTTTTTTCAGTTGTCTAGAGAAACGTCTTCGTGGCAGTCCCTCGTCAACCGGTTTATTATTCAATACAGACAAAATGACTTTGGAAGCCTCTTAATACAAGTTGTAAAACAGGAGCCTGGAACAAATCTGGAAAACAAATCTCCTTACTTGTAATAATCTGAGGCTAACAACCGGTTAACAAGTAGATAAAAATTAAGGACCAGCATATTTGTGTCATTGTTGCAGGAGAACACTGTAATACACCAAAATCAGATTTCATGTCAAACGTTTTGTCTGTTTAAAACAGAAATAGGGAACGCTGTTATGGAGAAACAGTCAAAAGAGGAGCAGTGTGATATTTTCCTATAATGAGCAGGACAAAAAACCTTTTTGCTAACAGTTAAAATGTTTTATTTGTTAATGAATGAAATGTAGCAGTTGTTATTTGTTCATAGTTACAGTTCATGTTGGGCAACATTCCGCAAAACAAGTCAGTTCCTTTTTATCCGAGCTGTAAACAGTCATCGACTGTCACGTTCTCTACTTAGAGAGAACCGCAAAAAAACCCCCGCAGTGTCCTCCTGCCTGTACACTTTTCTGTGGTGGAAAGCGTAAAGGCACGGCTTTGTCTGTACAACGCTGACACTGGAGACTCCTTCCACATCTGCAACAATGTCGAATCTCCTTATAGAAAGCTTCACCGCTGTTGTTGTAGTTGTTGTTGAACCCATCGTTTTTTATTATTTGTTAGATCACGTGAAGGATTTCCCAAACAAGTCTCCACAAATGAGTTGTAACTATAGAAGCGGTAACGGATTACATCGAGTGTGTTAATGGAAACCTGTGTAGAGCTGCTGTTATAGGAAATAAATCAAAACCCCGAGTCGGGAATTCACCATGGCTGCGGCATCACGCTGGGTATTAAGCCTGTCTACGGTTCAAGATTTGTAAGAACTTTTTTTTTTAAAAAGCAGAGAAAACTTTCCATATGGAAAACAGTGACATTGGATTAGATTGCCATTATTCCCTGAATTGTTCCAGTCCTGTGCTTTCTAAACTTTCTGACGCGCTGTTGCAGTGTGGAAGTTTGTTTTGCCATGTTGTCCTCGCTTGATAGACTGACATGTCCGGGCAAATGTGGGCAGGGCTTATGTAGGTCTGTGGGTGGGGCTAGGAACACTGAAAGCATGTATCACTCTATTTGCATATCAAGTGCTAGCAGGTGGAAAGCTTTACCAGTAGAACAGGAAGAGTGGGACTGAGTCTGAGGCTAAGTGTGTGTGAGTGTGTGTGTGTGTGTGGGGATGTGTGGGTGCCATCAGTACACCCTGCCCAGCTCCCGAGTGTGTGCTGTGAGTGTGAGTGTGTGTGTTGGTGAGGACGGTCACTCACACATGTCTCTCTGTGTTCTCTTGCAGTCAGCAGCTGTCTCTGATGGCGGTGAGTAACCATCAATTTATTATTCTCTCAGCTCTTCTCATGCCACTTGTTCGTCCCTCTCTCTCTCTCTCTCTCTCTCTCTCTCTCTCTCTCTCTCTCGCTCTCTCGCTCTCTCTCTTCTCTAGATTGACATGATTTATAAGGCTTAATTTATTTATTTATGTATTTTATTTTCCTTATACTTTCTCATCATACTTGTTTGAATGAATACCTTCCTAAGCTGATATTGTGTTCAGAACAATATGTTGGGTTTTTTGTTTGTTTGTTTGTTTGTTTTGTTTTGTTTTTTAAATTCTGATATAATAATTAAAATATAAATTAAGGGAGGAATTACTCTAAAGTAGATTAAAATTGCATTACAATTCTGTTGCATTACAGCCGAAAACATCAAATGTTTGTTTAAAGAAAGCAAATTATAAAACTTTCCGGTTTGAAAGTCCGTCGTAAAATACTAGATACGTGCTCACCTGTGACTGAATCGCAGCAATTGAATTTCGTATTAAATGCTTTGGGTTTTTTAATTTTTTTTTTACTATATTATAGAGGTTCTGGTACAAAGGAAAACCTCTGTATCAGTGAGGACTGTAACGCATGCCCTCGACTGGCTTATTACTTTAATTAATCACAGTGGCATGGCTTTAAAAATAGTTTGCTTTCATCTACAGACTCATTCAACAGCTTTCACATGACCTTGGAATCAAATTAAAATGCATTTTCCTAATTTTTCTTTTCACGCTTCTGATCCACGTCTGATGTTCAGTGGCGTCTCGCTGCTCTCATCTGGCCGTCCCCGTTCTTTTATTTCCTCGGCCTCGAACACTTGAACACTTTTTACAAAGCGTTTTTTTATCTGCTGTCCTCTCTGTTCTCAGTCTCTGTTTCTCTGGCGGTGAGAGAGTGCGATAGGGATGAGCCGATGAGCAGATAGTGAGATTCCTGCCTGGTTGAAAGGGAACTCGTAGCTGGCTGTATTTAAATGGTTTGATAACTCTTGATTAGATACCGTTTGTTTTGCTTTCTCATTTAAAAGCCATTTAAGGAGAAAGATGTCGATTCACATTCGTTATATATCCAATCTAGCAGTCGTTACATGGCATTCTCACTCACAGACTCTTTCTCACAAACTAACACTGTTCTGATTATTAGGTAAGCGTTCGTGTCCGACCCTGTAACACATGAAAACACACGGTTTGTCCTGAGTACCCGACTTCCTCCAGAGACTGATTAAGAGGAGTTACTGGCCGCTAGAGACGCTCCTGCCTGCTCGCTCCTCTGCTCTCCAACCACCCATTTAGCACATGTGAACGTCGTGTCAACGTCGGCATGATCATCGTTACCGTGCGTTAGAGCCCCAGCCTGCAGCATAACAAAGGCATCTTGGGAGTCGGCCACGATCCGTCATGATCCCGAGACAAAACAGCGTGTAGGCAAGAGCCTTAGATCACAGCGTTTCATTCTCACATCTGATTGGTCAAAAGCTTTCTCTAACTGCAGTGTACAGAAAATAAGATAGGTCACAGCTAATAAACAGCCGTTGAAAAACATATAAATCGTCAACGTGCTGAAGTGGACATGTTTATCTCCAGTTTCAGCACTCTGTAACAGTCAGTAGGTTTTCCGGTTTCTGTGTCATGTGACAAGCTGCATTGTTTTCTCATTAACTTCAAGAGAGAAAAAGAGAGGCCTGCTATAACATGTAATAACAGGACCGAACTTCTTTTTCAGAAATTCTGTTATTTCAAAAATAACTATGAATCTTAAAGTAGCTTTTTTGACACTGGTAAATACATTAAAATTTCTAATAGCATTCAAACTGCTGTGATGTAAGAGGAATAAAGCACTTGATACCATGCTGTTGTGGGCATCACACCACCCCTACACTGATTATTTTCCTACACCCCCAAGTGTTATATTTCTTGCTAATTATATGCAGCTGTGTGTGTGTGTGAGTGTGTGTGTGTGTGTGTGTGTGTGTGTGTGTGTGTGTGTGTGTGAGGTCATAACAGACCTCTTAATTTCTGTGTAGGTGAAGATTCCATCACATTGTAAATCATTCACACTCTTCTTACTATCAGAGGATCACTATTTAGGCTCTTTGTTGCTAATTCCTTGCCATGTTTAGAGCCCGCCCAGCCTTCACTGCTGTATTTATGCACATCAAAGGGTTTTTACTGCAGTGGCAGACAGACCGGGTTCAGAAAAGGTAATGTCTTATCACATTACTCATCAAAAGCCAAGCTGCGGTTGTGTTTCTGTCTGTTCTCAGATCAGTAGGTATACTGAAGTAGCGACTGGGTCGTGTAATGACCTTTATACTGTATCAGAACTGCGTGTGGGCGATACGACTAAAATACCAGATCACAATATCTGAAGGCAGATGATGACACAAGCTATGCATTACAAGAAATAATTTCACTTACAAACTGCCAGCAAAACTGTATTACATTTTAAAGCATAAAACGTTAAAAATAAGCTTAAAGGGACTCAGTCTTCCCAGAATCCTCTGCGCCAAGTAGCAAATCGCCATTTTTGATTTCATCCATACTCCAAAAACAAGATCCATCGACAATCTAGGCCATAGATCTTAAATTGTAACGTGAACTTGAAGATATTTTGTCAAAGTATCTTTAGTTTAAATTCTTTTGACCGATCCGTTCGGTTTTCAGATCGTTATTCTGGGACCCAAACTGGCCTCGGCCGTCTTGTGGGCGGCCACAGGGAAAAGAAAAGACAAGGCATATTTTGTTCAGTGTGACAAAGAATGAAGGAAATGTTGATGTTTTGAAGGCACAGGTAGGTAACAGTGACTTTGCGGAGGCTTTGCTGCACATAGAGCTAGCAGGTAGCGCTCACGTTCTTTCAAAACAGAAACAACGCATTGGATTGTGGGAAAAGCGAGCTGGCCCCTGTGAAGGAAAAGGAAGAGAATCGTAGCCCGGATTTATTTATTTATTTATTTAAACTTTTTATTATTTTAAAGATTTGATATTGTATAAAATATTTTGTTATATAGAATATATATATATATGTTTGTTATTTTAAAAATTTTTATACAGTACACACACACACACAATCACATTTGCACTTCTGGTAGGTGCTAAACTGCATTTCATTACAGAGTACTTTGCAATGACAATAAAGTACTATCTGTTTACCTTCCTGTCCATCAGTCCATCCATCCATCTGTAAGTCCTTTCCACACTAACTGGAGTGTTATTCCACTTACACCACAGTGAGTAAATGTTATGGAAGGGCTGAGAGACACGTTAGATCCTGTTCTTACTTACTGTGATAAACTGTGATTCCCCCACCAGCCTCTCTCTCTCTCTCACTCCCTCTCTCACTCCCTCTCTCTCTCCCTCTCTCTCTCTCTCTCCGTCTCTCCGTCTCTCCCCCCTCTCTCTGTCTCTCTTTCTCTCTCTCGCCCCTTCTCTCTTTCTTGTCCCCTCTCTGTCTCTCTGTCTCTATCTCTCTCTCTCTCTTTCTCATCCCCTCTCTCTGTCTCTCTCTCTCTCCCCCCACTCTCTGTCTCTCTCTCTTTCTCGTCCCCTCTCTCTCTTCCCCTCTCTCTGTCTCTCTCTCTTTCTCTCTCTCTCTTCCCCTCTCTGTCTCTCTATCTCTCTCTCTCTCTCCCTCTCTCTGTCTCTCTCTCTCTCTTTCTCTCTCTTGTCCCTTCTCTCTGTCTCTCTTTCTCTTGCACTCAAAAAAATGCAGCCTGTAATTTTGGCAAGAACCTGGAAAGCGTAAACTCCTCAGTCCCGAAAACTTTCCCATTCTGGGAACAGAAACTTTGCATAGCACCATGACTGTTACAGAACGCCGACACTCACCACTCCTTCCAAAAATGATAAATAAATGTCCCCTACCATTATACATTTTTTATTCTTTGTTAAATAGCTTTTTTTTTTTAAATTGGATCATGTGGAGCTTCTTCCGTACAAGTCCCTGTGTATGAGCTGTTACTATAGAAACAATATTGTTTTTACATTCATTTACATAATGTACATTAATATTAACTTGTCATTCTTGTTACAGCCAGAGCTACAGTCTGAGCCGTGCTGTTGTACAAAGATAACGCACCCTTTATGTGCTTTGGGACACATCCTCAGGCTTTGATGATTGCTGGTTAGTGTTTGGAACTGGAGGTGATGGAGGTTAGGACTTAGCTAGCTAGAAACTAGAGACGTTTCATCAGGTAGTCTATGTTTCTGATCCTGTCATAATGGATAAGGATTAGAAGTGAGGTCTTGTTTGTGGATTCATGTCGCATTCACACTGGTGTGCATGTGAAGGCCTGGATCTTTCCTACACGGGAGGAATCCGAGTGACCTCAAAGTTGATTATTTTCCGTAACAGCATGACCCAGTGTTTTATTCCTCTTACACCACAACGTTGTGCCTTTTTTTTTTTTTACCTGTTTATAGTTATATTTCATGTTGTGAAACATTTATGAAACAAGTTTCTGTTATCATGTATAGCAGCTAACAGCCATTCTCACTTTCTCTTGAGGTTAATAAGAAAAAAAATGCAGCTTGTTAGTGAGAAAACCACAAAATGCAGCCTCTGTCCTGAAAACTTTCCACTGGCAGAAGCAACAGATTTACCTCAGCCGGTAAAGTGCTGACGCTGGAGATTCCTTCTCTAAATGTTAAATATAGATCTGCTTACAAAGCTTCTACAAATCCTCCTGCTTTGATGATTGGTGTCAGGTTAGTTTGGGAGTCAGAGGTGAAGGGAAGTTAAGAGTTAGCTAGATAGAAAGAGTAAGAGTGTTGGATTGAATTGAATACATTTTCATTGTTGTTTAAAAAAAAAAGCAGTCTTTTAAAAAATTTCATGTTTCTGATCCCATCCCATTAGTTTGTGAAAACCATTTCATGAAATATTTTATGGTTAATAGAACACATACAGTTCTTAAAAGGCCATTGTTATGGTTCCTCCATATCTAACCTGCTCAACTGCCAAAGGAAAACACCCCTTAGTTTGTTTGGCTACCAGGTGCTATTTTGAGAAACGGGGACAGCTAATAAGAATCATGCGTTTTCCACTTTTCTGTTTGAAAGCTGCAGGAGGAGAAAAAGTGTGGTAGTCTGTTTTTTTTTTAAGATGTTAACTTCCTCTTATTAGTCCATTATTGTAATCTTTTTTTAGTGGAACTGGATATCATTAATATGGCAGCATAACAAGTGTGTTGCATTTTTTATTATAATTGTACAAATGACACGCCATCATTCCTCACTCATTCCTTTAAATGACTTCCTGTCTGCATCACTAATTTTAGCCTCTTAATATGAATTAGCTAATTAGCAACTCTGGAGGTCAGTGTATGTGATAGTGGGCCTAACGTAATCACTTTTTAATTGCTTGTAAGTCCTTCTAAATATGTATATTGACTTTGGTGTTTTGTGTGTGTGTGTGTGTGTGTGTGTGTGTGTGTGTGTGTGTGTGTGTGTGAGAGAGTGAGTGTGTGTGTGTGTGTGTGTGTGTGTGTGTGTGTGTGTGTGTGTGTGTGTGTGTGTGTGGTTAGGATGCTGTTACCTCATTAACACGGCAGGCTCATGTTGCCTCCGTCATCAACGTTTCCCTCTTCTACGTGTGTTCAATTATTCATCCCACGACTCGACAGGGCTTTGTGCTGGACTTACTGTATTTCGTGCAGGCGTGCGCGCGCGTGCGTGTTGCTCGGCCGTGGCTGCTCGTTCTGGTTTACGCTGTGTAATGTGGAATAGATGTGTGAATGGTAAACAGGGATTTGATGGCCAGCAGTCCTGCCCTCCATGGAGAGACGCGTGTGTGATGGTAGGGAGGCATGGATGTAAAGGCCTGGCATCCTGCTGGGATGAAGTACCTTGTTAGGTGGCACCACACAGGCTCATACCAGCTCTACCCAGGTAAGAGACAGAGTTCTAACAACAGGGCATTTCAGAGAAAGAGAAGATCTCGATGGACAACTGGTGTAAAATGTATTCTTCTGAGAATATCACAGGCATCAGCAGTGCTTATACTATAACACTCACCAACTCCTGTGTTGCTCACGGTAACAAGTAGCTAACTGGATGTTAAAATCAACTGGGTTTGTAATATAGTTATATATATATATATATATATAGCGCTGCAACTGTTTTCTTTTTTTTGGTTTTGCGGTTTCAGTGTGTTAGCAAACCTCTTCACTATGATGAATATCATAACACACGTTATGTATAATGGAAACATACTGAGGACAAGCCACTCACTGTATCTTGTTAGCAGTCATATTGCGCATGATTCATTCGCATGAGTTACTTAAAATGCAAAACGCTTGTTTTCATAATCTTCCATGAAGTTGTAGTGTCTGGCTTGAAATGTCTTCTGATATAGTAGCGCACCGCGATGAGCGCGTGGGCGGGAAAGATAACATTAACCAATAATATCACTTCAGGTTTCAGCTTCCCTTATGTTTCACTTAGAAGTGTCATGTTACAACCAACAATAGCATCACTTCTGTTTTGAGTATTGTGATGTGATGTTTGTTATGATATGTTAAAGCTGTTACATCCTGTTTTGGTTCTAAACTTTGAAGCGTCATATCGTAGCAGCGTTAAACCTGTACGGTGCCAAAAATCAGAGTCCTCAAGCTTCTGTACTTAGCGCTTATCAGGAACCGACGTGACTGATGTTTATTATTCAAGAATACTGATCCAGCTGTCTGAAAAACCCTCATATGAAACTGAAATCTGTTTAAATATCCTGTTCTCACACACATTACATTCATTGTGACCTCATATTCTTCACATGAGCGCTTAGCATGCCTTAATGACTGACACCTGGTATCCACTCAGATGTTACCGATCATACCATCAAATATTATAATCATAAAACAGAAAAAGAACATTGGCTGTGAAAAATGATTGAACAAAGCAATGGAATGTAATCTGTTGAGTTCTGACTTTTGCTTTTTAGTTGTTGTTGTTGTTGTTTTTGATATAGGATCAGCTTGTTACATCAAGTAAGACTTAAAAATAGAAAACAGTTGTAAGTAGTGTATAACGGAGCCAGAGGCTTTACAAATGACAATTTGCAGACGGTTCAGTTCTCAAAGTCAAACAATCATTTCCAGCTGGGTATAGAAAAAAGATGTGTAATCACTTCACATCATTACCAGCTGCAAGACCAGCAGACCAATAGTGTGAAAATGCGTTGTTGATTTGTCTCAGTTGCGTGTTTGGACATTGTATATGAGTGAAGAAAGACCAAAGGGAGAGACGTGCTGATTATTTCATGTGCTTTTTATGTGCTGCTATAAATACATTTCGCTCCCTGAATAGGTCTTTATGATTCCTGGTGGTGTAAAACCTGGCAACAGCTCGTGAATGATAATACTGGATGTGCTCTGTGGTACTGGATTAAATAAAACCCACTCCAAAAAATATCTCTGTTACTTCAAGTCCTTACTCATTTTAAAAGTGATGGTAAAAGCTATGTGATGATCTTGGGTTACAGTTTAGGTTTTTTTTACGCTTGTTGGCAAAAAGGCGCAGAAGCTAGACAGCTCACATGTACACACTGCTCGTTTCCTCAAATCACTTTGCGATGCCAGGGTTTTAAACAGGACGATGAGGACCTGCTATGCAGTTAATGAGAAACAGAACGCTAATGACCGGCTTGTGAAATTCCCTCCATATGAACATTCAGCACACCACCTGGTAGGAGCTTTCTCTCACCCAGCATTTAGATGAGCTCTGGGTATGTGCAGTTACTGAGTGGCTTTTTAAAGCTAAATCTTACTGAGAGTTTTATTACAGGTTCATCAGGATCCACCAAGAGCTAACCGTAGTTTTGGGTTGGCTCTGCATCACTCACACAGATTCACGCAGTCACACAGAGGGAAACAGATTCGATCTCCATTCGGGTTGAGATTTTTCAGGCCGCTTCACGAACACCTCCGCAACACTTCCGGGGCTGCGGGGGTGAGGGGGTGAGGTGTGGCTGAGGGGGGTGAGGTGGGGCTGAGGAGGTGAG
>JAQQZR010000038.1:9216877-9227702 GCA_030068235.1 Notoglanidium macrostoma
CGGGGGTGAGGTGGGGCTGAGGGGGTGAGGTGGGGCTGAGGGGGTGAGGTGGGGCTGCGGGGGTGAGGTGGGGCTGCGGGGGTGAGGTGGGGCTGAGGGGGTGAGGTGGGGCTGAGGGGGTGAGGTGGGGCAGACTCCCACTCAACAGCAGGGGCTGAGGGAGGTTAGGGCATTAACATACTTAAACTTTATCATGTAGTGATGAACCAAACAGTCGACTCCACGTCAGCATCAGCCTTGCAAGGTTTATGATGATTTTGACCAGTAGACAGCATTTTGAGCAATTTTCAACCCATAAAATGCAGATTCTGTTTAATTAAAAAGTGTATTAACTCTAGAATTGATGTTTCATCACAGTACAGTCATATCATTTAAGTTATTGCTTAAAAAACACATTTAAATGCAGGACAATGTATGTAAATTTAGTTCTTTTTGGATTTAACAAAACATTCCTTTTTAGCATGTCCGGTATTTGGAGGAACCACCGTGAAAACAGCGGAGTGTTCTGGACTTCTACATGTGTGTGTGTGTTTGTGTACTTTCTACACATTGAGGCCTGAAAAACGTATTTATCCAACAGAGTGAGGACATTTTGTCTGGTCCTCACTTCAAATCACTGTTTGAAGGTTAGAATTAGGTTTAGTTTATGGTTAAGGTTAGACATTTAAGTGTGATGGTTAAGTTTAGGAAAAGCACTATGAGAATGAGCGCCCTCGCAAAGATAGAAGAACAAATGTGTGTGTGTGTGTGTGTGTGTGTGTTTGTGTGTGTGTGTAGTTGCTCAATCCTAGTAGTTTCATGTCACTGTTTTTCTCAGTCCTCCTCTGAGAAATTACCGGCTGAATTACCTCCTGTTATTCTCCAAACTCAGCGCTTATCTAATAATATAAGTCCCGTCTGCATACACACAAATGTTTCCACCTCGTGCTGGAAAAAAAAAAGATGTCTGATCGCTGCTACTTGCTCTATTCAGTCTCATAGCATGTGTCAGTGACTCTCCCTCAGATATTAAACACCTTCTGAATCTTTCCGAAACAAAAATCCCATGTTGACTCAACCATGCACTAGGTCTGGGTGGTAAAACCTTAACTACACACTGCCTGGGCAAACATTTTCAGGAGGAGAATGAAAATAAATTGATAAAATTCACGCCACATTGTGAACAAAGCCTGATGATACGATCACATGACACAAACATCCGGGTTCGTATAGAATACAAGCCGCTAGACACTCGCTCCTCCCGTGGTCATTTTATTGCTGTTCGGATATCACCTAGTCAACGCGTTAAAAAGATGTTTTACAGACGTTCCCTTGATAACCTAATTCAATCCAAGTAGAGATTTTATAAATTTTAGCATTTTGTCAGCTGTCACTGGTTACATACATACATGTACCTGCTCCAACGCCCGTTGAATCAAAATGGAGGGCTTGCTAATGTGATATTAAAAGCGGAGAAACCCTGAGTAAATGCTGTTAATGCTGAGGAGGACTGGAAAATACTGCCATAATCATACTGTCGTCTCAGCCTAGAAGGTAAATTGGAAAGGAAGCAGAGGTCTACATTAGCAGGATTTTTACAGTAGTGAATTATAATGTCTCGAGGAGGCTTTCAGTATGTTTGATGAGAAGCTATTGCAGGCTTGGTTGTGTTAGGATAGTTAATTTAACGCAAATCTTACAAAAATGTCATTAGACAAATGGCACGAGGCAATCCTCATCCTGAAATCCAGATTTCATGTATAAAAAAAAAATTACTTCTGGTAATCTGACGTCAAAACAGGCTGCTTCTTTTCTCCTGGAATTTGCATATTGGGACATGATTGGCTCTTATATTTTATGACATAACAGTCACATCATCACTCTTTGATCTCTCCGCTCACTCCAAGTAACTAAACATTAATAAAGTACATCGCGCCTCTGACATCACTGCTGCTCAGAAGCGTCTGTAATCGGTTTCCATTTATAGCTTTCTGAGGAGTACTAAGCATAAACATTTTTTAGAGGCGAATGCTGAAGATTCAGCTGCTGTTGTTGTAATTGTTGTTGAATGTGCAGCAGTGACAGTAATTGTGTGTGTGTGCTTAGAGCTGAACAGCGCAGATCTGAAGGGCTGCGGCAGTGACAACAGCCTGAACAGCAATGCCAGTCTACCCAGCGTGCAGTGCCACAGACAGCACCCGGAGCGGCGCGTCGCAGCATGGGCCGTCTGCTTCGAGCGTCTGCTGCAGGACCCCATCGGCATCCGATACTTCTCAGTACGTCGCAGTTTACACAAAAATCAAACATCTTTTATCCTCCAGAACCCCATTAATCTGAAATTACAGGCTTGAAGATTCTTCAGCATCAGTGAGCAGATGCTAGGTTTCTAATTTCAAATGCAATCATGTTCTATTTATACGGAGTAAAATAACAAAACAAAAATAAAATGCAATTCAGGTAGCTTCAAAAGAGATCCAAGTAATAAGCTCGTCTTGAGAATGCAGCTCTGAGAGTCAAAAGTCATGTCAGATAATTGGAGAATTTTTGTTTAAATATAACTCCCCCTGCTCTAAACATGCCATTAGTGCTTGCCTAAAGAAGAACCCAGCTGGCCTAATGTCTCTCCGCTGGTTGCATGATTAAAGGGAGTGTTGTTTTTCTGACTCCGCAGGAGTTTCTGAAGAAGGAGTTCAGTGAGGAGAATATCCTGTTCTGGCAAGCGTGTGAATTTTTCAGCCATGTTCCAGAAACGGACAAGAAGCAGGTACGCAGCTTTCCAGCTTTCCTTCACCTGAAGCAAAGCTAAACACTGCTATGCTTCATTCCGCTGCTGTAAAACTCCCACACAAAGCACTCAACTGAGCCGTTATTCATGTACAGAACATTCTGGAAACAACAAGCTCCTGCTCCATTCATGTACTGACTGTAACGTTGTTTTTTTCCTCGTCAGTGGGTGCGGCGTAAATGTTATTAGAGCTATATAAATCCTTCCCTGCAAATGATTACCGGTTTTGACCATGTCATGACCTTTGAACTTTAGTTATCCCAGAAGGCGAGAGAGATCTACAACAGCTTCCTGTCCAGCAAGGCCACCACGCCAGTCAATATCGACAGTCAGGCGCAGCTGGCCGACGACATCCTCAACGCTCCACGGCCCGACATGTTCAAGGAGCAGCAGCTACAAGTACGTAAGAGTCCACACGTTACGCACGATTAAGCTGAAGCAGTGTCTGGACCAGGGAGGAGTGCAGAACAGAGAGCGCTCAGTAGAAATGAGACGTGATTAGAGCTCGTTAAATCTTGATTTGGACTGCAGTCGTGTCAGCTTTCGTCCAAAAATTTCCACAACGGGGTTTTGTGAATTCATTTTGGTGAATATAAATACCACAGCGCTGCTGAATTCTCACATCTGATTGGCCAGAAGGTGTTGATTGGTTTTGACTACAGACAGTAGTTCAGTCTGTAATTCGTATCAAAGGCTTATATTAATGCCCTTATTTTAAAGGTCCACTATATAGGATTTTCAGGGTATCTATTAGCAGAAATGGTGTACATATTCCACCATAATACACTTATGGAATTCATAAATATGTTTTCATTAGTGTGTAACTTCACATAGTCATGTTTTCCTAAGCTTAGAATGAGCCCTTTATATGTACATAGGGAGCGGGTCCACCTCGACAGAGCCGCCATGTTGCGCAGCTTCAGTAGCCCAGAACGAACAAACCTCTAGAGAGAGCGCCTTCGGCGTAGCGCGTTTTTACGAGTGGCCGTGTGAATCCTGAAGGAAGCACCAGAAGGAGACGAAGAAAAAGGAAAGGGTGCCGGGCAAGAAGAAAGAAGTTTGAGAACTCAAATTTTGAAAAATGTTGAATCATATTCATTATTTAGCAAAGGAGTGAGAATGTATCTACTCGGAAGTACGCTACAGGCACCTGACGGCCACCGTGCGGGTGGTTGAATCCTACATAGTGGACCTTTAATACTCTTAAATCCAAGTAAACCTCATGTCACTGTTCTCATAACACTGTTATTAATTCTCCTTTGTGTTTTATAATGCAAAGATTTTGTAAGGAAAAAAACACGACTAGGGTGTGCGCTTAAAGGAAAACAATCAGCAAGTGAAGCTGTTGCAGCCTGGAAGTTGATTATAGTTTCTGATAGCAGCACAATTCTAACTGTTTTATTCCTCTTACACCACAGCAGTTTTACAATTAGAATTTTTAACTTTCTAAACAAATGACACTTTTTAATGATGATGATTTAATGTTGTACAACATCAGCAAAACAAACAAGTTCCTGTTATTCACTAGCATTATAGCATTTGTAAACAGTGTAAATAGTGTCATTTTCTCATTAGCCCCTTCTTTATTGATTTTGAAAATAATCGCACACAAAAAGCACATTTTGACTGATTCAGAAATGCTGAATAACCTGTGTGAGTGGTTGCCATGGAAATGAAAGCGTATTAAAATGAGAGCATTAACCTCCTGAGTTCAGTTCAGTTTTATAGAGGATATTTGTAACCTTCTTTATCTCAATGCACGCTACCGAACTAACTTCCACTGGTCTTTAAAGAGGACATTTAGGACTTTTAAATGATACCACACATTTGGGGGTGGGGTCGTTGTCTTCAAAACAATGGGGAAAGTTAAGGGAAAAAAATAATTGGGAGACATTTTCTTGGAACCTCCTGACGGGAGGTTAATCTAATCTTGCGCTTTGCCTTAATGTCAGCACTCTTGAATCATGAAACACTTTCTGAGCATACAGATTTAAGAATTCAACAGCGCTATGTAAGTTATAACCCTGAGTATAATGCACACATCCTTATTTTTAGTGTTTTAGCAGGTGTGTAAAGGTTTAGCTGGGGCTGCCCCTGCATTGTTGTGAAATCCCTGATTGTGGTTTCAGCTGTTAACCTCGTAGTGGTCCAGATATGACTACACAATCCTCTTATAACTCCATAACTTGCATATTGATTTCTCAATAGCTCCTGAATAATGTGTAAGGGCATAATAAGCTGGACCTACTGTGTAAGGGATTAAAGGGAGCAGTGGTGTTGTGTAAGAGTGTTCGCATTAGGAAAGCCACATACGGAGATACAGCCTGCTGTTTTTCTTCGTGCGGTTAGAGGAAGACGTTCCCTCTGACCCTGCTATCACGAGGTTGTGTAAATAGCCTCCCATGTGCCAGAGCCCTGTAGCCTTCACACAAGCAAGCACATGATGGAACGGAGAAAGGCCTCTGGAAGCCCAGGGGCGAGACCCCGGCATGCTGCGCTGCAGACTTGACAACGATTCACTGCTGTCATCGCCTCACTGAGTTTCTGCTCTGAATGCAAGATCTGTTCCGTCCGAAAAGGAGCCTCTTATCACCGTGCAGAATAAGTGCATTCAGAGACGGGGCGTGGGCCATCACCGTGTCTCTGCTGAAGGCTCAAATACAGATCAGAAGGCGATTTTAGTGATTAGGGAAAGACTAAGTGCAAGTTAAAAGCCTCCAGCTGTTACAGTGTCATTGTGTTCAGTATGTTTCTTTTCTCCATTCTGACTGTTTCGGTCTTTCTGTTTTCCCATCTGCAGATCTTTAACCTGATGAAGTTTGACAGTTACACACGCTTCCTGAAGTCCTTCCTGTATCAGGAGTGCATGTTGGCTGAGGTGGAGGGCCGTCCTCTACCAGACCCACACCACATCCCCAGCAGTCCCACGTCCAAACATAGCACCGGCTCAGAACGCTCCAACCTCTCCACACCCAAGAAGGTATACACGCGCACACGCACACACACACACACACACACACACACACACACACACACACACACACACACGCACACACACACACAGTCTCTCATGCTCTCTTACTTACTATCCACATGAGGACCATAATTATTTATGCATCTAATTAATGCTATACTACACTTAACCCTAACTATAACCTTTAGTAGCCAAAAATAAGCATTTAGACTTTTTTTTTCTTGTTGTCCTTTTTTTAGCTGGTTCATTTCAGTTTCATACTGCACAATTTTAAGTATGTTTGTATTCACTAACGTTTAAATTCCTCATCACTTCCTACAGTTGGGTCCAATCCAAAGCCTTGTTTTGTTTTCAAGGCAATCAAACGATATTAGAGTTCATTCAGAACAAGACCATCTCTCGAATCCAGTGCGTTCACATCCGCCCAAATGACTCGCACTACAGTCTTAATGTACACATGCTATATCTCAGCTAAACTGGCTTACATTTTTCAAAGACAGTACAGTAGACATGGTGATGTTGTCTTAGCAGGATGACGAATCAGACTAGTTCAGTCATTTTAGCTTGTTTGCACATATATATTACATATGCCACAGCACTTAAATTCTTGAATCTGATTCAGAAAGTGTTGATTAATTTTCCACAGCAGGCATTCTTACAGTAGTGCCAGCTGCATATACCTATAGCGTTTCTATAGTAACAGCCTCCACGGGGACTGCATGTTATTTAACAAAGAAAAACCTTTAATCGTTGACACACTGAAGCTTTTCTTTAGGAAAGGAGTCTCGGGTTTCAACACTTTGTAACAGTTCGAGGTAAGGCTGTAAAAGAAATGTCCAGTTTTTAGGATGCAAGGCTTTTTGCGGTTTCTCAGTAACCGGCTGCAGTTCTGTCTGATCAACTTCATGAGAGAAGACAGTGTATGTTTATAGCTGCTATTACTAATAACTTGCTTTACAGATGTTCCACGATTGCATTAAATGTAACTAAAAAAGGATGTGGTGTTTAATGAATAAATATTGTAATGGTTAGCTGTGGTGTGAGAGGAATACACCACTGTGCTGTTATTTGAGAATAATCACCATCAGGGTGGTAGCATTAACTCCGCTTCATGTTTGGCCGCAACACACAAATTCCATCGTTGATCATTTTCCTTTAACAATACCTGCTGTGTTTTATTCCTTACATATTGTTTGATTATCTGTCATGAAAGCTGCTAGACCTCAAGCTTGTCAGTCTGAATCCCACTAAACCCCAACATCCCTGTAATAAAGTGCACTGATGATGTTATTGTTGACGAAAGGTGATATAGCAGAATGGTTCTCTGTATTCAGTCAAAACTGGAGTTTCAGCAGAAGCTATTTTGCAAATCACAACAATACAACCAGAAACAAGACTCCACCTATCCACAGAATGCAAAACATTTATATAGAAAAAGCGCTGTATAATGCACCGCTCTCCACTTTCACTGGCATATCTCATGTACTTCACATGTGTTTTCTCTCCACACTAACATGAGGATATTGGAAATGACCTGATGGAGCTGAAGAGCATAAATCCTGTATGTTCATGGGCTTGAGAGCCTCTGTTCTCAGTTTGATCAGATCAGGAACCGGTGCAGAGTGTTGGCCTGAGAAGACTTTCTCCATCTCTGCCTTACATCTCATCATTTTAGAGCTGACAGCGTGTTTATAGTAAAGCTTCTCAGTGTCTTGGAAGTGACTCTCACCCAGTTATCACATGCTCTGTTTTGTGAATGTGAGTAAAAAGGAAAAAGAAATGACGAATGGTGTTTGCAGGAGGAGAAGAAGAGCAAATCAGTAAAGGCGCTCAACGAGGAGTGTAAAGATGAACACGGCGATAAAAAGAAAGGAAGTTTATTCCCCTGGCCCAGGAACCGAAGCTTTGGGAAAGGACATAAAAAGAAAGACCTCGGAGAGTACAGTGAGTTTAACCTGACGGTCATTGTATTTACATGGTGTTCTTTATAGAATTAGATTTATTTTATGTGATCATGTTACGACTGAGCATAATTTTTTATAGAATGTTGACTGACTATAAGAGAATGTAGAAGGGGATATGAAGAAGTGTGTGTGTGTGTTATTAGTGACGTGTTTTCTGTTGCTTTAGGCTTTTCAGGAAATGACGGACGCAGAGAGTCACAGGGTTCTTTATCTTCTGGTGCGAGTCTGGAGCTCGGCACTTCGGCTTCGGGCAAGAACGAGGTGAGGAACCGTTAGTGACCTCATACACCATTCTACTTCTGGCAAATAAACCACATTGCTGTTTCGTGTTATATGCTTTACAGTTATGGACTGTATATGAACTTCACTGTCCACTCAGTGCAGATTTGTTTACATTACATTAATTTAACATGTATGATAATATTTTGCCTATTTTTATCTGAATTTTACATAAACATTAAATGAAGCTATCAACAATATGGAATAACAAGAAACCAATCAAAAATGATAAGAAATTCATTAAATCACCTAGTTTTAGTGTGGTTTTGTATTGAATCTAATGTGATTAGCTCATATTCCTGCATGTAGATATGCTCTAATGACAAATTCCATCCATTATCTATACCGCTTATCCATCAAGGTCACAGGGGAGCTGGAGCCAATCCCAGCTGACTTTGTGCAAAAGCGGCGTCAATCATGGACAGGTCACCTATCCATCGCAGGGCTAACACCGAGACGAACAACCGTGCACACTCGCATGCACATCAATAGGCAATATAGAGTAGATAGGTCTCTGTCGGCCAGGTGACAAATTAAAGGAAAAATCAAAATGCACCGTTATACTTAAGGTGTTGAGCCACTGCGAGCTGCCAGGACACTTCAGTGCACCTTGACAACGATTGTGCATCTCTCTGGAAGTATACTGTAGGGATGATCGCCATTCTTCCAAATAATATTTTCTCAGTTGGTGTTTTGATGATGGTGGAGAACATCTTCCAGACGTTCGACTGGGAAGAGATCTTGTGACTGTAAAGGTTATAGTATATGATTTACAACATTTTCGTCCTCATCAAGACATTCAGTGACGGCTCTTTCCCTGTGGATGAGGGCGGAGTCACCCTGGAAGAGACCACACTCAATAAAAGTCATCAGTCAGAAGCTTGTATTGAGTTGCAGTGACTTCTCTCTCTACGGGGACTCAAACTATGGTAGCAAAATATATAAATGCCCCCATAGCAGAACAAACTTTCATTTCTCAATTTGTCTGTATGTTCTTTCAGTTTCAGCTTTAAGGCGGACCGCAGTTGTAGTATCTGTCAGCTGTAAACCTCCCTTGATCCTCTTTATCTCTCTCTCTTTCTCTTTGTCTCCTAGGGAGAGGTGTCGCGTAACTCCATGTTGTTATCAGAGCGTGCCGTGCGTTACTGTAACATTAACCTGCCGGATGGGTCGTGTTGCTCAGTACCCATAAGACCCGGCGTGTCCATCCGTGAGGTTCTGCTGGGCCTGTGTGAGAAACTCTGCATCAACCTGGCAGCTGTAGACCTTTTCCTGGTGGGCGGAGAGAAGGTAACCCTTGAATACAGGTTTTTCTATTCGTTGTTGTTTTCTTAGATAGTAATGCATATTAAAGCATTAAAATGTTTAGTGCTTACTGCAGAAACGTTTGTCTCATTAATAAAGAGAACATTGTCAGGGTTTTTTTTTTTTTTTTTTTTAAAGTTTCCCTGATGATCATATTTACTTTTGCAAATTCATATGTATTTATTTTGTATTAAACTCTAGTGGTTCATATCATGTGTGTAGATGTTGAGTGTGTGGGTGTGTGTGTAGATGTTGAGTGATATCCAATCCTCTACTGTTGTGTTCTATAAGAATAGTGTGTATTGTCTGTGTGTAAAGCCTTTAGTATTAGACCAGGACTGCATGACGCTGTGTTCCCGAGACCTGCGACTAGAAAAACGAACATTATTCAGGTACAAACAGTACACCTGCTTCAGTATACTCAACTATTTAGCCATACATTCAGCAGTTTATTTACATTATTAGCTTTCAGAAATGATCATGCATCCATTTGTTAGTTTTGAAATGCAGCAATGCACGGCTATGAAGTTTGGTCTGTGGCATATTTGTCTGGTTAATCGTGCGTAGTTAATAATCCGGGTATTTCTCTGTTCTCTCAGGCTGGATCTGGTGCCAATAAACCGCTCTGTAGGGCTGAAAGCTAAACCCACTAAGCCTGTGACTGAGGTGCTGAGGCCAGTCGTGGCTAAATACGGCCTGCACTTAGGAGACCTGGTGGCCAGGATTGTGAGTATCACATTTACTGATGTGCGCCGAGCACAGTTAAACATCTCTCCTCGGGTCATTCATCATGTTTATTCTTATTTGTTTAATATAATCATGACACATGAATAACTTCAGGTCATTGCAGTGCCTGGTGATTTTCTTTAGTGTGTATAGCAAAGTTTCTATAACAAAGTCTAGTTTAGCCAGACCATACTCCTGTAATTAAAGAACCTGTTTGCATCTCCATAGCAAACCAGTAAAACCTGAGAAAGATCAGAGATTAATTATCATGCATTAATTATTTCCTCACTCATAATCCATATTCTGGCAAATCTGTTTAACTCCTGAGTGCGAGCGAGCGTTAACAGAATCGGTGCTCTCTGGGTGGGGTGGGAGGGTTGTTAAACTCTCTCGCACTGTCCTGTAATGCAATAGGAGAAGCAGTTTTTAAAGATGCAGTTGGCTGGCTTCACACGTCACATAATAAACACGTGTTAGCCTTCATCCTCACAGTTAGTAGCTGTTGTTATATGAGGGAGAGCTGGCTAGAGAACGGGAATTGGCAGATGACCAAATTAGGGGGGGAATGCTCTAATTTTAAACATTTTTCATGGAAGGACACAAAAATATCTGCAATAGAATACGAAATCTTAAAACTTGAAATGAGTAACAGCATCTAAAACCAGTCAGTAATCTTATATATAATTTATAAAAATCCCATAATAGGAAATGTTAGATAACTGCAAATATTACAGATATTTTCCCTTGCGAACTTACAATTATTTGCAGGAGAGGGGATTTGGGGATCTGAAGTAAAGCATGAGCAGAGCTTGG
>JAQQZR010000038.1:9236724-9249279 GCA_030068235.1 Notoglanidium macrostoma
CAGAGCAAAATTTAATACCAAAACACCACCTAATGATCCATTACCCAAGGTGTATTAGAAAAATTGGGCCACTCATATACATGTGGTGCATGAGGTTTGAAGGAAAGCACAACTTCTTCAAAAGGTCTGTAAAAAAAACTTTAAATTTATCACAAAAACACTGGTAAAGAAACATCAAAATCAGTTGGCTTTTCATTTGGAACATTTTTATTTCAAAAGTTTACAATTTGGCTCCATTACTGAAGTTTTGGTCAGTAGTTTAGAGGGCAGCGAGGCACTGAATGAAAGTTTTGACCAATCATATGTTTCCACGACTTCCTGGGTCAAAAACTATGGTACAGAGTATCAGGTTGGGATGTATGTATGTTCTGGTGCTGAAAATGACATGCCTTTGTTCAACAGGATTGACCATATAATTGTAAGAAATTACACTGCTATTCTTGTAACTTGTAATGTCTCAACAATGTATTTTGATGACCACTTAAATGCATTTAGTATTGAGCTGAACACAAATGTCTTCAAACTGATCTGTATTGATGACCTTTTGTACTACAGACCTTATGATAGGCAATTTTCATATTCTGATGATGACCAAATGTACATTGTCCCATACTGTAATTTTGTACCACCCCCATGCTGAAATGGTTTGTTATTTGTAGTGTACATGCCATTTAAATACAAAGTCTTTTGTGCAAGTTGTTGTTTTGTATTTTTTGTGATTAATAGGTATTGTGGGTAGGCAATTGTGGTTGGGACTGTGGATGGGGAGGGGGCAATGGCATTTAAAATCAACAACATTTTATACTGTCAGTGTAAATAGTGTTAAACGGTAGTGTTACTATATTAGTCTAGTGTAGTATGGAAGTGTTGCTTTTCTAACACTGACTGTTCCCTCAACACTATACAGTGTTAGCCAGTGTTAATTTTTTTAACTCCCTACAGTGTTAAAATAACTCTGAGTGAGTGTTGAAAATGTAACACTTTCAAAAGTGTTAATTTAGCACTAAAAAGAGTGGACACACAGACACTTTTCTGGTGTTAAATTTATGACTGTCAGTGTTAATTTAACACTGGTGATTTTGCTGTGAAGGAACAACTGAACGTAAATCGCTTAAATGTAACTATAAACAGATAAGTATGACATCATTCATTAATACATTATAAATTATGATCATTTGCAAATCGCTGTGGTATTAGAGGAATAGAACACATTGGGACATGCTGTTAATGGAAAATAATCCATTTCTGCATGATAACAGGAAGTTTACCTTCCATCAATCTTCATCACACCACTCCGTTTTTGATCATTTCCCTGTTAAAGCATGTTCCGTTGTGTTTAATTCCTTACCTGAACAAGTCTGCAGAAAAAGTCTGATATTACTGACTTCCATACATGAGATGAATTACACACAGAGAAAAATGGCTTGCGAGCAGTGCCATAACTCGGATTAAAGGTTTTTTTTTCTGAGTTTGATGTTGCAGTGTCATAGATAAAACATCATAATGCTGAATGTGTACTACATCGATTAATAATTTATTATCTCTGTTATGCTATCCTTTCAACTATTCTTACTCCATTTACACCATTTAATTTTAGTCACCTTTTGATTTCAGTTACATGATACTATACTCTGCTGATCAGCATGGTGGTGTAGTGGTTAGCACTGTCGCCTCACAGCAAGAAAGTTCTGGGCTCGAACCTGTAGCCAACTGTGGATTTCTGTGTGAACTTTACATGTTCTCCCTGTGCCTGTCTGGATTGGTATTGTCTATAGAATCAAGTGTTCAGCTAACATTACTGCAACTAGCAAGATGGCTAGCAAAGTTACGAGTAAAACTAGGCACTTTAATGCAGTGATCCAATCAGTCAATCATGTAGCAGCAGCACAATGCATAAAGTCATGTATCTACAGGTCAGGAGCTGCAGTCCAAGCTTATATTAAACATCAGAGTGGAAAAAAAAACTGTGGTCTTTGGCATGGATGTTAGTTCCAGGCAGGGTGGTGTTCCTATTTTTCATGGACAACAGTTTCTCACAGAATAGTGCGAAAAGTAAAAAAAACATCCCATGAGGGGTAGTTCTGCTGGCAGAAATACCTTGTTTATGAGAGAGGTCAGAGGAGAATGGCCTGGTCGGAGCTGAGGAATGCTATGGTAACTCATAACGACTCTGTGCAACCGTGGTGAGCAGAAACACATCTAAGAATGCACATGTTGAGAGGTGGATGGGCTACAACAGCAGAAAAGTTCCACTCTTGCCAGTCGAGAACAGGAATCTGAGGCTACATTGGGCACAGGCTCATTGAATATCGGTAGCTGAAAATTAGAAAAAGATCATTTCAATGAAATAAATATTTTATTCCAAAATACATATTATTATAAACACACACAAACACAGACTCCTAAGTTACATCAGTTTGATTGAATTGCATTCTTTCCAGCTTATGGTTACGGTGTCCTTGAATACAGGTCTGTGTCCTTGAATACAGATCCCAATTTCCTCCAGGGGGAATGCTTCCTGCAGCAAGTTAATATAAGTTACTTTGGGCAAAAGCATCAAATGCATGTACTTTTAAGATTTGTAATAGGGTGAAATTTTGACTGACCCATTGCTCATTGATGCCTGCAGGACTAAAGAGTGAAAATCAAGGAAAGAAGCTCATTTGGTCAGCAAGAGCCTGTGAAATAAAGAGGGGACATGGTGGACGAGAAGACCTCCTGGGGAAAATTATTCCATAAAGCTCAGCCATCCTCTTACATATCGCAATATGAATGCCATGGTCTGCTTAAAACCTCAGGTCACCTGGAACAGGGAAGGAGACAGCGGAGTGGAGTCGGTCGTCACAAAAGTGTGAGTACAAAACACAACCAATTTTCAGAACTTTAAGCCATGCTGGCACTGATCCAGTTATGCAACATCTGGTCACTTTTCCAATTAAAATAGATCAGCAAGTGTTTAGGTTAAAAGCCACGGATACGAGTCTGGCACCTGTTGTAGATTTTAGTTGCTCCAATTTGTAACAGAACAGATATCATATTACAGTTGTGTGTGGGCTGTTATACTGATTTCAGACTCCATTGTCTGGGACTTTGAGGAATGTTTACACTAATGGGCTGCTGACTGAGAGGTTAAGTGACTTCAATTCAATCTGAACCCTCATGATGCCCTTACCCAAGGGAGCAACTGTGAAAACTTCTGTTCTGTCGCCTAGCTGTCTGCTTAGTGTGCAGATACTTAGGCCCCACTGCAGGAGGTGTGTGTGTGTGTGTCCAAATTTTCACAATGATATGAATAGATGACAGTTTTGATGATTTTCAGCTGCTTCCAATTTTTTTTTTTAAATAATCCTACTGCCATACGATTCGCTCTGATTTCAAAGGACATTTATGATACCATAGAGTACTTTGTGATAAAAAAAAAAAATCTGAAAGAGCTTTAATTTAAACATTATGCTATCCTATTATAAATGTCCTTTGAGATAATATATATATTATTATTAAAGTTTAATTTGCACAGTCCCCCTCTCCCTTTTTTTTTTTGCCTCAAATGTAATCAGTCATGATGTGACTTGCTAAAATTAAAATTTTTTATTTTTGCATTTCAGCTGAGAAGAAATGTAGGTCTCCAGTAAAGGAAATCTGTAACCTCTTTTTCTGTATCAGTTATTCAGTACTCAGTATTCAGTGTGTTTATAGGCAAAATGGGGCATGCTGTAGTCTATAAAAAGACTTGTGTAGAAACATTTTTCCCAAGACTTAATTGATTAAATAATGAATTAATTGTTATAAATTGGGTGGCAGTGCAGCACAGTGAATAGTGTCACTGCCTAAAAGCTCCAGGGTCCCTGGTTTGAGCCAGAACTCTGGTTACAGTTTCTGGAAAGTTTCACATGTTCTCCTCGTGTTTATGTGGGTTTCCTCCATTTTCTCCTTTTTCCTCCGACCTCCCAAGAACATGCCAGTAAATGGCCCAGCTTCACTAAATTCCCCTAGGTGTGAATAATTGTGTGTGCATGATGTCCTGTGGTGGACCAGCGTCCCATCCTGGGATGTATTATCGCCTCACGCCCTGTGTTCAGCGAATGTAGAGCTATAAATGTGCTCTAATCAAGATTAAGACTTATTTTCAGACATGTGTTGTAGCCACAGCATTATTTAGCTGCAGTAATGCGCAAGTTAGTAAGAATAACCCATAATACTACTGCTCGCGTCGTTGGTCATCATGGAAACTCTTCTCTACTTCCGTACTCAACAGTACATCTAAGAATTGCGGTACTATAGACACTAATGTCCTGCCAGAGATTATACTACTGTATAAAGTTTATAAAAAGCCATAAGGGGAGTGCGGGAGAGGGAGCGCAGTGTACACTATGTGCAGACAGCCATTAAAGTTATTTTGAACTGGATACACACACACGCGCGCGCCCGCGCCCGCCCGCTCCCTCTCTCTCTCTCTCTCTCTCTCTCTCTCACGCGCACACACACACACTCATACAGCTGTCGGGAACCATGACACAAGATGACCGATACAGTGGTCGTCGAGGGACAAGTGAGACTCCGAGAAGGGAAAAAGGTTTCTCTAAACTACTTTTCACCTGATTTTGGAGTGGAATAAGTTGCTGTTGTGTGAGTGTACCTGGCCCAGGTGAGACTTTCACTGTCTTTCTGTCTCTACAGTGGAGGAGCAGATGGGTGGTCCTGCGAAAGCCCTCTCCGGTAGCAGGTAAGCTAACGGCACGCGTTGATAAACAGCGCGCGCGCGTCTGCGTGCGTGTGTGTGTTACACCAGCGTCGAGGGTTAACAAATAAACACGTGGTTCTTAAAAAAAAAAAAAAAAAAAACGAAATAAAAAAGCAAGGCTCTTTAAAGCAAAGGTTGTGTAACTCCTCGGCTGTGAAGTATTTATACTTCCTTTTCTCCTGACTGCTATTTCACCTGGAATCCTAGTGACGTCAGACCGCTGCTGCGGCATGCAGCAGGTGCAACTGATAGCACGCGCAAGACTGATACATCGAGGCGCGCGCACGCCGGGCCGAGCTTTAAATGTCCTAACTAAGGAGAAATTTCCAAAATAAAACGAATATTATATGGTGCGATATTAGTGCAGGGTTTGTACTGGCATTACTGGGCTGTTTTGTAATATTAGTCCAGAGGTCACCAACTCTGTTCCTGAACATCTACTTCCCTGAAGACTTTAGCTCCAATAATAATCATTTCCACTTGATCGTTAATTAATTAAGCCTTTAAGCCAATGATTGGTCAGGTGGGCATTATGGTTGGAGATAAAGTCTTCAGGGAGGTGGAGGTCCAGGAACAGAGTTGGTGAGCACTGTATTAGATTATCAACAACGCATTGGATTGGATTAATGTTACATAAGGCGCTGTATTACTGGTATATCTGGGATTTTATTCATGTCAAAATCCATCATATTAGCAATTTTTATAGACTGTGTATTCTTGTGTCTGGAAAACCTAGAAGATTAGGAATATAATATGATAGACAGTCCAAGTGATTATCTTCCTATAACAGCATGACCCAGAGTGTGTATTCCTCTTATATCCGAGTAATGATTACAATTTATTAATGAATATTAGATCACATGTTTTCACCACTTTAATCTTATGAGATATTATACCAGCTATAAACAGTTGTTCTCTCACCAGCCTCTTTTTTTTATTCTCTCACTTGAAATTAATTAGACAAAAAAGTGTGTTGTCTTGTTAAAGAGAAACTGGAAAATGCAAAGTGCTCTTTCCAGTGATGGAGAACTTTTTTCATTTTGATACACACTGATCCAAATATTCATGGATACAAAACATACTGACTGTTACAAAGTGCTGACACTGGAGACTCCTTCCAAAAATGTTATCTAAACATCTCCTAACAGAAAACTTCACCATATCAGCAATGATACAGTTTTCTTTATTTTCTTTGTTTCTTCATCAGTTGTTATTAACCATGGAATCTGTGGTGCATATGTCATACAAGCCTCTATGTCTGAGTTGTCAATGGATAATAATTACTACAGATGTCTTCTGGCAGTATTATGTAATGAAACTCTTATTCTCTCCGAATAGTACATTTCTCAGTTTAAATTAATAGTGCAATATTCTTGGAGTTTTGGCAAAGTGGAGCAAAGGGGATTATAGCTAGTGCACTTATGATAGCTTACACTCTGTTCAAAACTGTACCCTATCCACTTTTAATAGTGCACTATTTTATAGCCATATCAAAAAGCATAGTGGAGAATATCCAGAGTGGTCATGAAACTCTATAATGGGCCCAATATGAAACCTTTGCTGTGTTACTGAACTGGCTTCATAATTGCTGTAGAGCTCTGAAAACTGAAACAATTTGCACAAAATACCTACAAAGCTACGCTGATGATGCAAGACATTAAATATGTTTATAATGAATATTTGTAATGTAGTTCTAATTTGTTGCTTGATGTATTTTTATAATTCCTGTGAGTAGTTAGTGCTTGTGTGGTTCCAGAACGCTTGCAATGGCTACGTTTGAAACAGAAGGTTGCTGCCTCATTGCCATGCTGCTGTAATAGATAGGTGTCTTGTAATGCATGACTTTCAATTGAAAGCATGTCCTAAGAACGTTTGTTTCTGACGACCTTTGAGGATAGCATTCACGGTAATGTTTGACATCAGCATACGGTGTAACTAATGTTGGCTAACAGATGCCTCACAAATCATATCAAGCAAATTTTGTTGGTTACATTCACAGGGTTATGAGGTAGTACAATGTTTATTTCTCTGTAAAACAAAAAAAGACCCCAAAAATTACATTTGTGCATTAGAAGTTTGGTCCACCATCTTTTTTTATTATTATTTTTCCATTACTTGATAGAGCTGGGCGGCACGGTGATGCAAGTGGTTAGCACTGTCGCCTCACAGCAAGAAGGTTCTGGGTTTGATCCCAAGCATAATGGAGTGGATGGTGGTATAATTAGCATGAAAGTTGAAGCTTTCTGTTTGTGCAGAGTGTCCAAAGGAGGTGTGAGAGCTGAACAGCATAAAAAAAAAAAATAAACTAAAGCACCACTGCATCACTCTCTATAGGTAGGGCTAAATCTCATCACCGCTCTCAGCAGGTAGTCAACCAGCAGTGTGGGTTATGTAGAAAACCACTAATCATTACTTTCTGGTGGTGATACCCCCATTGGCCATAAGCTGTCTGCTATGCATTGTACACTTATCTGGTATCAATCTTCAAAATCTTCAGTTCTCATTGGCTCCTTTTTCCATGTATAGCAAACTTTTGAGCACCCTGACAACTCAGCTTTTCAGAGCAAGAATCAGTCAGTGGATTGATACAAACACCATGTATGTAAAAGCACTTCCAGATTTTTATTTGAAGAAAAGAAGATACTCAAACGTATTTGCTGATGGTCCATAGGAGAAGTCTGTGGTCGGGTTATACGTTAGTGTCAGTCAAATGGGCGCTTCCCATACAAGTAGGCGTTTCTTTGCCATTTGTAGTGACCGAACATCCTAGACTCTCTAGCTATAGCTAGAAGCCTACAAAAGTTTTGGGATTTTGTCAGAGGCTGACATGTAATGAGTCAGTCAGTCTCCAGCTGTTGCAATAAATCACTCTCTCTCTGTGTGAAGTGCTTCATATGGCAGATGCTTGTACGTCTATTCACGCTGAACTACAACTGCAAACTCGTACAGTAAATATAGACCATCAGCCCAGCGTTACCGTGATGTCTCACTGGCTTCACTCTAATTGCATGCTGGCCTGCACAAGACACTTGTGTAGGAGTGGATAATTATAGACTAACACTAAAGGTGTTAACAAGCTCTCATTACTTTACCAACAAGTGCTGGCAGAGCATTCTGAACTCATCGTATGTCTTTTTTTTTCCCCTCAATTTTTAAAAATCTTGCTTTTTACAAACTTTACAAACGAGTAATGAATGATGTATTTTTTTCTTTCTTTCTTTCTTTCTTTTTTTTTTTTTTTTTAAAGATTCCTACTTAACATTCTTAACTATTTTGAAGACATTTGCATCTAGCACTCTAATGAGTAAGCTGAAAAATGACAGTAACAAGAAAAGGAAGATTTTTCTTGCTGCTGTCATGTTCGGTTTGCTCATTGGAAGTGTAGGCAGAGATAGCGACGACTTGTTAAAAGCATTTTATAAATGAAATTGAAATTGTAATGACCGTCTGTCTGTATGTCCATGTTATTTAGCATTTCACCACATCACTACGTAACAGTAATTTGTTACAGTAGTAAGGCCAATTCGGTAGGCTTTGCATATTTTTCATTATATAGCCTATTGTTTAATTATTTGTGTGTGTGTGTCAGACTGTCTGCGTGTGCTGGTGTATAAGGAGCGCAGTAAAGGGCAGCGGGAGAGGAGCCAGCTCACTCTTGGTGATATCTGTGGCCTGGAGCTCCTGCAGGGATTTGAAGGAGTGAACTACGCACTTGCCCTACTGTGCCTCACGCAGTCCCTTACACTCGGCTTCGACAGCAGGGAAAACCTTCTGGCCTGGGACGTGCGCATCCGCTACAGCCTCGGAGAGGGTGAGAAACCTCTGCGCTAATAGACTGTATATATTAAATATTAATTCAAAGTCACACTCTTTATACAGATACACCACAGTATATGGTTTCAGCAATTTTTATATGAGCTATTCTCAAAAGGAATATATATATTTTTTTCAGTTTTTGCTGATTGCAGGTAACAATTCTTTAGTGATCTCAAAGTTGCATGAGAAGGGTGATGAAATGAAGTGGAGTTTGGTGGCAAGCGAACTATTATAAAACAAACTTCTGACCTTGCACCTTCACGTACACTCCTTTCCAAAAGGACACACATACACACACACACACACACACACACACACACACACACACACACACACAAAGATGGGGCACATAGCAAACATCATTTGTGGTTGAGAGGTCTATATTAAGTCACTCCCCTGAATGCCGGCCAGGTTGTGTGTGACGCGAATGCAGCCTTGAAGTTTAAATCTGGTCTGCTGAAGTGCCAGCAAGCCTGTAAGTTTCTCCAGAACTTTCCTTCACCGAACTCCTCTCATACATTCAGAAGGTGAAGAGAAGCATCTTTCATCAACCAGGATCCTGTTCTTACACACAGGGTCAGCTGTGTGTGCTTAGATTTTACACAGTAGGATTGGCATCAACAAACATTATTTTTTATATTTATATCCTTCAAAGGCACACTGTTGCTATTACTAATGCTCCAAAATATTGTTCTTCATTTGGTATGCAGCTGCTTAGGTTTATCAGCATGTGTAGGGTGTACCCCACCCTGCCTGAAGTCAGCTGGGATTGGCTCCAGATTCCAGATTATCCTCACAGATAAGTGGTATGGATGATGGAAGGGTAGGTGCATGGATGGATGGATGGATGGATGGATGGATAGATAGATTGATGGTGGATAATGAAGTATTGATATTCTGAGTATGCAATTAAAAAAAAAAATTCAACAAGGTTTTAGAGCATGGCTTTGGGTCGAGTTCTGTTCAGCCACAAGAGATTGGAAACTGATGTTGGACAAGAAGTCCTGGCGCAAAGTTGGAGTTCCAGTTCACCCCAAAGGTGTTCATTGACATTCTATATAATTCTGTGCTTCCAACTTTGTGACAGTCGTTTGCAGAAGAACTGTATATACCAGTGAAAGTCAGATGTCCATATATTTTTGGCCATGTAGTGGCGAGTGCCTTATTTAAATTTTAAGTTTTATTGTCATACAGATTACAATGGAACATCATTACCAGTAATGAAATTGTTGGACTCAGAGCCCCCTTAAAATTTGCACAACAAAATAATACTTAGTAGTAAAATAAAAAACTATGTATAATATTATGTATAAATAAGTGTTTAGCATTTACAATACTTACAAATGTCTGTACATGTATTATATACATTTTAGCATTTGAAAAGGAAGGTAAGTTTAAAGTGGCTGGAGCGTATGTAGTTGTTACTAGTTGTAGTTGAATGTAGTTTTAAAGTGAATGTAAAAGGAACCGAGTTCAAGGAGGCCATAGTGAAACAGCCATCTTCTAAATAACATATTATATATGAAATAAAACACCTGGGGGCACTCCGGTATAGGACAAACAGTACACAAAGTAGAATTATTGGCGTCACCCTACAATGGATTATTTTATTATAACTGCACAAGTGTTTAATTTCTCTTATAACTCATCAATTTGCTAATGGTTACAGTCTGGATCAATTAGAGAATGCTATGTTATACTTTTTGTCTGTTTATAGTTACATTTAAATGTTGTGGAACACCCATGAGAAAGTTATCTGACATTCCATCTTATGTACGTGATGACAGCTATAAATGTAAATTCTCTTCTCTTCCAAACTTCTGTCCTGAAGACTTTCTGGTAAAATGTTCCTATATCAAATTATCCAACTTTTCCTTGTTAAATAACCTCGCATATTTGATCTGTTTAGATAATAAAGCTGTTCCTTACCGTAGAATCGATGACCGACTGACAGAACGAAAGCGTTCATATAAACCTCTAGAACGGCTGTTACAGAATATTAACACCTTCTAACCAATCAGAATTGAGAATTCAGCAGCGTTGTGGTATGACGCATATTCTCCTCAGTGAAGACAGTCTTATAACTGTAACAGTGATCATCCATTTTGCAACTAAATATCATGGTAAGCTGTGATAAATGATTACGCAATCATTGTGATGTGAAAACGTAACATCGGGACATGCCTAAAGCACGTCACAGATAATGACTGTTTCTGTCCTGTTTGGTGCATCCTCACTTTCCACGTCCTTCCCTTTGTTTATTTGCTTGTATGTGTGCCGTGGTGACAGAGCGAGAATAGATTGTGTTCAGTGAAGCGTGGTGAATATTCCCCATGATGCTTGAACACTCTCATCAGTCTCCTTCCCTCCACTGTGCTCCCTCACTATATGACGGCTCGCAAACTCGCCTTACATTGAGCCTGATGGATGAGTCAGTCAGCATAGGGGTCTCTCTCTCTCTCTCTCTCTCTCTCTCTCTCTCTCTCTGTCACACTTTCTCTCTGAGGGATGGCAGAGAACAAAAGCCTTGTCAGGAAATAAGCTTAATCATTGACTGCTTATTTGTAATGTTGCTTTAAAGCAGCAAAGTTATTGATTATACTCCTTTGAGCACTCATCCTGATTGCGTTGAGCACGTCACACCCTAGAGCCCTGTTCACTGCACACTTGCTTACTCATCATTTCCATAAATGCTTTATTATTCCTTTTTCAAAGGGAACTCATTATGCTTTCATGCCTCCAGCTAGAGCAGCACATTTACTTTATCAATCTGTTTGCTTTAGTAGATTTAAATGAGTATCATAGCACTATTTATGCAAATGCATTAAAAGTTGGCATTGTGGGTTGAATAAACATCGTTCCAGCACACAGTCCCCATTTGTGCAGAGGGACTGTTTTTGATGAGGTTAGCAATTAGCATAGATCGAAATGCAACAGTTAAGAAATTCGTTTCTGTAAAGATGAAATATTGTCATATTTTATAGACTTCTGCAGCATTTTAAAATGTTGTCCGTCATGACCTCATCCCATAAGGTCGGAATGAGACGATACTCACTTTTCCAATATTGTCATCGAGGATGCATTGAAGTGTTCTCACTTCCCTTGCTGAATAGTGAAATGGACAGCATTCTTGTGCATTCTTGTGATAAAGTCTGACTTCATCAAAGAAGGCTGACTAAGGGAAGCTATCTTTTAAGATTTTTAAGAGAAAATGAGTATCAAAAGCCCATAAATTTGTTCACCAGTTTCCATAAATGGTTTAAAAACATGCTGTATAGAATTATTGCTTTAGAGGAATTAGTACACCAAAATGCAAGAATTGTATTTGTTTAATGGCAAAATATAATCAATCACAGCGTTCTTGAAAAAGGCAGACTATAGTAGTAAGTAGCAGTTTTAATGTCAAAAAGGCAACGAAAAGAGAAAAGTCCACAGAAGAGATACAGCTTTAGGATACGATTGAGCAACTGCTTGCGTCATGTGGTTTTTCACAATGTTATCTTTGTAGTCTATGGACTGACAACACTAAATACAAGGTGTCCTGTAATGGACGGGCATCCAATCCAATGTATATTCCCGCTTCAAGCCCAGCGTTCCTGGGGTAGGCTCCGGATCCAACATGACCCTGACCAGGATAAAGCGCTTACTGGAAACGAATGAAAGAATGGATGAACTCCTTATGCTTTGACACAAACATGCTAATCCTGTTAGCAGTCATTTTAAATGAAGATATTAATTATATCATGAATTACCATAAAAGCTAAGCATGTCTAGGATAACACTTAATACTAAACTACTACACTACCAGTCAAAAGTTTGGAAACACCTTCTAATCTAATGTTTTTCTTTATTTTTATGACTTAAAAGACACGTCATGTCTTAAAGTAATGATGGACTGTTGTTTCTCTTTACTTAGTTGACCGGTTGTTGACATAATATGGATTACTACAGTTGTTCAATAGGGCTGTTATAAAAAATACTGTATTTTTATCATTTAC
>JAQQZR010000038.1:9255136-9265386 GCA_030068235.1 Notoglanidium macrostoma
AGTAAGACAACATGCATGAAGAGGATGATGTGGCCAAAATACTCATTTGCCTAATAATTCTGCACTCCCTGTATGTGAAGTAAGTGTAGGAACAGGTACTACAGCATCTTCTTATGGCACAAATAGGTTGTATGTTTAAAAGAACGTGCTAAGGCGGTCGTTTTGATGGAGCAAAACAGTATCAGCGAGTGTGGTCATTAAAAATAAGTTCATGAATTGTGTAAACAAAGGTATTGGTGAGTGTCAAGCTGTGAAGAAGCCAGTTTTCACCTGTTAGAGTTTTCACTGAGCACTGAGGCACATTCGCTTGCCAGGGTGCAATTCACAGCACCTTGTGCTCATTTTCAGTGCTCATGCTCGCTGATGCTGTTCTGTGCACTTCAGTCAGCTGCTCTCTCATGCTATTAAAAATACTTTTCAGACATCTTAAAAATAAAACCCATCACAAGGAGTTCATTGCCAGCAACACATAGCCCCGTCTAACATAGACACTAAATAAAGTGATCCATTACACCCTGATTGCTTAATACTAAGTAGGTTACTCTAAGTAGGTATTTCTATTCATTCTGAAAAATAAAACGGTTTCACTTTTCCCATGTTCCAATACTAATGTTTTTCACACAAATGGAAACACATGACCTCACTTTTTCATCTCCCCTATTGCATCTATTTTTATTTTCTAAAGGGCATACATCATCATGGCCCTGTCATCATATATCACCCTACCTGACATCATTCTGATCTGATCATAATCATCATATATCTCTCCACCTGACATCACTATAATCTCTCAAACAATACTTGAGGCTAGATTGCACTGACACCATATGGACATATCATTGGGCCTTTAATCATATATTTCTCTAGCGTGATGAAAGATAACCTCTACAAACCCCAACTGAAGCCAGACTGCACTGACCCAGCATGGAGACAAGAGAATAGGACATGCTGGCTAGAAGGGGTTGTTTGTATTTATAGACTGTTGATGCATTATGAAACCGGCAGCTTGGGACGTTATGGTTATTTTCGTAAAGGCCTTTCGCTCCTATAGCCGAGGCCTTGCAGTCTCCATGGTGACGTTAAGGGATCTGGCTCAGCTATATTTACTACATGTGAGAGTGCTGGAGCCCGGGGCCTCATTAGGCTTTGGGAGAGGAACGCAGAGTCATGATTGCGCTGAGAATCTGCTGAGTGACACCGTACAAGTGAGCCATGTTCCCTCTCTGTAAGTTTTTTCTCCTCACAGCTGGAAAGTGCTTTCCAGATCACCGGTCCCACTTATTGGAGTTCTAGTATTATGACAGGTTTTTTATAAATTATACCATATCATATACAGGGCTATACGTAGTGTGTTTTGTAGTTATTTAGCATGCTAGCAATAATATTTTTCTTAATCAATATTAGTACTACAGATGAAACACACATGAATGGCAATTCAGTAAAAACAAATTTGTTCTATGAAGACCAAAATCATTGACTTTAAGCACTAATTATCTGGCAACATCTTAGATCCTAATGCTTTATTAAAAGCAGGTGCAGATAGAGAATGAAATAGTTAAATAGTCAAAAAATGTTCCACTTCAGGAACACTTCTACACATAAATGTCTGGAAGCTAACGGCCACCACTTCAAGCACCTCTTGTAATTGTAGAGGCCAAAGGTAACTTATTAATCTTATGTCTGAATAAATTTAGTATTAAAATACTTATAAAAGTTTGTCTTTTCCTGAAGTGTGTATACATTTTTTTTGCCTGACTGCATAGATTTATACCACAGGACTGTTGAATGCTCAATTCTGATTGGTCAGAAAGGCTAAATTCATTTTCTCTTACAGCAGCTCTGACAGTAGTCCCAACCACACAGTTTATATTAAAGGAGGAGTCATTGATTCTGGAGAAAGATTGTTGAAATTTGAATTCAACAGCCAAACAAATACACACCTCCCTTTCCTCCTTCAGAATCTCCACCCCCCCAAATCCATGGATGCCAAGGGAGCAACACTTAACAACCACACAGCCATTGCAGGTTCTCCTCATGCCTGTATGGGTTTCCTCCGGGTGCTCTGGTTTCCTCCAACAATCCAAAGACATGTGGATTAGGTGACCTGGCTACTTTAAATTGCCCACAGGTGTGACTGTGAGTGTGAATGTTTGTCTGTCTCTGTGTTAGCCTTGTGATGGATTGGTGACTTGTCCATGGTGTACCCCGCCTCTCAACTGGAGTCAGCTGGAATTCGCTCCAGCTTCCGTTTGCAATAAACAATGGATAGAAATAGGACAGCATAGAAAATGCTACATCTTTCAGGTTATTTCAGGTAATTGCCTAGATTTTTTTCATGGTTCATGATGTTATCAGGACGTCAATAAAATGACTTCCTGTATGTCAACCAGTCTGGTTAATATGCATTCTATGGAAATGGTGAATATTTTAGTCACTGAGGCTTCACAAAAAGTCAGCAAGAACTTTGACTTCGGTCCTTCCTTAACCGGTCTGCTGCCTCCAACACTAAAAATCACTAGATCCTCTTCTTCACTCTTACCAACTTGGATTAACTCTATGACCTGGTTCTTACAGATGAGGGGTGTGCAGTCTTACCAGCAAAGCACCTGCGTGGGTGCAGGTTTTCATTACAACCACACAGAAGCCATACCTGAGTCTATTGAAAGCCCAGATCAACTGATTAAACAGGTGGAATCAGGTGTGTCTCCTGCTTTATTGGAATGAAAACCTGCACCCACACTGGCATTTGTGGATAAGATTGGACACCCCTGTTATAGAGGATCAATCCTACCATGGAGAAGTTCTGCCTAACCAACTGAGTCCCTCAAGCGTCAGTATTTGGTCCACTTTTAATCTCCTTGTACACTATATCACTGGACTCAGTGATCAGGTCTCATTGCTAAACTGATGACATGCCGGTGCCGATTTATTTATCTTTTCTTCCATCCACCTCATAGGTCTCTCAGCCTTTCTGAGATATTCTTCTTGAATAAAAACCCATCATCTGAAACTCAATTTTGATAAAACTTGACAAGATGATCTGTGTGTCAGTCACCACAGTCACAGAAATGTGGTGAAATATCCACTCACTTTTACCAAATGATCCTGCAGATTCTGTTTTCGTAACATCAGTGGAATACAGCTTTTTTAATACTAAAATTCCTTATACAACTTTGTTATTTAGACTGCTGAAACTTCTGCTTTCTGGCCTCCCTATGCAACATGTCCTTTACAGAGCATTCAGAATGCTGCTTCTCTCTCAGTTCATAACCTCCCAACATTCTCTATTGTGACCCTAACTGAGGTCACTCCTCTGGGTTCCACAGGTGTCAAAGGGCTCTGAACCATATCATCCATGTACCATGGTTCAAAAGTACACACTGGCACGCCAACTCAGGTCTTCACCCTAAGGACGCCTGGCATGTTCTTTTCTTAGGTCTAACCATGCTTGTAATGCCCGATCACACTGCTTCAGTGTTTTTGCTCTTCAGTGATAAAAGAATGAGCTTTCACATCTACTCTGGATGGTTCTGTGCCTCTATTACTTTCCCAAAGCTCTAAAACCTTCCTCTTTAAGCAGTATCTAGGAAAACCTTTTACTGTTCTCTACATTTACTTTGCATTGATCCGGTATTGCGCTACTTCTTGGTTTGTAATTTATTTTTATTATTATTTATGCACACAGGTATTACTACTGGTTTTTTTTTGTATTGATTATGCGCTTAGGTAGAAATTGTCTTTGTGTAACCATGTACAGCATTTTTATACCGCTTGAGTATACAGCAACTAGCATTTGATTCTTTAATATTATGAATCGTTGAAGATGCGCAAATGCTTTGTATTGCTGCCCTTTCAGCTGTTTGAACATTTTCTATGTCCCTCTAGATTAATGCACTGTATATGAAAACTATTACACCATTGTAATCACAGAGACAGTTCTGCTTTAACTAGTGTCCGAGTGGGACTTGAAGGAAATAGTTTGTATCCCCTGTAGTTTCTGAATGTAAAAAATAATTATAGCTACTTTAAAATTTATTAAAAAAAAATCCAAAATGCTGAAGATGAGTAGGTGTATCTTTCTTTGACAAATGACTATATGACAACAATCCAATATATAACGCAAAATTAAGAGAAATATATTTGGAAAAGGCGTTTTGCTATCACCTCTGTCACCAAACCTGATCCAAGTCTGCATCTGAATAGATCTAGCAAGAAGAAATGCGCTTGGAGTGAGATACAAATATTACCAGTGACTTTTAAACTGATATATTTACAATGTGTGATACATAAAAATGTATTTTTGTTATTTGATAAAGACGGAACATCTGTAAAAACACAGTAAGATGATAATTTACTTAGATCTCAAATAATAAGTCGTAATTTGCATGTGTGTTTTTATGCGTTGTGTGTGCAGTTAATGGATGTGTTGATTTGTAGGGATGGAAAACAATATCTAAATGATATAATGTGTGCTAATTGTTGGCAATAGCTGTGTGAGCTGTGTACTCTATGAATGAGTTACTAAACTGAACCTCAAGTATAATGCTGGTTAAAGGCACTTAAAACAGACATGATGAAAAGCTTGATATGAATGTAAAAGAAAAGTATGTAAAAATGAAGTTGTGTTTGAAAACTTTTCCAAAGGCTCCGTTTAAATGTCATGTGTAAAGTATGAAACCAATTTTACTGTGCTACTAATAATCATTATTTTGGGATATTTCTGACACTAAGGCATAAATGTGAAAACCTGACTCATTTATTAACTCTTGGTAAAAGGTATAATTTTGACTTCAACTAATGGAAACGGGCTTCCACAAATTTAATACCTGCTTTTTGGGTGTTCAAATTAATACAACCAATGAGCCAGAATTAAATGTGCTTGTAATCACTTTTTATGATACAGGAAATGAGGATCTGGGCACAACATTTTTGCATAAAAAGCACCTAATCTTGCCTTAAAATTGCTTATTTAAAGTAAACATGAAAAATAAACAACACGTGCTGTTCACAGGTCAAATGTCAAAGATTTAATGTCAAATTCTTTATCCACATAATTTGTCCCAAGCATATACAAATGTTTGCCCTGAACTGTATACAAAAACTCCTTCCTGTATAGGCATCCTGCTAGGAAAGTTGTGATGTATGTTGCCACATGGTCTAGAAGGGACAATATTTCATTAGATTGTAAACGTATAAATGTCCTGAAAAGGACTTGAACTGTAGGTGATTAACTAGATGCAAAAAAGAACTGAGCTACATGGAAACATAATATTCAGCCAATTTGTCTTTGTCCAGTTTGTCTTTTTAAAGCATACATGCACTAAGCGTTGCAGATTGTGTTAATACCCTTGGATCGACAACAAGATTAAGTTGACTGTGTGTCTGTACAGTATGTCAGTACAGCGTGTCTTGACTGATGAGTATGCTAAAGAGGGTGACCTGCAGTGGACATTTCCACATATATGGGAACGTGGCCAATGCTTTGGACTGTGGAAATGAGGTGCAGCGAGATTCAATCCAATCCATAGTCTACACCTCTATATTTCAAACATGACAAACTGCTTAAACAGCTCTTTGTTCCTTCAAAATTTATACCAAATAATTATTTGATATGAACAGGTAATGTCTTCTAAAGAGATATGAATTGGAAGAGCACTATTATTTTAGAAAGCTTGCCAGAAAAGTTCACAGGGCCTCTGCTTAAGATTAGAGACATGCAAAAGTGTTCTTTCATTCATCCTTAGTAACTGCCTGATCACGATTGCAGTGGGTTAATTGATTCTAGCTTGTTTATATTTTGTGGGAATAACAACTAATTACCAGTGTTTCTTTTCAGTGTTGGTCCGGTGTTTTCAGATGCATAATGATAGGGTTCATATTTAATTTGAACAACAACAAAAAATACCCTTTTCGGGTTTAGGCCACACGCATTTTGTTTTTAAATCCATCAAATCCAACTACAGATATGGCTATTTGCATTAACTTTTAGCATTAAATAGCATTAATAAATAGCAATAACATTAAATAGATACAAATAAAGTGTTTTTTCTTAGTGGCATCATTTCTCCTTGGCACAAGAGTTTTACCTAGAAATGCATGATATTGTTGAGTCTACAGTTTACATACAGTTCTCATCACTGGTTTCTAGTTATTTTCTGTGCATACGTAACCATTCAGCCTTGCCATATATTGTTCTGATGTCCTGTCTAGCACTGGCCTGTGTATTTCTGTCCTGAATATTTCTTGTCCTGAGTATTTATTGTTCTGGGTACACTGCCGTGTATTTGCGCTTCATGTCCTGTGTACCAGGCTGCTGTAGTGTTGTGTGTTGTACCGTGATCCTAAAGAAAAAAGCCTTCATTCCAGTATATACATGTTCTTTGCAGAACTGACAATAAAACCCATTTGCGTTGAATGAACGCAACTTTCACTCACAGCTGATAGTGATGTAAATATAATTACTGATTTACGTTATCTCTTGTTGAAAGCTGGGGAGAATGGATGTCATTCATTGTAGTTGTAATCCTTATTGAATGGAATGTCATGTTTTCAAAGAGAAAGTGAATTAATGGATTGATCTGTCTCTGTCTCTGTCCACTTCCTCAAGGGACTGGTGTCTTCTTTCTGGCCTGTACAGAGGGAGAACAGATCAGCTTTCTGTTCGACTGTATCGCTCAAGGCAGCTCTCCAAGCAGGACACCGTTTGGACTGCGCCCCTCCCTACCAGGTTCAAACAGCACGTTCAGAACATCACAAACAGTGATGTTCATTCCTCATTCTCACACTCTGTGTTCTCGCTCTCTGACTTTTGATTAACGAATTCATTAATTAAAACCGATCAAAGCTCATGTGTGTAAGAAATAAAACACTTGGTGTGCTGTTGTAGGTAAATAATTAATGATGGGGTGATGTGATGCAGCCCAACACGAAGCAGACTTACTGTTACCAACCCATACTGGATTAAATTCCAATGTCCGATTTAATTCCTATAACACCACAGCAATTTTCCAACACTAACAATTTCTTATGAATTAAAGAAAGACACGTCATACTTTTTACACATTTATAGTTACATTTAATGTTTAAGCTAGTTCCTTTTATCACTTACGTTATAACACCCGTAAACAGTCGTTCTGTCATTAACATGCACCTGTCGAAGCCCTCTGTCTTGAAGACGTGTGTTGCCATGTTGGTAAAGTTCATGCCTAACCTCTGACCGTTAGAAAGCAAATGTTACATATTTCTTTATGTACTGTTACTGTTATTTTTTTTAGTCTGTAAGCTTTTCCTGTATAAACAATAACATTAGAATGATTCCATTAATATAAACCTGTGATTTGTCTCACAAATGAATCTGCTGTTATAGAATATTAATCAACACTTTCTGAACAGTCAGAATTGAGCATTCAACAGCACAGGTATCAAAGAAAATAAGACACACAAGGAAGAAAGTCTACAAATGACACTACCTGGTTGGGTGAATGAGTGAAATTAGTAGGCATGTAAGGATTCCCTCAATTCACAATTCATGGTATTTAAAAAAAAAAAAAAGTGAAAGAAGTAAAATTTTATAACCAAACAAAATGCAACATTTCTGTTCCTGTTCTTTATTAACTTGAATATTCATTTTGTTGAAATAAAAAAAAACTATTTTTCATTGTCTTAATCAACAATAATTATTTACAAACATTTGTATAGGCTGGAATAAAATATAATAGCCTATTAACTAAAATATAACTTTTATTAAAAATAAAAATACTATCAAACAGACCTTTTCTTAATTAAAATGTATGAACATTTTGTATTTTTGCAGCATTTGAGCTGTAATGCATCGCCATACGGTGATGACACGCGCATTCTGTCTATTGTACGTCATTGTGCTCTCTGCTGCAAGTACATAACATGCCTACGTGCCCAGTACATGGCACTTCCACTCCACGGAGACACCATCTTGCACACTACGCCAGCCTTATTAGACCTCAGATTTGGGTCAGGATTAGTGTTGGGGTTAGAGTTTGGGTTAGGAACTTCCAGCAGTACGTCCGGTTGTTTAACCCGCATTGTCTCAATCTGAAGTGCGCATGTCATATTGTAAAGTGGGTGTCTTGTCGACTGCCAGACTTCAGATAGACCATTCTCCTCTGCTGTCTAAACAACACAATTACAGTTAGGAAAATCTAAGAGTTTACGTGGATTGATAACAATTGCAGTTTGTTTTTTAATTTCCTTGATTAAAACGATCATAAATATGCACAGCGATTTATCATTACATGCCCAAACTCTAACAAGACCAGTAAGTGTGGTCATAAGCTCATGGAGCAGTGCAATGAATCTGAAGAGAAACTGTCACACGTGAGAGATCACTTCAGTTCTGCAAGCACTAAGATATACACTGTGCATCGAGTCACATTGCACACATTTGTAATGACCACACTCACTGAAACTGCTCCGCACATGCAGGTTGGTCGCCCTTGCACTCTCTGTTAAAGATTCTGTTTAAACGCCATAACAGCTTAAGAAAAACTAAGCATGTGGTGTTCAATGCTAGCAGCACTATAACTGCAACTGACAATAAAAGAGCTAAATCAAATGTTCCTTGATGCACCTGATTGCATAATACTGTGTTGGTTATTTGTTTCATTATTGGCACTGGTATCGAACAAATAAACCCCAAATGTACTGATACTCAGTCTGAAATAGTATTGATGCAGCCCAGACGGTGGGTCCGCAAACATCTTCGTGTTATTATAAAATCATAGGTTAATTCATTTTCATCGATTCTTTTATTGATACTTTATTTTACACTGATACTACAGCAGTTAAAATCAATGGTTATAATGTCATAATTATAAAATGTCAAGCAAAAAAAATGAGTTTCACACTGCTGGAGTTCTTTATAAGTAGAGAGAAATTGAGAATTAGGTTCATTCTTCATATTAAAGTCCACCAACTGTTTGTCACCATTCACCTTTTTGTGTGTTTCACAATAATACCTGCCAAAGAAAAACACTTTTGGCTTGGACATAGTGCACACATCTCAGAATTATTATTATTGGTATTATTTTTTTATTCTTTTAATACTGCTCAATTCCCAGCGCCTGCATTAGCGGTGTGGAAGCCACTATTCAAGCGCAGCTCAGGGAGAGATGTGGAGAAGCAGCATGACAAGTTAATCGAGTAGGGATAATGGTCTGTAGCTGAATGAGCAGGGAATGAAAGGCAAAATGCATCAGAGTAGAAAACTTTTTTTTTGTGAGAGATGTCTCTGTGTCTTGCCTTGTGTGGAGGCATGGAATGATATAAACTATTCACAGCATAACAGCTTGCTCTTATGGGTTTTTTAACAGTACATCACAATATCTGATTTATGGAACAATGTGTTAATGGATGACAAGCACTAATGGATGGCAATTACGTCTGCTTAAAAAGTGAAGCTTTGTAGTACTTTTTACTTTTTACAGCAGAGTTTTACTTCTACTCTGTATTTATGCTCCAACCAATAATTCTTCTTGGAAGGGGTTTTAACCATTTTGACATATAACATGATGAAGGAGAAATTGATCAAATCATGATTGTTCACCAACATTCAGGACAAATTCTTATCTTTAAACTAATCTTGTATCAGACTTGCGGCAATAATAATTCAAAATAATTCATTTGATCATACTGATTGAAAATGTCCGATAAGTCCGGTGGTGGACTGGAACACCAGTGTACTGCTAGAACTGCTTAAAAAGGTTGCATCTATTTGTTTGATGTTTGGTTAGTATTGCAGTAGGTATTTTTAAACCAAATATAGAAATGATAAGATGATAAACTGGTATGCAAACATATAATCACTTTTTTTTCTGACACATGCCAAATAATATCATTGTTGCGACTGTTTCTGGGGTAAAGGGAAAACATACATAGATTATTCAACTTTATCTTCCTGTCATGGAGGGGGACAGATATACAGACTGGTTTATAGTGTGTGAAGCAAACAGACAAAGGGCTAGGCTATACTCAAAATGAAAAGCATGTTAATAGTGAGGCGATTGGAAAACAGGCATTAACTAGACAAGGCTAAAATGTTAAAACAGAGGCGCAAACAGAGCCCAAAGGCTTAGACACTTCGTAAAGTAATACTGAGTGTCCAGATCATGCAAAGGGAGTAGTGCGATCAGGTGAGAACAGGTCAAGTCAAGTCAAGTCAAGTGTCTTTTATTGTCATTTCAACGTATACATGTGGTACAGTGTACAGTTAAAAC
>JAQQZR010000038.1:9267633-9282772 GCA_030068235.1 Notoglanidium macrostoma
TTTTGTTTACCACATAATTCAGTATATGCCATACGTGTTGCTTCATAGTTTTGATGTAGTCAGTAATGTTTTACAACATAGAAAGCAAAAAAAATTAAGAAAAACCTATGAAAAAGAGTAGGTGTGTCCAAACTTTTGACTGGTAGTGTATATACATAAACTTAAAAGATATTTCTATATGTAAAATTAAAACTTGCAGCCTTTGATGCATATGAGCCTGGGTTGGAGAAAGATGCCATGAGCTTTACTGTGTTCTATATTTAATTTTACTGAGGGGCGAAATAAGAAATGCTCATGCATGTGAAGACAATTTCTAATGAGGCAGAAGAATCTGAGGAATAGCTAGACTTTTGCTTTTACGGAGACTTTGGCTGGTCCCCATGAGGAAAAAAATAATTATTAGGATAGCAAAGGATTAATTAGCTGCATTAATAATGATGTCAGTGGAAGGTCCTCTGCGTTCTCCCGTGTGATTACCTGTTAACGCTCAACCTGTGTCCCTCACGCTTCCTCACTTACTGATTTGTATTAATGCGCACTGCTTACTCTGTTTCATGATCGTATCATGTGTAGTTTGACTGACTGCTTTGTGACAAGTGTGTGTAACAAGGCCTGAGAGGCAGCACATAATCCAAATCTCTGCTGCACTGAATTTTGCCTTACCTTTAAAATGAGAACGATAAAAGCAGTTGCCAAATAAATGAATTGAAATATTCATGTGTGATGATGGAACTATGGGACTTATTCTCAGAGGCAAGTCTGTGGATGTTTTAGCTCACAAAATGTCTGGTCAGATCTTTTTTAAATAAGAGGAAGTGCTGAAATTTGTAGTTTTTCTATTCATTCCTATGTCTGGTTTCTGTGTTCAGCTTGTTAAGACAGTGATATGGACCAAACAAGCTGCACTTTCCTCATGGATGTTGGAAAGAAAAATAAAATTGGGAAGATAACCAGTTACCAGGAAGCAGAAATGACTTCTCTTGCCTCAGAAATCAGAAAGAGTGTGAAGGTTAAAATGTGCTTCTTCTGAGACATGTGAAGCCAGTCAACTGCATTTTTTCAAACTGCTGCATCACGGTGCCATGTAACACCCTCAGAAAAAAAAGCTTATGTTTTTGGGGCGGTTCGTTGTTTGTTTGTCTGACTTTAAGCAAGACTGCACAAAACCTACCATACCGATTTCCATGAAACTTGGTGGCAGGGTGTAGCACGGGCCAAAGAAGAACCTGTTAAATTTTGGAGTGGATCCGAGTCACAGGGCAGATCCACAAATTCAGTTTCTATTTCACTAATGTTGTGAGATACTGCATTTGACCTTGGTAGAAGTCAGCGCTCAACAATGCCATACATCTTAAAATCAAGTAGATGACAGTATAGTTCAATGGTGACAAAACATAGCCAGTGTAGAAATACAATGACTGCTGGAAATATATCCACACATATAAAGTAGGTGCAGTTGCGGCTTTGCATATCATAGGAGAGCTGACTGTTGCCCTTGGTGGTAGACTGTGCTCTCTCCGAATGACCTTCTATAAAATATAAATGTATGGATTTGTGTATTTGTCAGAATGTGTGCAGCATACTGTATGTTTAGATGAATTTAACTTCTTAATCTCCTGCTTTAATCTTTAGTTATTTACCTTAATGTACATCTGGGCCCAATGAAGAAAATTGGTAGTATTAAGAGATTAATGGAATGGCAAAAAGAGGGGGGTAAAAAATCACTCCAACATTGACTACATTTTCATGATTGATTGTAGCTGTCACTGGCGAGTACTCAAGTACTTAAGCCTATCCCTAGTCATGAAAGGCTTTAATACCACCATGATGAATTCATTATAATGGGACAGTCATCTTCACCAGATTACTGCCACTTGTGCATCGAGCACTCACGGTGTGTGTGGGTGTGCGTGTGTGCGTTTGTGTGTGTGCTGGCTCCAATGATTCTGTGAACAGAACGCAATAACAAATGATGCATTACCACCTAATATCCAGACTTCACTCGGCCAATTGTGTATATATGGTGTGTGTGTGAGTGAGAGAAAGAGAAAGAGAAAACAAGAGGAAAGGGAATAGTATCACATTTGTTCATTTGGGCTGATTGTAATTGAATCTGTTTGATTTTTTAGACCTCAGTGCTCATGCTTCCTCTGCGGAGGAGAGGATTACGCAGGAAGCCAGCGAACTGGAGAAACGCCTCAGCATGCTGTCAGTGTGCAGCCGCCATAGTAGCACAGGTAACACACACACACGTTATGTATATACTCCTCAAAGCATATTATTCATTAACCACAGTGAAACCAGTTGGGAAATCATATAGTTATTTCAGAGAGGAATTTAGTTCTAGACCTGCTGATGCAGCAGGGAATGTAAAGCAGTGGTTCTCATGTGAGATCCATGAACCAGATCTAGGGAATTTGTGTTGTTTTTTAATAGTAAGTTTATTACTGGCTTGTCTTAGTTATTAGTCTGAGTCACTTGATTTGAATCTGTTTAACCGAAACTCAAGATCCCAAAAACATTTACGCTTATAAATGAAGTTAAATTGTTAAATTAATGTGCTCTGTCAGTGGACAGTTAAGGAATAGAAGCACTATGGCTCTAGTAAATAACCAAAATATTATCATATATATGTGAATAATGAGCCCAGTATTTCAATAATTGGATTATGTTCAAAAATCTGTACTGAGAGTGTGATTTTTTTTTTTTTTTTTTTTTTTTTTTTTTTACAACTAAAGGGGTTCTTAGCTGTCTTAGCTGTAAAAAAAAAAAAAAACCTCCCTGATATAAGGAATAAATATGTAATATTATTTTCACTGTTTAAAAAAAGTCTTGTACCATTGCCTTTTTATGAAGGTTAAACTACACAACACTGCACCATTAAACCCTCCACCGAATTACCAAAAAAGTTAGCATTTCTAACCAGGTTGCAAGATCATGTCTCACTTGTTAGAATAAAAGTAATTTAGTGTAGATGTAAACTAGAAACAGTTTGGGAGGTTACACTTCTTTTACACACAATTAAGCAATAAGCTTAATTGGTTACACTTCTTCTACACACAATTAAGCAATAAGCTTAATTCTGAAACAGTCAATCTGGCAACCCTGATGTATTTTAGTAATCTGTTATATCTTCTCTCTTCTAATTGGTCAGCCTCCCACTCCAGCTCCACAGGAGATGCTCGCAGCACCTCAAGCTCCTCCTCCGAGACTAGCCACTCAGACGCCAGCTTGAGCAGTCGCCTGGCATCATGGGCTGACCCAGTTCGATACCCGGCTCCTAAAGAACCCTCAGTATCCATGTCAGGAGCATTAGGGTCAAGGCCATCCAGTCAACCAGAGCATCACGAAGGACTACTCCATCCAACAACTAAACCACCCCACCCCAGAGGACTTCAGGAGGCCGGGCGACAGAGCTCGACTGACAGCGGCATCGCTACAGGAAGTCACTCGTCCTACTCCGGAAGCTTCTCTTCTTACACAGGCAGCTTAGATACGATGCAGGGAGAGATTGAGGAGTTCGGCTCACTGATGAGCCTCACACTGAACACAAATTCCAGCACAAACCTGACTGCAAACCTCAACACTCCAGCTTCCACTTCTTACACAATCCTCAGACTTCCTGCACAGTTCCAAACATCCAACATATTAGCAAGCCCCTTACCACCAGGGCAAAGACCATGTATTTGCCCCATCATTGGGGTATCTGAAGCACAGGAGTTGGAGTACCAAGTGCCTGTTCAGCTCCTGCCGCACTACGACACTCCTCGCAGAATCATCCAGGCCCAAACCTCCACCTCCTCCTCGACACAGAAGACCGAGTGTGGCCCGTCAGAGCCGCTGGGAAGCCCTGCTTCTCCCACACTGACTGCTCCCGTGAGGCTGAGTGGGAGCAGTGACGGAGTACTACCCCCTGGAGGCTTGACCATGCAGCGACACTTTCTCTGTCCTGTCTGTGGAGGACTGAAGGTAGTGTTTTTCTCTCTCTTTTTTCCATCCTGTCTCTCTTTCTGTGTACACATTAAGTACATCTTAACTTAAAGTCATCATAACATCATGAGAATGAAGAAACCATTGATCAGGGTTGCCAGGTCTGGACGCAGCCCAGTTGCAGCCAACATCATTCCAAAATGTCAAATTTAAAACCCTGTTTTATATGCAAAATCGTGACTTTGTAATATTTACAAAGTGAAATCAGAATACATTTTAACAACGGTTTTAAAATGATACACTTTCCTTAAGTACTTCTTTCACCAAAGTCCTGAAATGGTTTATATAAATAAATAAATATAAATATTCATAAATAAATCATAGCTATGAACATGAGTCAGTACATAATATACTAAATGTTGATTGTTTGTGTCAGTAAAATTCTACTTTACTTATTTTGAAATAAATGCAAATAATGAATACAGAATGCCCAACCCTCAACTAAAAAAAAAAAAAAAAAAAAATGGATCTGTCAAAACTACATTGATTTCTTTTAAGATACCATTGTAATTTATTTAAAAAATATTTTACAAACAAAATAATTAAAGAAGATACTTTATTAACTTGGGACTTTATGATCTGTCTTTGTTTTATATAAAAAAATTGTTCTGTTAAAATGACTCTCCATGCATCTCTTTTTAATGAATTTCTTTTAAGCATTATTAGATATGGTTTTGCTTTGTTTTTCTGTTAAACTTTTGCCTTTTCTCTTTGCAAATTGCACATTACAGAGTGAGTGGGAGTGGGAACTGTTTCTCTACACAGACTTTTATGTCTACTACTGCACTTTTCCATTAAAACTTTAAACTTCCCACTCGGTTTCGTCGCACCTGCTTTTACTTCAGCGACGGCCCATCAGGAGGTGCAGCAAAACAAACCTGCTTTATGAATTTAAACAAGGCTGTCATCTTGTTTTTCTTTGTCGGCTTCAAAATGGTCTGTGCACACATTAATTAGCTACAGAAACGAACTTGTGTCTCACGAACAGCTTTTTTTCTCTACAAACCCACTACAGGTGTTGCATTATACTGAGAGAAACATTAACTGGCTGCTGCTTGGTTGGAATGAAAATGTGCAGGCACACCAGCACACTGTGGATCAGACTGGACACCCTGTATTAGCAAAAAAGATACCGAACCATCGATTTTTCACCTGTTGATACCCTTCAAGCTTTATCTCGCTTTACTGAGATAAGAATGTGGATCTTGTTGACATTCGGCTATACATTCGTGTCTGTGTTAGCCCTGCGATATATTAGCGACCTGTCCAGGGTGTACACCACCTCTCACCCAAAGTCAGCTCCAGCTTCCCTGTGACCCTTAACGTATAAGTGGTATAGATAATGGATGGATGGATGAAGTATTACAGTTGCCACCACTGTTATTTTCCTTTAACACCATGTCCTGCAGTGTTTTATTCCATAGTAACTTTTTAACGCTTACATTTTTTAAACGAATTAATGAGCATATCATAAACACACACTTTGTAGTTAGATTAAATATTGCAGAATATATACCAAACAGGTTGCTGTCATCACTTATATTATAATGGCTCGTTCCTGTGACAGAAAATGCTCATAAATGTTAAATAACTGTCACCTTATAGTAAGTATGAGAGATTATCATTTTGATTTGATTTTAGATTATGTTGGGTGTCCACTGTACATGCCCCTGTAAATAAACTTGTACTGTAGAAACCATGATCTGCTAGACCGAGGGCATTAATATGAACCTGTGGCACTACTTCCCAAGCTCCTGTTTTTAAAAAATTAATCGACACCTTGTGACCAATTACCAATTGATCATTCAACAGTGCAGTGGTCTAATAATCTACACATGTAAACAATATGCACATTGCATTTCTTTCCTTTCCCCCACACACGACTGTAAATGTGCTCTCAGATGTGCTCTAATTACAGACAACTCAAATCCTGTGATGTTATTCTCTGCAGATGGTAATGCCTTCTTCACACACACGTTCTTCTCATGTCCCTGCTGGGCTGGGTAAGGCTTTTCATTTCTTATTTCTGCAGAAATATAGTGTCTATTTACCGGCTTTCGGCTGTTATTGGGTATAACTGTCTGCGTTACTCTTTTAGAAAAAACAAGGCCTGAAACGAGCAGTGCTGCCGCATCCGCAGCTCCTGAAGGCATCAGTGTGGGCCCTTACACGGAGGTATACAGAATAGTTTGATCATTCTTGTATTCACTTTTTTAGTTGAAGGCCATGATCAAGGGATAAGCTTACAAGAAAAAAAATATATTTTTGGACATAGGATGAGTTAATGTTAGGGTTAAAGTAAGGGCTAGAATAAACATTAGGGTTAAGATTTGTGTTAGAGCTAGGGTTTAAATATATGCATAAGCAGTCTGGGCTATCTTCTATTTCTCAATACCCAGACAGTAAAGCTGTTAGGGCTGAGCAATGCATTATATCACAAAGACTCATTGATGGCATAATATGAATAAGGAAACTATTAGACACACACACAGGCATGTGCACCCAAAGACAGATGGGCAGCTGCATCAAGATTTTCAAGTGTTTCATGTCTGTGATGCTCTACTGCCATCATGCCGTGTTTTCTCTGAATACCAACCAACACTGTAACACTTTTCTTCGAACCAAAATACACTAAATTTATAGTTTTGTAGTATGTCCTTTTATGTAAGTTCTATTTTTATTGGACAGAGTATATTTAGTCTGTCTACTTTTATTTTCTCCTTCAGAGGCATTTTGATAGAATCCACCTCCTTCGCATTCATTACATGCCTGACTGTATTTCACATGCACCTACTCAATCACTGCTCTGAGGTGTCCGTGAAGTGGGCTAAAATAGATCAGCCCAAATGGAGATCAAATCTAGGGGTATCAAATCTCAGTGCATGGATCTACAGACTGGCCTAAAAAGAAATTAGCTCCAGCCTCACGTCTTTATACCATTCTGTGTATTTCTCTTATAACCATTGATGGTGCTAGTGCACTAAATGCCGTTCAACAAAAATCCAAAATAATCTGACTTTAAACTTTTGTTAACAGCAAATAATCTGATGTGGATGAAATAATTATAACATATATTCATGTCTTTGTTGTGATTGAGGGATTGGAGTCAAGTAGAACCATGCTAGAGGCCTTAAAGGGACATCGTAGGCAGGTCCCAGAGTATATCCTGTGATGATAAAATTTATTCAAATTGAGGAAATTAAAAATAAACCGTGATTATTATCAGGCTGCACAATATCTTAGTTTTTCCTAGCTGTAATTGCATTGCATAGACAGCAAAGGTAATGTACATTTGAGGGAATGAACATGACATCACCACAGGCAGATGTAACAGCCCAAAAGCAGATCGAACATGGGAAAGAGCTTTTGTGCAATGGATAGACTGTCAAAAGCAAAAGAAAATCGAGGTTGTTTTATGTTTAAGCTGTTCATAAATGTTTATTGCAAAAAGGCTTTTTTCATTTTTAATAAAAAGAATATTTTATTTAAAAGGGTACCATATTTGACTTATTTAAACTTTTACAAATGTTTGTAAATAATTAGTTGGTTATTAAGAAAATGAAACAAAAGTATTTTTTTAACAAAAGGAATATTTAAGTTATTTTGCCTCCTTTATGTTGTGGAAAAATTGCATCATGAAATGAATATGGTGAATCATTACATGCCTAGGACATGGTGCAGGTTCATTATGGTCAAATTATGATTAGAATGAGGTTTAACCCTAAAGTAGTTCATCCTAATAAGGGTTAGTGTTAGAGTCTTTATCATTTCTTGAGCATATGATTTATCTTCACAGGCCGAGCAGTTAAGCAGATACGAGCTGACAAGCAGCCAAGTACCTCAGTGCTTTTGGGAGACTGAGGGTGAGTTTGTAGTTCCACAGACTTTGTAGCATCGTTTCCTCTAACATAAGTATGACTGGAATGACAGCCCTGTAACTTCCTCTCATCAGGACGTTCATCAGCATTGCCTATATCTCCCATGAGCTCTCTGAGGCTTTTCAGACACTCCTCCTTGTCTGGTAAGTTTGAAGACTTGCTTTGTCTTTTGAGAACTTCTGTTTGTTAATAGAGCAAAAGGTCAGCTTTGACAGATCATTAACTGGAGTGTGAGGTTGCTTAAGAGACAGTTGATTATTATAAGCGAGATGCAAATGTCCGACCTTGTTATATTCTGCCTGTCAGTGGGAGCGTGTGGCTTTTCTGTGGAGACATTCAGAAGAACAGACTTCAGTCTGACCTAGCACTGTGCTCGATACTTTGATTTGGGGATAAGTGGAGGACTGCTCATTCTGATACATGTATAAACATATGTCTGATGGAATTTTAAGTTAACCCTAAATTACTCTTCTGTTACTTGGAGGAAAACTCCACCCTGAAACACAATGAATATGTTTACATTTAAAAAGGTTAAAATTGAGTTTAATAGGTGATTAAATTTTGGCAATCATGAACATAAGGTATAATGGTTTGCTGTTAGATCCTAAAAACAAGAAAGCAAGAGCTTTTTTTTTCCTAACACCATTTTCTAACCATGTTCAGTGTCGTCCATCCATCCACTAATTTATACCAGGGTCACAGTAGAAGCTGGAGCCAATCCCAGCTGCCTTTGGGTGAGAGCACACCCTGGGCAGGTCGCCCATCTGTCACAGGGCTAACACAGAAACGAACAACCATTCACACTCACATTCACACCTGTGGGCAATTTAGAGTTGCCATTTGACCTAATCTGCAAGTCTTTGGGCTGTGGGAGGAAACCAGAGCACCTGGAGGAAACGCACGCAGGCACAGGGAGTACTACACACAGAAAGGCCCCAGTCAGCCTCCGGGTTCGAGCCCAGAACCTGCAGCTATTCAAAGCAGTTGTACCGATTTGAGACTCTGCTTGGCTAGTTAACAACGGTGACGTTGGCATTAGCACGTTAATTGAAGCTTTGGATGCTGATGTGTTTGAGTTGAGTGTACAGATGAGGTGAGAAAGTTGAACAGATTAAAGTGCTTCTGCTTCTTTAGGTAGAAATTAAGCAAGGGATAAGTCCTACTTGCACCACTATCAGCAGGTAGTTGGTAATGTAAAAAGAGACCAACCTGTCGATGAAAGAAGCTGAACCTAAAAAAGATCACGCTATGTTTTACTATAAATATTAATATGCAAATCGAGGGTGGACTTGTCCTTTGAAAATCCACATTATATATAATATATATATACTGTATATATATTACACACACACACACCATCCACTTTATTATTAGGAACACCTGTACATGTAGTTATCTAATCAGCCAATTATGCGACACACAATGCATAAAATCACACAGATGCAGGCCAAGAGCTTCAGTTAATGTTCATATCGAACATCAGAATGAAGAAATTTTGTGATCTCTCTGACTTTAACCATGGTATGGTTGTTGGTGCAAGATGGGCTGGTTTGAGTATTTCAAAACCTGATCTCCAGGGATTTTCACACTCAACAGTCTCTAGAGTTTATACAATGCTGTGAAAAACAAAACAACAAAAAAAAAACATTGAGTTAGTGACAGTTCTATTGGTGGAAAGGCCTCGTTGATACGAGAGGTCAGAGTAAAATGGCCAGGTTCAAGCTGCCAGGAAGGATATAATAACTCACATAGTCACTCTTTACTACCTTGGTGAGCAGAAAAGCAAATCAGCATGCACAAAACATCAAACCTTGAGGTGGATGGGCTACAACAGCAGAAGACCACATCAGGTTCCACTCCTGTCAGCTAAACTCTAGAGAATGTGGAGTGTGAAAATACCAGTAGATCAGCAGTTTCTGAACTACTCAAACCAGCCCTTCTGGCAACAACAATCATGCCATGATTGAACTCAAAGAAAGGTGTTTTTTTCCCATTCTGTTTGATGTGAACATTAACTGATGCTCTTGACCTGTAGCTGCATGATTTTATGCATTGTGCTGCTGCCACATGAATGGTGCAGGTGTTCTTATTAAAGTGACCAGTGAGTGTGTGGGTTGGGGGATTGTCTGTTGTAGGTTTTATTTTTTAATGTTTATAGTATTAAATGTATTATAAGTATTTGTATTGTATTGCTGTACATTGTAAGTGCTTGCTCATAGCCTGACCAGTCAAGTTAATGATTGGTGCATGTTCACTTGCCTAAAGCAATGGAGCGTTCTGTGTTTTGTGTCAGGGAGATCATTAGCTCCATCAGGTGAATCAGGGTCTACAGTGACAGACCGGCTTCAGGGGGAATCCGTGAATTACATCAACATCCCTGTTAGTCCCATGTCTAAACGACAGCTACACTACATGGAGCTGGACCTGCAGGATGTACAGGAGACCGGCCACACTGTCAGAGGTGCGCTACCCTGTCTTATTTTACCATTACTGTGACTGGACTATGACTACATGACATGATAATATCAATATCATGATAAACTACATCACAAGCACTGTCATTATTTCCGTAGTGATTGGAAGCATCTGATTAGATGTTAAACTGTATTGAAAGTCTACAATTTTGTACAGAAATTACAATTTTACCTCCTTTTATATGCACTCCTGTTTTATTGGCAATTCCAATAAAATTCTTCCAAGGCTCATCATATACTCACTCACCTCTTATTATTTCCATCCCTCCATCAGTGTCCATCACCTCCATATTAGAGTTGCAGGATGGCTTTTCTTGATGAGGAATTTATGCCGTGGTTTACAAAAATATCAAGATCCAGATGTGCATATCACAGAGGGCTTGTAGCTATATTTGCAACCTTGGTTCTACAAAGCATTGACCCAGGGAGTGAATACTTATGCAGCCAACAAATATCTACTATTTTGTTTAATTAACATTTGTCACTATTCTTTGACTTCAGCATCATTAAACATTGGACATTGTCTAAATAAAATGGTTAAAAAAATCCCCGTTTCAGGTAGCAACACAAAAAGTGTAGAAGTTCAAGAGGGTGAATATATATGCAAGGCAATATACTGTACATTTCCCAATTAAGGCTGGAAGAGTATGAAAAGTTCAAAGTATATTAGCAGTCCATCTCAGTAATGTAATATCACTGCTTACATTGTAAAAGATGGAGAAATTAAAAGCCAGCGGTTATATTTGATTTGGGAACCTGATGGAATATTTTTAACGAAGACTTGTTATATTGACTGGATTAGCCTTGAATAGTTTATTAAAATATTGTTAAATATATTGCTTTTCCTGACATTTGCTTAGTATGTTTGGTTTTTAAAAAGGAAAGAAACAAGGCTGTGTACCCTCTTACTCCTGAGGCCGATTCCATATTAAACGGGTTAAGAAGTGTGACTAGAAAGTAAACTGATTTGACTTTGAAATTTGAAATGACTTTTTTTATTATTATTACATTTTGCAACTAGTTCATCAAAGGAATCTTTATTGGTCATAACCACTCAAATTCTGCTTCGGTCTTTCTTTCTCCAATCACCCTTTAAGACTTGATTAGCTTGCTAAAAACAAACAAAAAACCCAAAGTGCATTTCCTTTAGAAATTTTTCTCTCTCTCTCTCTAAAGTCATAAGTTTATATTCAGAATTTATATACTTCTGTGATGCTGCTTTGTGACGATGTCTGTTGTTAGAAACGCTATACAAATAAAAACTGAATTGAATTTCCACATTGTATGCATTAAAGCACCTGCTTTCTTTTTATTCTTCCATCACTCATGTGACCCTGCTATAGCTATATTTTTAAGATTAACAGCATAAGTCTTTCTCCTTTTTATGGTTTATTTCTCATTTTCTGGTTTATTTCTTGCTATGGTCCATGGCTCTGCTGCATTTTAGCACCATTATTTGTGAAATCAGTTTCTCCATTCAGCACTTCCTCCACCATGAGAAGATATTCATTTTCTTCTTCTTTGCTGTTTGAAAAGGCTGTTGCTGAGACGTGATCAAGACCACCATTTGTTTGTGTGTATACAGGGGCCTCCAATACTAAATATGCACAGATTGACCACGCTGCAACAGAGACCGCTCAAAGGGTTGGAGCCCAACATGCACAGGGCAGAGAGGAGAGACTGCACGAACTGGAGCAAAGGAGACGAGGAACACTGAACTAAACACTCTGAAGAAACATGACCTATAGACAAAGTACCAGCATCTCTCATGACATTCACTACCACAAAGGATAGTACCTTTTTGCTTTCTAAATCTCTGCTATTTATAACGAAATGCAATATATTACTAAAATTATAAAGTTTTGGATAAATAGCAGCAACTGCATTAAGTGCACATGAAAATATTTTAAAAGGGGGTATATTCATCTGATATTGTGGTTTTATATATTTTATTGTATTATTACTTACTATTGAGGGATACTAAGAGTATAAAATGAGACTATATACATTACTATTAGCTATGGTTTTGATGCAAGTACTCTTGATAACTTGTAAATACTCTATTTTTTTTTTTCTTCAAATGACCAACTTTGTACATTTACAGATTTAAATCTCAAATGTACACCACATGAGAAATAGATCCTGTATTTTTTTTTTTATTTATTCATTTGACATTTGTATCTTTAGTGCAATAAACCTTTAACACCTTTCAATAAAACAACCTATTCAATAACTGATATTCATTATTCAGAAAGTGAACATTTACTCCGATGGTACAACCCAGATTTGTTCATTGGTAAGTTTTCATAAAAAAAAAAAAAAAAAAAAAAAAAAAAACCCTACTCCTATAGCAACAGCAGGTCTGAGAATTGGATGGCTGCTGTCTGGTCCGAAGAACACCCCAAGGCCCCAGGCAAAGCAAGTAACATTATGCAGGCTCACACTCGGAGAAGGACAATAGATTGATTCACAAAGTTACGTGACGTGATCTTGGGCAGAATACCTGGATTCAGACACAAGATCACTCCAGAATCATCTGGCCACCAGTACATGCAAGTCTAACTTATCGCCAGAGCCTGCAAACTCCACAGCTCTATTAATAGGTAATGACTGCTGGTTAGAAGGCTGTTTGCAAAGACAACCACTTCAAGTCAATTTCTCACAGAAACGCTTAAGGAGGATTTTTAGGAACAGAAGACAAAGACAGACCCCACACAGGACTCCTAGGGGACTGTGGCCAATAAAAAAGGTGCCTTTCCACACTGAGAAAGGCAGTAACAAGCATATAGGGCCCTAGAGAGACATAAGCCACTGTACTGTTAAATGTTTCAATGGCTGTTGCAGATTGATGAGGACTTGCTGGAATTTAATAATGCACAGGGTTTACATGTGTTCGCATAGCACTGGTAAACAGGTCCATCTGTGTGATCTCTACCAGATCTGGGCTACCATATTCGGGTACAGAGATCACTCCTCTAAACGTATTCACAGTCTCGACAGTGCATCTGCTGCATTGTAATGTTGTCCAAGTCGAAAACATGATGTCTGAGAACTGGAAAAAAAAACAACTTTAGGGCCACATTGGATGTTCAAAGGTACTAATATCCACTATATTTGGGGGCCATGGAATGTTTAGCATTCTCCGTGAACGCAGCCTCATGCCAATGATCTGTGGGACCTGCTTTGGTCTAAGGAGCACGTCTCTGAGTTCACTGCCAGCCTGAGCACTGCAATATGAGTGGCAATACACAATAGCCAAATATGACAGTATCTTGATTTTAGTGGCCAACAGATGAGACAAAGCCACCTGTACGCACCATGGAAACACCCATGGTGCTAGGGGGAGACGGAAAGGCATAACTTTAAATTGAAATGGTTTGATGGGGTCTGTAATCAACAAGTCTGTGAAGCTGCAAAAATCTGGGGGTTGTAAATTGTACCCCTGTGATACGATCAGGGCATACTGATCTAACGTGTTCGCCATCCAAAAAACAATGTACACTTCAGAAACACTTCAGCTGTGCACTTTGTGCTACTCTTTGTTTGGAAGGTGCTATCTAGGGCCCTTCCCCCTCAGCGTAGATGAGGAGCATTAAAATGCTTCTTTCCAACCGAACCTAATGGATGTTGCATCCTCTAGGCTTTGGAAGACAGAACTAGCATGTGGTCTTTTTGGCATGCTGGCTTTGTGCTGGCTTTGCACCCTCTTGTCCAAGTTTTCTTTTGCAGCAGGCCCAAAGCATGACCCTGGCACATAAGCCAGGTTCCACAAGGCTCATTTACACAAAACAGGCTGTGCAGACTGCAGCAACCACACCTGACAATGTCTATAAACCAAGCTGGCAGAAAGTTGCCCAATTTTCTGGCTCGGATTCCCACTGTCAGGAATTAGGTGTGAATAAACTCCCATACAGATTGGAGGGACTGCTCCAATGCCACACTCCTTGCAATAACATATGCCCTAGGGAGTGATCAGGAACACTTGAGGGCACGATAATGAACGTTAGGCACATATTGAAAATTGACCTCTTCATGAATCATCATATTAGCCAAAGCAGGTACCACAATTGCCCAGACAGCCATGAAAGCTGCCAATCTGAAAGCCAAGTCACAAGAACAGCACAGAAGAATGTATTCCATGTTGTGGTGTCAATTGCATCCAACCCTACTCAGCCATATTCAGGGTGGTTGTCATGGCTTCCTTTGAGTGTGCTATAAGGACAAGTGAACTGGCAGGGGCACAACCAGACCCCTTCAAAGACACTGCCAAGACTGGCAGAGTACAAAGTGGAGGCTCATTTCATAAGCCATCTTTAGCCTGAAAAACCTCCTAGTATGTAACATATCCTTATTTTAACTGCAGAAGTTCACCCTTTCAATCCAAATAAATTTTTATAACAATGAAAACAATGATGTAGACAATTAGTTGTGGAGTCCCCCCTTCCCTATACTTGTACTTAAAAATACACATCATATGTAATTATAAATATAGCATACTCTAACACAAATATGCACATTATAGGAATATACTATCTATATTTTGAGAGAACAGCTGAATGCCAACACTCTTACATGCTTATTGAAAGCCAGTTGGCTGACGGCGGACAGGTTCTGCGAGTAATTCAGTACTTCTGTTGGGTCACTGAGTGAGACCCCCATCTCTCAATTTTATTTCTCAACTGCTTAAAATTATTTCGCCCCATATACAAGTCAGTTCAGATTAAAAAAAAAAAAAAAAAAAAAAAATATATATATATATATATATATATATATATATATATATATATATAAATCTGG
>JAQQZR010000038.1:9301779-9313176 GCA_030068235.1 Notoglanidium macrostoma
TGCTGGGATTGGCTCCAGCTTCCCTGCGACCCAGATGGATAAAGCGGTATAGATAATGGATGGATGGATGGATGGATCGTTAATAAGAAATTCTGTGACATCTGTTAAGATCAATGGAGAAGACTAAGCACAATCTGTTAATGGGTGACGTTTAATTCTGGGCAGGTTGTAGTACGCGGAGAGTTTAATGACTGAAAGGTGTTCAAGGATAAAAAGTTATTATAGTAGGATTTTTTCTTTTAGTTTTACCAATTCATCAGGAGTATATACATCTTTTAGTTAGGCCCAAGGATACAACACTCAAGGAAATTGAAATAGGCTGCTGAAAATGTCTTTTCTTTTTTTACCAATTCATGATGGACACTAGCTTGAATGGATGAAAAACATAATTCACACCATGTCTGCTATTTACCAGCTCCTCTTAATCTTTAATCAGATCTTTTCATTTGTCAAATAATATCTCACAGGCTCAGCAATTAAATTCAATAATAAATGGGAGATAGACATGTGTATAAGGCTGTCATTTCTCAAAGTTTACTATTTACAAAAGCTCCTATTAAAAGTAATGGGGGTATATTATTTGAAATAGATGTCTCTCTCTCTCCATCTGAAAAAAGAAACTCATTCATGTTGGGCTCTGCAGGAGCCACATCACACAAGGCAGAGTCAGCTTTCAATTTATGCAAAGATAAAAAATTCAAAACTCTGCAGGACAGAAATGAGTTTTTTTTGTGTGTGTGACAGCAGCAATTTGTAAGCTTTGGGAAATCTTGCTGTTGATGCTGAAATCTGTGCAGTCCGAAACTGAGGGAAGGAGACACAGAGAGGGAGGATAAAAGCACGCAGCCATGCATTACTATTCCAAGTAGTAAAATATACCCGTTTTTATATCAGCCACTATCTGAGTACAAACTGAATTAATTATTAAAATGTCCATTTTGCTACAGCATGCAGATTTCCAACAACTTGTTCAAGTTTAATATTCACCATTTGAGGAGATCCCACTTAACTAGCAAGGGTTTAGACAATCTTAGGCAGACTGACTAATTTTACCATTATTATTGTTGTTAAACTTTCCAAAACTAGAGTATATGCTCAGCCAAAGTAACATCTAAACATCTGCCAGGCTTCCTCGTCTGACATCAGTACCCGTCCTCACTAACGTTCTTGTAGCTGAATGGGCAAAGTCCCACAGCCACATTTCAAATTCTAGTGGAAAGCCTTCCCAGAAGAGTGTAGACTGTTATAGCATGAAAGGGGACACCAAGTCCATATTAATGCCCACAGTTATGGAATGGGGTAATTGAGCTGATTCCCAATTACACGCCCCTTGTTTATGACAATTGTGGCTATAAAATCCTAGATTATGACTCTTAAGGAATAAATTAGGTTTAAAAGGTCACGGATCCCTGCTTCTTTTATGGGTGCCAACAATGTGGAAAAAGAATAATTGAATTTATATTTCAGCAATAATGCGTGAGCAAGAGTCAAATCACAGCCATGCTGATATTCAATACAACAGCATGATTGCGAGTGTGATATTATACAACAGTTCTATAAACAAGATATTAATATAGAGTTACTGACATTGCAGACAAGCTCTTTCAAGGAAAATGATTTCCAAAGATACCACAGCTGTTGCCATGTAACACACAAAGGCTGTCAGGCTGAAGTAAGCGTAGTAACTGACTATTGCTAAAATTGTTATTTTACACAGTGAGCACAGAAAAGTGCAGTGATACAAATACTGTTACTGATACTGTTGTATTATTATTTATTATTATAAGGCATTAGCAATACTGATATTATTAAAATGTAATTAAATCATTTGATGTATTAGAATTTATGTCTAATCTAATGGCTTAAACTAACAAAATTAAATTGAATTAATCAGCTTTGGATATATTCTGCCAAAGAGACACAATTCAGAAAAGCCTCTTAACTGGCAAAATGAAGACATTTTGTTTTAATGCTCAAATGTATTTACAAAGCATGTAACTATCGTCATTGGCTAAATAAATGCATTTTACTATATTCAAATAAATTATTTGTCTATAAAGCAGTTTGAATCTGCTTAAGACATAATCATTATTGGCATGACAAGATATGATTTACATTTTATTCAAATTACAGTACTGGAATAAAACTCTGTACTTTGTACCCTTGTACCCCAACTTTGTACCCTTGCCCGATTTAACCCCTGCTGCTTAAAGATGTCCAAAGCATATGGCAGCAGCCTTGGTACCTTGCTACTCAGTTGTCACAGTCATCTGCATAGCTATGATGGTACCTGTAAAAAGCTTAGTTAAGACTGCCTCAGTATACTGTATCTAGCCAATAGAAGACTAGTAGAGGACAATTAGCACACATGGTGAAACTTCCCACCTCAAACAACTTATGTAAATATGTTTACACTGAATAATTTGTGAAGTGTTTTGGTGCTAATTTGTTGGTTGGTGTTGTATTAGCATGGTCCCTGTAGGAGGTTATCAGATAAGTGCCTCACTCACTTTGTAGGGGAATATTGCTAGTGCACATACAATGACGTTTAATAGGAAAACATTGTAACAATTTGAAACATAAGGAATAACAAATTAGAAAACAAAAGAGCTTCTTTTCACATTCACCATTTTACAGCAATATTCAATGTCATATTAATGAGAATCCATACATAGCAATAGTGGTGACATAAAATGCTGAACTCAAATTTCGAACCTCTAATGCCGGTATATGACTGCTAATTGTAGAAATTAGCATAAAAAATTTAATTTTGCATCCTTATATGTTTGAGCAGAGTGTGCAGACTGAAAGCTGAGCGAGCTGGATAGTCTGAAGAACGTTAAAGTGCTGCTGAATTGCTGAAATATAGGTTCATTCTTACTGATATCACTATAAGCAGGTAGTCCAATGGCATTGTGGATAATGGTAAAAATATTTAAGTAAAATAAAAATAGACAAACAAGTCGATGAAAGAAGTTTCAACTAAAAAAAGTCACCTCAGGAATTTCCTAAATATAAAATATATCCTGGTAACTAGTTGAAATCACATTGTATAGATGATCATAAAGACTAATATGCAAGTCAGTCAGGAAGGCTACTGTTTAACAAGGTGCATAATAATGCATAACGGAGCGGTCAGTTAATATATATAGTGTTTACATATCTGGGAATGCTATGGTCATACCCACGCCACACTCAACATTATGGAACGATCTGTAATTTTATAGATCAAGTTTCTGAGAAGCAAATTCCAGTATATGTCTGTAATTTAGTAGTGTCTGCAAGAACACTAGTTCTCTTTTCAGGCAGCATATATAAGTGTATCACTGCTGTGCTGAGAAAGATCCAGCTGCCAAATACTGTCTGCTCATTGGTGATCCTTTTGTGTTCCCATTTAAGTGATGGACAGGGAAGAGCAGGGACGTCAAACTGTGCAATGCGTCAGATAAGCACTATAGTCAACTACTGTACTGAAACATGTATCTTTTCAGGGGTATCAAACATTAATTCTGTCCAGAGATAGCGAGGTGACAGCTGATTAAATACTGGAGATTTACTGCATGTGGAGGAAATGTTAGTGGTGCGGATCACATTATAGAAGATAAGAAGTCATTTTCCCTTATAACATGGTTTTAATCATTTTCAGTGGAACTGTCATAAAGGTATTTTATTGCAATATTATTATCACTGTAAATGTCTTAAATTATTAAATAACAAATTGATGCTTCATCATTTCTATTGCTATCTGGCATACACACACTGCATGAGTACATCACACTTTAGTTAAGTTGTACAGATCACAAGAATGATTTTATAATCATAATTAAATTTCTGGTTAAGCAACTGCCAACACCTGAAGTGTTTCTGAATCATTTAAGACTGCATGAAAATGCAAACTGCATGAAATGCAACAGATTTGTGTTGATTTTTAAACGGTGTTTTAGCACTGAGATACGAGATCTTGCATGATGTACAGTGGTGGTTGTAAAGTCTGTTGTAAATTTTAAACAAATTATTACAAATTTGATTAGTAGATGTTGACATAAGCTTGAATGAAATGAAGCTATATTTAGCATGAAAGACCTTGACACCTGTGAGTTATGTGGCATGTTTACCTGATGGCACCGAAGTGTAATAAAGCAAATAAGTGTAGCATCACAGTAGTAGTACCTACTGAACAGGCATCTGAATGGTTTTAGTGAATTAAGATATCTAAATTGCAGTACATTCAGACAAAAGGCTTTCATCCTGATAGTCCGACTTCACACCACTGAGCACATGTCCCTCAACACGACAAACTGAAAATATGAAGATGTTCCTTGTGACTTGGACAGTGTGCACATAGCCGTATTTCAGCCTTCTGCATAGCCCGGGGCTTAGCGCGTTTCTTTCTGCACTGTCAGCTATATGTGTGTATGTGTGTGTGTGTGTGTGTGTATGTGTGTGTGTGTGTGTGTTGGCAGTGTTCCAAAGGTCTCGCAGGTGTTTGTGAGTCAGTGTGTGTCAAATAACATGGTGACAATGCCTGGACAGACTGGCCCCAAGAGACACACACACACACACACACAGTTTGCATGATGCTCTAGGCATAACAGGCATTCAAACAACCGATATGGAAGAATCACATACATGTCAGAAATGATTAAGTGCGTTATCTTACTCATGCATTATTGAAGATGTTATTTGAAGGGTACCTGCATTGTGCCTTCATAACACATTTATAAGCATTCTCTAAATATTTTATAGAGAACTTCTGGCTAACGTATGTAAGGATTATGTCAAATTTTTTTTATCTTATCTCATGCGTCTACACAACTGTCTTTCTAAAGTATATTGCTTTGTGTTTATATGGAAGTGACAAATGAAACACAAAGCAGGTGAACACAGTCAGGCAACACACAATAAAACAGAAAACAAAACCACATGAAAATATAAACAAAAACACATAACTGTATCCTAAATGAAATGATAAAAGTAGCACTGGTCAAAAATAGAAAATGTGAGCAAGGGAATTTGTGAAAAGAAAATACTGATAATAATAATATTGTCTTTACTGTCTTTACTGTCTGATTTTCTAGACAGTGTTCCCCGGCTATATTTCCCATGGATATGTATTTATTGTATCTACTTCTTATAAAAGCATCAGATGGAATAACAATAGTAAAAATAAACAAATAACTTGTAAGATAAGGATGAATATATTACAACAATTCATAATTCTTGACCAAGTGTGTTGATAATTGCTGCCTTTTTTCCTCATATAACAGCTCTAATGTCACCTCACCAGTTTTGCTTAATGTAGAAAATTTCAGAAATTTTCTAGAACTGCTTTATAAAAGATTTATGCAATGCCTAGGACAGCGTTATAACCACCGTATGCAGGTACTCTGCAAATAAAGTGTTACAGACAATTTTTCTGCCACTGTCTCTAGTGTGGGGTGTGATGTCCAATACACTCAGATGAAGCACCTGTTCCCTGAGCTGCAGTACATGTGAAAAGTATGTGTGTTTGTGTGTGTGTGAGAGATAGAGAGATAGACTGTCCTGGCTACAAAGTCATATGGCATTTCTGAACCTTGTGGCTCGTGTTCACACGTCATGTGGGTGATATGGCCACCTGCTAATATAACGAGAGAGGAGCAGAAGGCTTGGACAGCACGACGGCTCTCACTAAACTCTGGGAGGGATGTGGGCGTGTGTTTGATGTACAACTGAACTTACATCAATTTGCCAGTTTATTTAATAGATGAGAATAAACTTAATAAACTGGCAATTCAGTAGTCTAGGGCTGTTTAATTATGTTTTTTTTAAATAATTGCAGTTTAGTCCTGCATCTAAGCCTGTGGACTGAAATGCTACCTTGAGTCGTTCATATTGCTAGTTAAAACACTTCAGAAATGGTTGCAGTGAGAATTAACTTTTCTAATTAGTCATGCCAAGTTTCTTTTTCCCTAGTAAATTTGTTTTAAAGCAAGATTTTGTCCAGTGTACAGTGAAACACAGAGCTTGCATTGCTCTTCTTCTGTGCATAAAATCAGTAAATTCTGGTGTGTTTCGTGCAACGTGCACCTTCCCTGCAAGTATAAATGCTTCACTCTGCATGACCATTGACACCCTATCTATGGCACAGATTTGACACAGAATCAGCTTTTAGCTTGCTATTTAGTAACACCAGACAGAAGATATTTGCTTTTATAATTTATGAATGAAAATGACTTATTTTTCCAGCAGTGCTGTTTTTTCAGTGTTTTCCAGTGCTTACAGTTCATAGTAATAAGATTAAATAAAACAAACAAAACCAACCAACCAACCAACCTAATAAAAAAGCCCTTTCCAGCATTGACCACACCCACTTCAAGATTAAATTGAAGTGACATGAATATTTTCAGCACAAAACAGATACAGATTCAGAAAATGGGATTGTGTTACACCCCTGGTATACATACAAATGGATGGCAAATGAATGGATAAGCCCCGATTTACTAATCCTAAATAATGTGTACAAATTTGCATGTGCACGGAAAGAAACATTTATGTAAATAACGTCATGGCTAGAATGGGTAGAAGACACTATATAAATTATGATTTCATGTTTTATTGCACATCCAGTATAGCCATTAAAGGCTGTGAGCTGCATTGGAGTACTTAAAAAAGAAAATGAACATAAAATAAAAGCTTTCGTGTCCTGTCAGTTATGAAGGCTGAATAAAAACCTTTTTGTACAGTCTCTGTTTGAATGCTGTTGGCACTGCAGGTTAATACAAACAGCCATAGTTATACTGTCATGCATTTTGACATAATGAAATATACTCTTGATAAAGATAAATTAAATTACTAAATGGAATAATTTTATCAGGTGGAAACAGACTTCATGTTTAATAAATCACCCTGTGGATGGGGACGGAGTCATCCTGGAGGAGATATCATCATAGGATAAAGGTGATTAGTGATGCTTCTCTAAGAGGACAAGTGGAACCAAACCATGCCAGCAAAATGCCTACAGCACGACAGAGCCTCCTTCTTTTCCTATAATTTGGCATTGATCTGTATATACAGTGAAATGTAAGTTAATCAGGTTTACTGGTTTAGTTAGTATTAATAAACTGGAAATGAATTATTCACATTTTATTCGAAATGTGTTAAAAATAAGAATTTCCCAGGTGTTACATTAATGTCATTTTTAATTAAGATGACATTTACATTGGGTTAAGACTGGATGAAGTTTTTGGACAATTAGCTGCTCAATTAGCTGCTTAGTTTATGCGAAAGGTCTAGTGTTAACTGCAGATATGGCATTTGCATTTGGAAAGCTATTACTGTTATGTCTTAATGTGAAAGAAGCTGAGAAATACAGCATAATATCAGAGATATAATTTAAACAAAATACATATCAAAATCCTCTCTCTGGTATATTTAAGAACTAAAAATTTATGAGCTCAGCAGTAGCACACAACCTACTAGACTACTGAAGACCAAATAAAACAGATGTGACCAAGACCACCATGAACCGAAGAAAACACAGTCATACCACAATGGAAACCATTGGCTTGAGATCAAAAATCTCCTCATTGCTAAAAAAAGAACAATAAAAAGAACACACCCCACACTGCACTGCGCTCCCTCCGATTCTCCAGCATTGCTCGACTAGTTCCACCATCTCTCCAGGTACAAGAAAGACGTGCATCTAAACTCTTCTCTGTTTTAACACCTAGGTGGTGGAATGAACTTCCCCTAGATGTCCGAACAGCTGAGTCATTGGGTGTCTTCAAAAGATGACTAAAGACCTACCTCTTTCGGAAATACTCGGACTAGCACTTATGTCTTCTTCACTTATTCACCAAAAAAAATCCACCAGCAACAACAAAAAAAAATCTCTTTCTGTATTACTTGCCAACAGTTTTTAGTTTGATAGTATTCTTAGCCCAGGTCCTAGTGAGCCAGTATCAGAATATATTTACTGATAGAAACTTCAAAGCACTTATGTAAGTCGCTCTGCATAAGGGTGTCTGCCAAATGCCGTAAATGTAAATGTAAATGTAAATGAAATTCTGTAGGGTTTGGGCCATTCTTCTGGATTCACGAGATCAAATCAGAGTTAGATCATAGAAGTGCCGCAGCACCTGTAAAGAATGATGGTGGTAGTGTCATAGAGCCCATAGAGCCTGACTGGTATTTATTAATGATGTTACTGCCAAACCAGTAGCAGTAGGATGAATGCTGGAGTGTACAGAAACTTCATAACCCTTTGGTGTAAAATGGCAAAAAAAAATTCTCAGATTCTTTCATTGCTAAATAAAAAGTTTTATATGCTTAGACACCCCAGAAATTATATAATAGAGTGGACAAATCATAAATTCATCCACTAGCCCGTTAAGTAAAAACTCCAATGTTTTGACTGTCCAGAAACTTAGGATAAAAATGATAAAAACTAATATGATATAATACCATTTAGTTAGATAACTCAGCAGACACAAAAAATATATATTGATTCTCAGGATGTGGACAATTCAGCCATAATCATTATTCTCATTTTAACAAGTATCAGAGGTAGATATTTGAGACAAGGTATTCTAATCTGGCTAACATTTTTATCTTTCTTGAAATACTTAACTGCACGGTGATTGTGTGTTGTGCTGGTAAGAGACTTATTTGCCAGTTTTACACTGGATTTGAACAAATTTGTTCAGAAACATTAAGACTATATGGCCAAATGTATGCAGTCACCTGAATATCGCACCCAATTTAACCCTGTGGTTCTTCTCCAACCTGTTGCTGCACAATTGATACAAACCAGAATGTCTTTATATGCTGTAGGTTTAAGATTCCTCTTCACGTGAACTAAGAGGTCCAAACCTGTTCCGACAGGACAATGCCCCTGTGCACAAAGCGAGCTTCATGAAAACATGGTTTACCAAATTTGCTGTGAAAGAACTCAAGTGACCTGCACAGAGCCCTGACCTTAACCCTACTGAGCATCTGGAATTCCGACTGCTCCCCAGGCCTCCTCACCCAACATCCGTGCCTGATCACATCAATGCTCTTGTGGCTGAACGTACAAATCAAAACAGCAATGCTCCAAAATCTAGAGGAAATCCTTCCCATAAGAGTGGAGGTCAACTCCATAGCAATGCCCATGGTTTTAGAAAAAGATGTTCAACAAGCACATATGGGCATGATGATCATTTATGTACATTCTTTCGTCCATATACTGTGCATGTCTGATGTGATTGCTAGCTAACAACCACAATAGGTTTTAAGCTTCTTGGCACATAACACTTTAATTGTATTGTGCTGAGTTTGTAGGTTTCTAATACATGATCATTACTCTGATCCATAAAGGACTTTAAAGGAAAAGGCTCAATGCCTTGAAAATGTGATCACAATGGGTAGGTTGGTAAAGATTTATAACTCTTGGAAAAAAAAAACTTGCCAGTAGATCAAGGGCTTTATAAAAGTTTAGTACCAGGTTCCTTTTGATAATATGAAAAATTCTGAGCCATTGTATATCTTGGCAGATGAATCCGACATATCTAACTCCTTAAAATGCTAGCTTCTTCAAGGATTTTCTGGGGAGTTTTTACTTTAAAATGTCACTTTTAATAACATAGCACATGTGCAAACTATCTTGGAGAATTGGTGCTAATACAAAAGCATAGTTTTAAGCCATACTTCCAAGAAAATATTCCAGTCAAAGGTCATTACGAAGCTATAGGAGTATAATATTACGCAGAGTTGCCTGAAAGCATGAAAGCATCACCAAATTATATCAGAAAACACATTCGGCTCATACTGATGAGAATGATTTTTAATATTATAATTTTCTAATTTATAGTGTAATATTTGGAACAAAGCCAAGCTATCATTTAAAAAAAAATTGTTGGAATGAACAATACTTACTCAGTACTGCTATATTCTTTGACACAAGGAAGGTGTACTGGTGGAGTTATAATAAGGACATTCTCAGCAGCATGAGCCAAATGCTTTTTCTGATATAATTTCGTGACATGTTTTCCTGCCTTAGGGCAACTCTGTGCATGAGGGAGCTAAAGCCTAAAGAAACCTCCTGAACTTTGGAAAAATGTATTTGCTGAAAAAAGGCAGGATTATCATATTAGAAAATCATCAAATGTCACAAACTGTTACCTAATAACGGATATTGAGTAGCTAAAGGACGCTTTTAGATGTAATTTATTGTGTCAAGTTTAGTTCAGCTCTCAGTGTCATTGTGTTTGACCTTTAAAAAGCATTTATTAGGTGAAAAAAAATGCATTCCTTTCTAGTAGATGACCTTTGGTATACTTGTGCAGTGAGGAAATTTCCACCTCCCATTCACTTTATAAATCATGGCAATTTTATTTGGGTTGAATTCAGTAGATTTTTTTTCCACTTCAGTTTTACAAGATCCCATCACTCTCTCACACTTCAGGTTGTTATTGCTCTTGCAGACGCCTGGTATGGGATTAGAAGGATTGCAGACTTTTGTGCTGCTATCTTCTCAGTAAATCTCTCTTAGGAATCTCTCTTACAAGAGGGATTTCCTCTAGAGAAGGGTGCTACATACTGTCTATAGCCAACTACAGCACTGATTTTGGTCACCTCCTTTTTATGTTATAATGGTGCTAGAAATCTTTATACCATGGCACTGTTGAATTCTTGATTATGATTGATCAAAAAGTTAATTTTCTGAGCAGTTCTGAGAGTAATTTCAGCTCTAAGACAGATCACAAGTTTATATTAATACATTCATTCTTATAAATTACACTTTTTATAATAACAACTTGGAATTGTATGGCAGATATGCCCATAAATGGATTTTGGATAAATGGAACATATGCCCATAAATGGATAAATGGAACATTTATGGAAGGAGTCTCCACTGTCTATTTAGCATTTAAGGAAGGAATTTCCAACAGTCAGAAATAAAGCTGTAGCTTTAAATTTTTTTTGACATACGAAAGCCTTCAGAACAGAGGACTTTGTGCTTTCAGTTTTCTCAATAAGAGTAACATGATAAGTTACATTTTGTGTAAGAGAGCAAAAGAGAAGCTGGTGAAGGAACAGTTGTGTGACTGCTATAATGTATTATTATTATGATTTTTTTCCTTTATGAATAAGATAAGATGTTATAAGGTACAATATAATTTTAAACATTTATTATCTCATGGAGAAATTAAAGTGTTACAGCAGCATGATACAGTATATAATGTATAAGAAGGAAGATAAAAAATGTATATAAAAATATTACAGTAGTTGCGTCAATATGACAGGAGCATGAAAAGAGTAATATGTAGTGCAATGAAGTTAACATGCAAAATAACAACAAAAAAAAATAGAAAATATAGAAATACTGGTGTAGTATACCAATATACAAATGAGTGACAGCAGTATGATATGTAT
>JAQQZR010000038.1:9355460-9367793 GCA_030068235.1 Notoglanidium macrostoma
GCTCATTAGTGTTGTATATATATATATATATATATATATATATATATATATATATATAGTGAACGGAAGCTGAGGTGACAGAACAACAAACACAGGAGGCAGCGACTTTGGTGAAGTGCCAGGATAAAGTCAGTTCATAGGTGGTGGTGTAGAATGGTGCAGATAAGTGTGTTTGAGGGACGTAGCTCGTGTGGAATGTGTAGGTGCGGTCGTGGTTCCGGGTTGGTGGTGGTAGATCCTCGTCCCCGTGCGGCTCTTCGGTGCAGAGGCGGCAGGGTCGGAAAGTCTCACGGTGTCCCGGCTTTGTCTTCCTAGTGATATCGGAGAGAGAGAGAGAGACAGAGAGACAGAGCTGTTGTCAACCATAGAACTCTCCTCAGTACTCACCCGCCTGAATACGCCGTCGCCTCCATTTTATCTGCTGCGGGCCGGGATATGGCTGGGAATTATTCTCCAGCCGTGCCAGATTACTCAGCCCCGCCTCGCTGTTGATGTGGTTGGTGTGGTGGGGATTCTCTTGTTTGCCTCGGTTGGTTGGAGCGCCTGCTGACCCTCGATGACGGGGCTGTGTGGCCATCGATGTAACACACATAGACATACATACATACATACATCCATACATACATAGATAAATGTATAGATTCATACGTTTATTTTCAGAATTTATATACTTCTGTGAAGATGCTTTGTGACTGTCTGTTGTTAAAAGTGCTATACAAATAAAATTTAATTGAATTTTTAAAGCCACGGAAGTATTGTAACCTCCAAGTACTAATAAGCAACATTCATGTTGAAATAACAAACCCAAATAAAAAATCATGTATTTAATGCTTTTTATGTTACATTTGTCAGCATTACTCTTGCTTCAGTATCTGCATATTGTAATGCTTTATTATCACACTATCTAGTGTCACCCAGAAGAGGATACATTGACTCTGGGTCCTCTCAAAATGTCTTCCTCATATTGTCTCACGGAGTGTGTTCCTCATGTTGTCTCATGAAGTGTGTCCAGTGTTTCCTCTGGCTTGCTCTTTATCTATATCTACAACTGAATTTCTGTAAAGCTCATTTGTGACAATGCCTATTGTTAAAAAAAAACTGTATAAAACTGTGGAAAAGTGGGTTAAATTAAATTTATGAATTACATGTTGCACTGACAAAGCTCACATTATTGGTGTGATTGATGGGATTGACCAGTTGGATGGTTCCAGAGAGCTGAGAAGGCAGGGCTTAAACCAAATATTCAACAAACTCTACAAACTTTATATGCGGAGGTGATAAAAGGTAGTATTGAATAAACCATGCCCAAGTAAAAGTATTGTTACTTTCTAAAAAGTACCAGTGAATAGAGCAGTGATACGAGAATGCCATTTGCCCTCCTTAGTCTTTACATCAAAAAGATCATGCCGTTGTGGCCATGGATGTTCTTGTGGTGCTAGAGGCATCCTCTACGCCAGGGGTCTTCAACCTCATCCACAAAGACGCAGTATGGCTGCAGGATTTCATTCCAACCAGGCAGGAGTTACCACCTGTATCCACTTGTCTAATCAGTTCATCTGCTCCAATCAACTATCAAGTGTAGCTCCAATTTGGCTGGAATGAAAGCCTGCAACCACACTGGTTATTTGTGGGCAAGGTTGAAGACCTCTGCTCTACTGTATGCCACCCCAACAACCTCCATGATTATTAGCAACTGGTGCCAGTTCTGCTGATGTCACTCAGTTTTCTTATCAACTTGATGTGATATGATAGCTACAGAGAATGAATAAAATAAAGGGAAGTAGCAAGCACATTTGAAATAAATCATGTATAATTACAGCACCAGAAATATACTCAAGTAAAAGTATACCATTTTAAACTAATAATGAGAATATTTGTAATTATTTGCTCTTTACACCCCTGTATAGTATACGTCAAATCTGTAAACACATAAAATGAGTCATATAAACACAAGGTGCAATCTGAATATGTGACTAAAAGTTCCCATAATTCACCAGATGCTAAAATTGGGTTACAAATAAAGTTACAGACCTAAAAGATCTAAAGATCTCAGTATTGTGATTGTGTATAATTATTTAAGACAGGAAATATAGTTTTGTGATGTTTTAGGACACTTGGGAATAACACAGGAAAATCTTGAAAATTGCAATAATAATAATAATATATTGCTGCTTTAACCTCATAAGACCTTAAAGATCCTTGTAAGATCCTCATATGAGGACCACTGTGTAGTACTCTTTTGCCAAACTTTTTTCTGTTTGAAGACATTGATCAAGTTCAGTAGTTATCAGGTGCTAAGAAACAGAAACAGCAAGGAGAAATTTCAAGGCACACAACATTAAAGTTTGGGTCTGAGGAGGCTACAGCACTACACTGCTTTTATTAGTTAGAAGAAAAGAAGAGGCCATTAAAGCAATGGCACTCATGCATGAGTGTGACAATGACACTGCAGGGCAATGAGCCGCAGATGTGCTGGGTTTCTGTATTTACTCTGGAGAAACTGGAGAGGACACGAGCAGAAGGAGAAGACAGTCGAACTAGTGGAAAAATTTTGCTTCCTGCCCAGGGGGAGAGAAAGGAAGCTCGAGTAAAAGACAGGAAGAAGGACAGAGAGAGATGCAATGACCACAGGCAGTAGAAAGGGAAGAGACGGAGTGCTTATTGTGAGCACTTATTATTACAGTAAGACAGAAGCCTGGAGATGAGTAAGTAAAAGAGAGGAGAGGTGCTGATGAAATTGGCTCGAGTCCTGCAGATGCTTTATGAGTCTGCTATAGAGAGGAGAGAGAGAGAGAGGAGAGAGAGAGAGAGAGAGAGAGAGAGAGAGAGAGAACATGAGTGGAAACCACATTATGCATGCTGCCCAAAGGCCTGGCTGCTCTTATTACATTTCCAGGTGGCCAAAAGCAGACCCCAGCACATAGGGGCTCGCAGGAAAAGAGCGTCATACATTACATGCATGCAGAGACAGAGAGAAAAGAAGAGAGATGATATTTCATCTATTCTACCGTATCTTTACGTTCTCCGTGGCCTTTTACATTTCATATTCCTCTTTGCAGTATTGTTTTTCGTTCCCTGCACAAAAATAAAATTTTATGATAAAAAGTGCTTTTAAAAGTCCTTGGCCACTGCAGGGTCTTTCTGCCCCTTGTACATGTAGGTGATACGCTTGTTCCTGGCACACATGCTGAAAAAAATCATCTACTTCATGTACAAAATGAATAGTTCTTTTTTATCAAAGAAGAGAGAAAAATAATCCCATTACACCTGAGCCTCGGCTATAATATGAACAGATATTACCACTGTGAGACCAACAAAATGAAAACCCATAACATTGACGTATCCAGTGTAGAGGAACGAGAGAATCCGAAACTCTTGAAACAAGTGTCATCACTCTGACATCTCACTGCCTACACCATGCAGTGTTAATAACTGCTTTAACACATTAACATGCCAAATATGACACATATAATTCATCCAGAAATCCCATGTGACTATGTGAAATAAAAAAAGGCAATTATATTCTATGAACCAGAGTCTATCTCTATTAACTGAGCTTTCAAAGAACGTCATGCATTAGATGTAAAATAACAGAACTTCAAAAGAACCAACACCATAAAAGACAGAGAACCAAAAAAACTAAAGTTCTGTCTTTTGTCCTCTTTCATTCAGAGCAATCTAAGAGAACAATGGAGTCTGCAGATGACATTTAGAAGCGACAGCGAGGGAACACCATGCTACTTGGACCGTGGATTGTCTATATGGTGTGTGATTTGGACAAACTTTAGACAAATACACCCAGGAGAGATTGGGGAGATGGAAAGATAGAGAGGTCTAAGGATAAAGTGGGGAACACCATATAAAACTGTTTTCAGACCTTTTCAGTAGCTCTGAGGGCAATTGTACTGAGAGCTTTCTATGCTTGATCAAGTGTGAACCTGTATACGGTTCAGAAAAACTAAGCTCTGGTCCACCAGACAATTCTGGTCTAGGTTTTGCTTGTAGTGCACTCATCTAATCTATTATCACATGATCCTAAACATGAAATAACAGGATTGGTTCAACTTGTCTCATTACTTCCTGTGTTAACTCTCAAAATGGTGAGGAAAGAAGGCTGCATTTTCTAGAATGTCTTCTAGAAATGTAGAAACTTCATTATGTAAGGTATAAGTCATGTTGTGTGTGTTGTTATAGGACAAGAATGAAAGGGTGGTTTATTTTCTAATAACAGCACATCCTGAGGTGTTTTATTCATCTGATATTTAATGACTTGAACATCATATTTTTAACTCTTGTAGGTCTATAGAACTTGAGTCTGGTCTCGAGGTGTTTCCTGTATTGACTGGACTTGTCAAGGCTTGGACACTGGTTTTGCTGCATATGGTTTTGGTTTTGACTGAGTGTTTGTAAGAATAATGTTTGTTAATTTTTAATTTTCTCATTCACAAATCATGACAAAGTAATTCCTTTTTGTAGAAATCATTACAACCTAATCATTAGTGCACTGCACAACTAGTTGAAGTAAAGGCTTGACCTTAAAAAGTATTTGATAGTTTTGGTATTGATCTTGATTCTGTCTCGCTTTCACTTGATTTTGACTTGAACTTCTTAAGACTCGTTTTGACTTGATCTGTGCTACTCTTGTATAGGACTCAACAATTATTGTCTTGGCTACTGATAAGTTTCTGTTATCACTTATGATACACATTTACATTTATGGCATTTGGCAGTCACTCTTTTTCAGAGTGACTGACATTTACTGCATTTAAACAACTGGGCAGTTGAGGGTTAAGGGCCTTGTTCAAGGACCCAGCAGTGGCAGAGTGACAGTGCTGGGATTTGAACACACAATCATCCATTCAGTCCAATGTCTTAGGTCCTCTGTCTAAAAATTCTCCCTAGAGGGAAGACTTACAGCGTGTTTCAAAGAGATGACACTGGTAAATTATTCCACACATGATAGATAAACTTTTCTTACAGATAACAAATCTCTGTGTAATTTGTTGCTATAGAAGTGATGATTTAGAAATCATGAACTTTTGATTTGAATTACAGTTGGAATTACTTATGGAATATTAATAAGCACTCTCTGATCCAGTGCTGTGGTACAAAATAATATAATATATTATCAGCTTTATAGGTTATCAGCTTCATGGTGAAAGTGCTTGCACAGCGAGCCTCATACAAAACGCATGTGCATGCTTCTTGGATGAAAATCCTCTCAAACAAGAAAGCTGCATCATTCACAGGTTTCCTGCTTGGTGACATGCAACCCACTGTATTATTACACTATGTTTTATATTGGCAAAGGGGACCAAAGGGCCAATAAAGACATGAACCAATTGTTCCCTTTAAAAAAGAAGAAAAAAAGGAAATATAGACTCATACATTTGGACTTTGGTTTAAAAGGTATTCCTTTGAGTAAAAACAACCCAGCAAACATGATTTCTTTATCCAAATGAACTCAATCAGTCCTGGGAGCAGACTCAAGCACTGATGCCAGCTTCAACCCCGGGAAGCCGATTGCACGAGTATAGCAATTTGTTTGATATAATTTTCTGGAATAAACAACTAGTGGGTTGTGTTGCCTTGCCAAGCTAAATGTTTTTGCTGATAGCTCTATTAGTTAGAAGAAAATGCGTTAGTGCTGCTGTTTTTGGATGACATTGTTCCCACTCCATGCATCCATCCACTCAGTTCCAAAGTGAAACAGTGTAGGATCCTGAAACTTTTGTAGAACTCAAGATGACTGGAAGGGACTTTGAAAATTAATGCATTTAAACTGAGGGTGCGCTGATGAACACAGATAATAGATAATGCAAGATGGCTGGACCAGATGTTGGGGTTTAATGTATTTAATCCAGGGGTGTGGTGATACAAACACATGTTTGATAATGTGAAAAACATTGCTGCCTTTATTGGCTATATTTAATAATTTGCTATTTATAGAATTGTTCAAGAACACAGAAGGCAATATCTGAGAAAACTGTATTTCTATGTCGTTTTGATTCTACTATCCTTACTTAAAGCTAAGACTCCATTTAAAAAAAATTATTGATTTTTTTCCCTAGCTAAATAATTATAATATGCACACTTTTGTCATTTAATGTTGTTTAATTCTAAGCACAAATCTTGATCTATTGACATTGTGTTATGGATTTCCTTACACTGTAAATCAACATGTTGTGGAAAAAAATGACTCTTGATCCAGTGTCGTCTTCCAATATGTACTGTCACTACATCACTATTCTCTATGCCATCTTGCCACCCACTGCGAAAACTATATATGCAAACACATAAACTGAGATATAAAAACATACCATACAACTGAATGTGTGAATCAATGTTTGCACATGTCACTAGTTGCTAAAATTGTGTTTACAAACCTGTGACCCTGACTGCGCATTTTCCATTTGTAGAATGACATTCAGTCAGCGCTACGACTCTCACACTATTAGAAGTACTCACAGACAGTCAAAAATGTATACTGTCAGCTCTTGTAAGGGGATGCAGATGCAGAATTCTAAAAAGGTTCAATTACAAAACACAAAAAGAAACTAAAACAAAACTAGGACTTTAGGAACATGAAACTTGACTAGAATACAAGACTTGGCATGAATGAGCTCTAGAGTACACTTGGCATGGAAGCAACAACAGGCATGAAAGCAACAGGCAACAAGACACAAAGGAAACAAAAGCTTGAAAAAAGTTAAATAGTGGTCCTAATCAACCCAAAGTCAAAAACAGGTGAAACAATCAAGACATGTGACGTGCAGTTCAGAGACATGTGATGTGCAGGGGCTGATAAGAAACGTAGTTCAGAGGTACAAAGAGTTCAACCAGGTGCATTCTGGTGCTGATGTGACATAGAAGCTGGAGACTGGTTCTACCATTCAGATGTTCTTTATATGTAAAAAAAAAAAAAAAGTTTTTTTTCTTTTTTTTTGTGGATAAATCACAGTTAATACTGCATTGGAGTACAAATCTTTATATTTGATCTTTATATTCATTACACCACATATCATATATCCACATGTGAAGTACAATTAAATTATTTCCCTCACTTGTTCCTTCTTGGAAGGAGCCGCACTCTTGGACATTTGTTTAAAGATCCAATCTTGAACCTGGGATTTGAATTCTCCACCTCTGAGTCAAGTAGCATAATGGCTAACCTGTGAGCCATCACCTAATACTCACTGATAAAGACAAATGGGCTTTACAGAAGTCAAATGATTCAGTGATTCTGCATCTAATGAGGTGAAAAAATGACCCTGATGTAGTCTAAAAGCCAAATCTCAAAACTGCATTAGTTTGTCTAATATATGCAAGAGATTTTTTAAATCATACATGCTATCTTACCATGTTTACTTCCCATTTCCTATTCTCTGACTAACATGAATGGTTATTGGCTTACAGGTGATCTTGGCTCCTTGATACTAATCAATAGTCCTGCTCATTGAGTGTGCAGTCTCACAATCTCTTGGTCTAATTGATTTCTTCGTCTCTCATTAGCTTGAGATGAAGGCTGCTCTTAATAATGTCAGTCGGACTACTGTACTGGCATGCTTGCTGCTTGGCTGAGCAGAAAAAGTGCCATTGCTCTCAGGAGCAGAAAGCTCCCTCTTTTTCTTCAACGCTTGCTTTGTTTAACACACTGTTAGCAAGTTGCTGTGTTTGTAAACAAACTGTTTTACAGGTTAGCTGATAGGTGATGTGTTGGCGCTTACCTTAGCTGTTGTAGGTACTGGAAAATGAATGCTAATGAAATTGAAATGGCTAGCTGCTGTCAACAAGATAGGATAGTGTTTTTTAACAAACTTGCAAGTTAGCTGGGTGATTTCATGAATGTAGTGCCATCTGTGCCCTACTGATATTACATTTACAAATATGCATGTAAAGTAAAAGACTTCACAAAGTCTTCTTAAAGTTTTCTTCACAACAGTCTATGTTCATGTTTCAAAAATATAATCATTGAAATGTTTCAAAGTCTTTATTCTGGGACTCATTGCCAGGGTTGGGAAGGTTACTTTAAAAATGTATTCTGATACAGTTACGTATTACCTGCTAAAAATGTAGTCAGTAACTTAATCTAATTACCACAAAATTAATGCAACCGATTACTTTCTGTTACTTTGGCATTACCTCAATACCAAATATGTGGATGATGACAGCATTTTCCCAGCTGGAAAGCAGAACTTGTACTGTACTGTGATGCTGTTCCCCTTTTCTGATTTAAAGACAAAATTATGGTGAAATTTCCACCAAGTGAACACATTTCTTCACCAGAAGCCATGATAATGAATTGGTGACTGTAAGATTAGCTCTGACTTCACTCAAGACCAGAGCGATGATGTGAGACTCAAGAGTACATCGTTCATCATTTTCATGTATTTTAGAGCTGCAACTACCGAAGATTTTGATAATCGAATCTGGAGATTGTTACCTTTATTATTCAATTAGTTTTATTTTTAAAAATATATTATATACAGAAGACATTTATTTAAAAATATTTACTTGCAGCATTTTAATCAGCACTACTACAGAACTTTTTCTTAACTAGGATTAATTAAATAGCAGTTCACTATTTACAACATTAGTGATATTTATCAGATAATCTGTCACAACATGAGAATATTATCAAGTGCTCATGTTGACCAGATGAGACACTCAGACTAACTCAAGGTGATGTTATTATGTACATTGTTTACCGCTTGTCACTTTTTTAATCACTTTTTGCAGCTGTGTGTATATTTCAAGCCATGTTCAAATTTCGATGCGCTGATGCTTTCGATGCTCTGAACTCTCTGATGCTAAGTTCATTTTGCTTGCTGTGTGCATACACGAGGAGAATAATAATAATTTTCAGCTTGTGGAGTCGATTCCTTTGAGGAAGAAAAAAATGTAACCCTATTACCTAAATTATAGATTAAAAGTTATTTATTAATGCAAAAAAGAGTAAATCTTTATTATGTCCTTAAATGTCCAGTCATCATTTCTAATTCAATACAATATTTGGCAAATTCAGCAAATTTGGAGTCACAGTCTGCAAGCTGTGTTCTGTGTGTACACTGCAAAAAATCAGCCCCAGTTCTGTAAATGTGGAAACACAGAAAGTGGCTGGAACCACAAAACAGTATTCCAGCCAATCAGTATCAGGGAGCGTTTTCAGCCACATGATGGGCAAGAGGAGGGGGGAGATGTCGGTGTTGTGATGGTTGCCTTGGCAATGTGAGTCATTGATTGGGGTGGGTTGGGGTAGAATTATGTAAATTCTACCTAATTTAAACTATTGTAGAAAATATACTTTTTAACCTTGCTGTTAATTTAAAAGCGGCTGGATCAGTCTTGGCTGCAGTGCTGTTAGCTGTGGTAGACTTTGCTAGAGGGCTGTTTTATTCTGAACATTGTTGCTTTCATCCTTGGCCTCAGCTACCTTAGTATTTGTGTCATTAATGTTTCTTTGAAATATTATTCGCTGTTATATGCTTACTGGTTGCTATGTTTAGTTGCCAAATGTGTGGGCAGCATTTCTGCTTTAGAGGCTCCAGTATGAGCAGCCTTGATTGGCCAATTTGTATGTGTCCTTAACATGTTTACTCAATGAATAATAAAAAAATATATAAAATCCCCTCCAAAAGTATTGGAACGTCATGGCCAATTCTATTTTTTTTTCTGCTGACAAGTGTTATTTCTTAAAAATATTTAGTAATTAACATTTTTTTGTCTCTTTTTGCAGTTTTGTTACATCTCCCATCCATCCATCCATCCATCCATCCAACCATCCATCCATCCATCCATCCATCCATCCATCCATTCATCCATCTTTCAGCTGCTCCTGTTAGGGGTCACCACATTGGATCATTGGTTATCATCCACATGTTTGATTTGGCAGAGGGTTTTTTTATGCCTGGTACCACCTTCCTCATTGTGCCACTCAAGGGCTCCATTTGTTGCATTTCCCAGTTGCATTATGTCCTGCCCTCCTCTCACGCACAAGCAATGTCACCAGTAAGTGAGTCACATGAAACAAATGAGTAAATAATAGACTTTTTCTGAACAAGCTCAAGTGCACTGCCTTGTCTTGTTTTCACAGGTGGCGTGAGTTTCCATGGTGGCATCTTTTAGAAAATATGTTTTTTATTTGGAAGGCTTTTAAAAATTATTAACATAATTAAAATGATTATAAGCTATTATTCTAAGTCGCAAGGTCGGTCCCTTATCGTACAACAGAACGTCTCTCTCCTCCTGCTTTCCATTGCATCTTTTTAAATAAAGCAGCCCTGTTGTCTCGGTGCTCACAGTACTGTTGTATAAGCAAGCAGATGGTAGATTTTCTAATAAATTGTTTTGGTGAGTGAAGAGGGGCACCCTGGTGTAAGAACAGCAAGGCTAATTGTTTTCCTAGGGACCCTTTCCCAAACATGGCATATTGCTTAGCAGGGACTCGGCTCTGAACTTCAGCAGCATTTTTTTTTCTTTTAGCAAGGTGCACCTCATGGGCAGCTTGGACGATTTTCCTTTCTTTTGTTAATGTTTCCATTTCCATATGATTGTAAACCTTTCACCTAGGGTTAGGAATAGTGTAAGCAATAAAACTGGAAGTACAGAGGCTGTTTCGAGTGTGTGTAAGAATACAATCTTTACATAACTAATCCAAATAAGGTAAAAATTTATTTATCTTATCTCATACAAGTGAATTGTGCTTTCCAGTTCATCCTAAAGTTGTACCACAGATTCCAGCACCCCCTAAAGCATCCCTGGACATTCCCAAGTCAATTGTTACATACAGTGGGTCCAGGGTCGGCCTCCAGTGGGACGTCCTTGATACAGCTCGATCAGGAGCCAACAAGGAATCATCTTCGTAAGTTCTCAAAACCCCTCAACTGGCATTTTCAAGATTCATAGGAGTAGCTGCTATCCTGGACTGTTCAGCTCCTCAGCCTATCATTGGGAGTAAGTCCAGAAACCTTGCAGAGGAACCTCATTTCGGACACCTGTATTCTCAGTTTTATTCTTTTGATAAATACCTACAACTTGTGACAATAGGTGTTCAATTTTATTCAAATAAAGTTACCAGAATTTTAATTTTTTATAGGTTTTTATTCCCCTTCCTAGAATGAAGCTTTAAAGGTCCACTATGTACCACCGTGGCCAAAAGTTTTCAGAATTACACAAATATTAATTTTCACAAAGTCTGCTGCCTCAGTTTTTATGATATCAATTTGCATATACTCCAGAATGTTTTGACGAGTGATCAGATGACTTGCAATTAATTACAAAGTCCCTCTTTGTCATGAAAATGAACATAATAATAAAAAAAAACATTTCCACTGCATTTCAGCAATGCCACAAAATTACCTGCTGACATCATTTCAGTGATTTTCTCGTTAAAACAGGCGAGAGTGTTGACAAGGACAAGGCTGGAGATCACTCTGTCATGCTGATTGAGTTAGAATAGCAGACTGGATGCTTTAAAAGGAGGGTGGTGCTTGAAATCATTGTTCTTCTTCTGTTAACCATGGTTAACTGTAAGGAAACATATGCAGTCATTATTGCTTTGCACAAAAAGGGCTTCACAGGCAAGGACATTGCTGCTAGCAAGATTGCACTTAAATCAACTATTTATCGGATCATCAAGAACTTCAAGGAGAGAGGTTCAACTGTTGTGAGGAAGGCTTCAGGGAGCCCAAGAAAGTCCAGCAAGTGCTAGGACCGTCTCCTAAAGTTGATTCAGCTGCGGCACCACCAGTGCAGAGCTTGCTCAGAAATGGTGGCAGGCAGGTGTGAATGCATCTGCACTCACAGTGAGGAGAAGTCTTTTGGAGGATGGCCTGGTGTCAAGAAGGGAAGCAAAGAAACCACTTCTCTCCAAGAAAAACATCAGAGACAGACAGATATTCTGCAAAAGGTACAGGGATTGGATTGAGGGTAAAGTCATTTTCACTGATGAATCCTCTTTCTGACTGTATGGGGCATCCAGAAAAAAGATTGTCCAGAGAAGAAAAGGCGAGGCTACCATCAGTTCTGTGTTATGCATCAACAGTAAAGCATCCTGAGCCCATTCATATGTGGGGTTGCTTCTCAGCCAAGGGAATGAGCTCACTCACAATTTTGCCTAAGAATACAGCCCTGAATAAAGAATGGTACCAAAACAGTCCGAGAGCAACTTCTCCCAACCATCCAAGAACAGTTTGGTGATGAACAATGCCTTTTCTAGTGTGATGGAGCACTGTGCCATAAGGCAAAAGTGATAGCTAAGTGGCTCGGGGAACAAAACATCAAAATTTTGGGTCCATGGCCAGGAAACTCCCCAGACCTTAATCCCATTGAGAA
>JAQQZR010000038.1:9391700-9403575 GCA_030068235.1 Notoglanidium macrostoma
GTAGCCAGTTGACCTAATCTGCATGTCTTTGGACTGTGGGAGGAAACCAGAGCACCCGGAGGAAACCCACACATGCAAGGTGAGTACATGCAAACTCCGCACAGAAAGGCACCCTGGGTGACCCGGGGATCGAACCCAGGACCTTCATACTGTGAGGCGACAGTGCTAACCACTGCACCACTGTGCCAGAGGGAGGCTTTATTACATTAATTTATTATTAGTGATTAGTATTATTTATAATACTATATATATATATATATATATACACACTATTATATTATAGTGTTATAGGAAAATTATTAATGGAGTCGATTTATTTTCCTCTAACGTCAAGTGATTTATTCCTCTTATACCACAGAATTTGCCAACATTTATGATATTTATTAACAATTTTCTTAACACTATAATGTACATTCAAGTACTTCTTTATAGACATTTTTCAATTAGGTACCTTTAATATTTACAGTATATAAGCAATCATTTATTTTAATCAATTAGCATTTGCATTCATGGATGTTATTTATAATGCTGTTTAAATAAATTCTCATAATTTTTACTTTGGTCAGGGTCTTGGTCTACATGTTTAGGAACACATTCCAGGAACCCTGGGTGTGAGGCAAGAATAGAAATATACCCTTTCCCAGGAATACTGAGTATAAGGCGTGAAAACACCCAGCATAGGACCTCAGTCCATCTCAGCGCCCAATACGTGCACACACATTCCCTGCTGCCCATCAATTTAGAGTCACCAATCCACCTACCAGCATTTAGGAGAAATCTAGAGAACCCTCAGGAAACCCACATGGACACAGAGAACATGTGAAATGCCACACAGACAGTAACCCAAGCTCGGGATTTGAGCTAGGAAGCAACATTTCCCACTGCATCACCATGCCACCTCACTCTGACGTTAATTAATGATTATTTAATGTATAATGTATATTCTGCTTGTTAAGAGAATGTTAAGGAAAAGCATTATTCTTAAAATCTTTAATGCTAAAACCTGGACATTCTTGTCATGCTTTTTACCTCTAAAGGATCTATATTCATTTAATTCAGAAGCACACTAAATCCTAAAAAAAAAAAAAAAAAAAAAAAAAAAAAGCATGTTTAATTTAGCATGTGAAGTCTATTATTGTACTAATGCAACAAAACAATTTTCCTTGTCTTTCATTACACAGTAGATAATTCATTAGCATGCTAAACTTGATTTTATTCAATTTAAAACTAAATATTAAGAACAATTCAGTGGATACAGAGCATTATATATATATATATATATATACAGTGTATTTGTGTAAATATAAACCTGTTTCATACCTATCAAACTAATTTTTCCCACTTTAATACCCCATCATGAATTCATTACACTTTTCTCAGGCAAAATATCTCTAGTTATTAGCAGTGAATGTATCTTAATTAGCTCCAACTGGAGTAAACCAACAGTGTCATTTCTAAAGCAGCTCGGAGATGATTTATTAAAGTGTGTATTCTGCTTTTCCCGGTAGAACAGAGTGGATCTGGTTCCATGGGGGAAAATGAAAGAGCTCGGTGACCCCTGACAAAAACCAAAGGCTACAGTGAGGAAATCAAATTTGACACCCTCTATACCTCACCCAGCCCCTCACACACAAATCCCCAAACCAGAGCAAACACTGCTGAAGTTAACTAATGAGCTGTATGTGTCAGTTGGATAGGTGTGTACATAGATGTAAAGTCTGATCACTCAAAATAATGATAGATGATCATTCTGACTCAAAAGCCTAAAAATTAATGTGAAGGAAATTCCCATTTGGGAACCTAAAGCAAAAACAGACCAATAACTCGTCGAGTTCATACAGTAAGTTTGTAGAGAAATAAAGTCTATATTCAAATATCAAACATATAAAGACAATGGTCTACTTAACTATGCAGTAATTATTAATAATAATTTTTATTTTATTGTTTTAATTAAAAAAATTATTGTGTCATGTCATTAATGCAGACTTCACCGAGTACATCTTTTTTTTTTTTATCTCAATTCCTTTTCCTATTTAATATTTTACCATATTTACACCTAAAAATAACAATTATTTCATTTTCATTACTTGTTCTGGTTATATCTTCATTTTACAATCTAAACATGATAATATACCACCATCCTGTCATATCCCCACATCTCACTACAGGAACAAATGTTAAGTGTCGTTACTTTGCTACCCTGAAATAACACAAGCACTGAAATGTAGAAAAAGACCAGCATGAAATACACATAATATCCCACGTGAATGCTGAACGACTAATCACCAAACACTGAAGCTTCTGAAAGTGTCAGATTCTGTACTGACACTGTTGCTTTTATCATGTGTCTGCACAAGCACTGATAAAGTCCAGATGCATGGGATATAGAGTCAGTGGCCAGGAGCTATAACGAGAAGCTCAACCAGAACCGAATACACACTCCTGCACCCCTGACCTGAATCTCTGCAGAAACAGATGACTCTGAGCACAGTCAGTGAATTTCTTCACTTTGACATAAATATTTTTGTATTGGTCACTTGACATGTGCTCCTGTGTCTTTAATATTATCAGTGTATGCATTGTACAGTGTATACACAGTGCATACATACAGGACATACACCAGCTGACCAGAAACAAATCGAGAATCAGTAATTAAAAAAAAAAAAAAAAAAAAAAACAGGCAGCATTTAATTCCATAAAATGATGTGTTTTGTCATTTTTACATATTCATATTAAGTAACACTTTCATCAATATACATAAAACCCTTCAAAAGAATCAAAAAACTTTAAGGATTTCCATTTTGGCCCTTCAAAGCATTTCATATAAATGTATAAATCTCTTTTATGATCAAAACTGAGCAATGTATTTAAACAGTCCAATTAATATTTGGCTTTTAATGAAGAACTAAATTTTATTCAGATACTATAATTTGACAGAAAAAGGATTATAAAACTGGATTAATCTGTGTACTGTAATATTGTGTGTGTATCGTGATTTAAATCATCTAAAAATGTGGTTTCACAATAGAATACATAGAAATAACACTAACTGCAGCTACACTGAAATAAGGAAATACAGGAAATAAAGTACAGCTACAGGAAATAAAATATTGTATAGCATATAATCTGCAACTAATTATCTTTAAGATTTTAACCAAATTATCATTACTGATTTGTTACCCTTCCTCAAAAGAGTGTATAATATCCACCATTTAATTCTCAATGCACATTCATTATAAAAGAAGGAGAAACCCTAATTTATATTGATAAAAATATATAAACGTGTGCTTATAATCTTCCAATGAATTATTTCAAATTACATTTGTTTTGAATTTTAAATTAACATTTATTTCATGTGTAAACATCTGCGTAATATCTAAGAGTGGTATCTGATTGCAATAAACCAAAGGGTAAAACAAATAATTCTGTGACTGAAAATTGTGTGACTTGATCTATTTTTGCCCAATCTATCATAAATACAAAAGAGGGAAATCGCTGACAGGAATATAATTGGCATGGAAATTTCTGAACAGAAGTAAATATGGTTGATTAATTATCGTACTATAAATATAATTATAAAAGTCTGTGTAAGTGACACTTTTCTATAAGCAGCAACTAAGAAAAATGTCTCAGAAATAAAGAATAATATGCAATCTGTGATATTACAACTGCAAAAAAAACCCTGTTTTTAAAGTAGTAACTCCATGAATGTGAAGTACTCCATATGTATATTGTAGAAATGAGTGATACAGATAAAATATTATCAACATTACCTAACTAATAATAATATTAAAAGCAATAAAAAAAATTAATTAAATTTAACTTTAATTCGCCCCGTTTCAAATTTTACACAATTTCTAAATACTGTTTTAAGATGCAACAATCTCTCTCTCTCTTGCTCTCTGTCTCTCTCAGGTTCTAGATGTCTAAAGCTGTGTATAGTAATATAGTAGAATAAGTAAGTATAGGTTACTATACTAAAACTTTTCATCAATATAAATAAAAATAAAATTATATGCACAAAATGAAAGAAAAAAAAGAAAGAACCCACATAATATTGTGACAATAATATTAACACTAAAGCATTAAATCCAATACTGCACTTATTGATAAAAATATTCATCTTTTTCATAATACATTATGCCCTTAATATCATTACTGATATCCACTATAGCTCCTGATTATATACTATATTTGGCATGGGCCTGATGCTCAGATCACCCAGCTGCATGCCAACATGGCCACAGACTAACCTCTCACCCAAAGACCGGAAGTCATGCCACAGTCATGATGAAGTGTAGCCACCCTCATCAATTAATTACAAGCTCTCAAAGTGCACAGAAACTGGCTGTTTCCATCATCAGACTGCAGACATATGGGAGGAAGATAAGAAATCACTTTTTTAATGTCACAAGGCATTAGCTCAATGTTAGAGTGCGGAGAGAGCTGAAGAGGGAACCTAAGTGAAAATGGATAGACAGACAGACAGATACTGACAGACCGATACATAGATTCAGCTCGGATAGCATTTCTGTTCTACTGTATATCTGCAAGACACTGTGTGTAAGATAGTGTGTGTGTGTGTGTGTGTGCGATGTGGGAGGAGCCCGTCAGCATCCGATCTGGGTGGAGCCGCAAACTTGCGTGACAAACAGAGAGAAAAACAAGCGCAGGCCGTCTCTCCTCCAGGCAGTGCATTAATACCACCGCCTTTTATCTTTCATGTCGCTTCTGGTTAACCCTGCACTGCCTCCACTCCTCACATCCATCTTTAATCAGCACTCCACCAAAAGCAGCACCAATTAGATCAAGCGGCCCGTCCAGGGCAGAGCGGGCCATCCCCGAGACGCACAATCCAACAGATGAAGAGATTCTAAGTGACTCACTATCAGACTCCCTGACATGATGGTTCTTTATTATGTCTTTTCAAATAAAATTGGTCATTACTTTCTGATGGTAACTGAAAGAGGAGCTCCCTTTAACATCACAGGAGTTTTCCGTTTCCTTCTCTCCCAAGAAAGATGTGTCCTGAGGTCAGGACTATTGAGAGTCTTAAATCCCATCCTACAATTTCTATAATTCCTCTTTTAAATAAAGACTGTTCTTAATTTACTCTCACAAAAAATGTTTAATTAGTTGATAAGTGCTGGAAGATGTAAACTCAAGCATGAGAATCCTAAAGCCAATAGACATGATGGATTATACTGTACATGAGAAAAATCTTTCAAGACATTGTAATGTTTGCCAGTGTAGACCACATACTACTGACAATCTGACTTTTAGTGGATAAACTGTAAGGAAATCTGCTGTGGTGAAGTTTTTCCACTGGAAAATAATTAATCTGATTTGATCTAATGAAAAAATACACAAGGTTGAACAAATGTGACCATAGGGTTGGAAAAGGCACAAACACTAATCCCACCTCAGCTCTAACCTTTTCCTCCAGTTTGTATCGTTATGAATGTGTCATTTCTGTGGTCACATTAGTGAGCAAGCAGTCATCTGTAGATTCTGTCCATTCTATTTTTAAGTTCCCCGTATGAGTATGTGGAAACTCAGAAATCGAACAAAACAAAATGTGTATACAATCTTCAAGATCATCTTTTAGGGGGTTTACCCCATAATGTTTTAAACTTAAAGGCAAATTTAAATTTTACCTCCAATTCTTTCAAAGTGCCGACACTAGAAAAATCCTTCTAAAAATGATAATTATAAAATGAATAGTTTTGGCCTTACATCCTTTAACGCCACTGGATAATCACGATTATACTCAAACCTGTGACCACATCACACCAACTGATTTCTGTATTAATATAGCAGGTTTTAAAACAATAAAGCTCTGCTATCCATGGAACGCCCTAATCTTTATGCTGTCCTTTATGTTTCCTAGCAACCAAGTCTTACTGTTAATAAATTACATTGATGGAAGAATAAATTGTAAAGTGTCCTTGTGCTTGTAACAGGTAACAGATTTATTTCAAGAATGATACAAAGTGTTTTATTGTGGTTTGTTGCTTTAATAAAATTTCCATACAGAAAACTTCATGTTACACACCTTCTATAAAAAATGTATGATAAGCACATTAATATAAACCTGAGATTTACAGATGGCACTATACTGTCTGATCTGATGTTACGTAATGAATAAAACATGTCACAACCTCCAGTGTTATACCACAGCAAAATATATATTCTAATGCAGTAATTACCAACACATCATGCATTTTAACCATTTGAAGTTACACTTAATGTTGTGGAACTTCTGTGACAAGTTAGTTCCTTGTTATCACAAAACCATCACTCCCTCACCAGCCCGTTTTTTTTTTTTAATGACAAAGAATTCAGCTTGTCATGTTCCAAAGACACCAAAAAGTGCAAAGTCCTCTGTCCTGAAGACTCGGTCACATCAGAATGTTGCAGCAAAGTGCTGACACTGCACAATCCTTAGAAATGTTAAATAAAAGATGCCTCGAAAAAACTTTCACCTTATCAGAATGTTTTAATTTGTTAAATACTATACATGTTGGTAATAATCTGTTAGTATCTGTCTTAGATTTTGACAGATCTCCACATTTCAAATCTGTGTAAATTGCTACAAAAACAATAATTAATGATGATTAATAATAAATAAATATTAACAAGTTTGTATAACACCCAGCACTGCTGTCAGAGCTGCTGTTATCGAAAATTAATCAACACCATCTGACCATTTAGTTTTCAGTTTTCAGCTGTAGTGTAAGCATTTCTTCTCTGGACTGAAATGAGGTGCGACATTATATAGCACATTTTCTTTTCATGTCTTGCATACAATGTATTAACTGACAGTAATGTAATGCTTGTTTATATGTACAGTATGCTACCATGAAACTTATGACTTAAAGTGATTTTAAGTCAAAATTCTTGCCATGTCACAATAAAACCTTTAAATAGTTTTAACCCTGAAGTTTCATTCATTCATAGTGGTTTGCTGCATACTGCAATGAATTTCTAGTAAGATCAAGAAATCGCCTGTGAATATGAATACTGTACATTTATTTTTTAGTAAATATAATAGCACTGGCATGTTATACATCTAAGTATACTTTCATGGGTTAATTACCAGTGAGAGTTGTAGGTTTAACCTTGAGGCAAGTTTACTTTCAAAGATCTCTCTCTCTCTCTCTCTCTCTCTCTCTCTCTCCATCTGACAGCAGCTCAGTAAAGCGTAAAGCACAACATCTCCCCTTGCAGCAACCAGTAAAGGATCATGTTAAATAAATTCTCTCTGAGCAGCTAAATCTGAGACAGACAATAATAAATCCATTATAAAATGCCAATAGTGCACAAGCTAATTATATGAATTCTATCTTTTTTTTCCACAACTTTTTATTCAAGGCTACTAGCATTATAGACACATCAAGCACAAACTATAAATAAAATCTGTTTTTTCACAGAGACCTATAAATCTCTCTCTCTCTCACTGTGACACACACACACACACGATGCCATATTTGAACAAGGCTTGGAGTAATTACTACACACACTACCAACAAAGCGGTCTAAATCTATAATAAAATCTTTGTGGTTAAATGTGGACAATTACGATTAAGTTGTGCAAGCCTGAGAGGGCGAGACCGCAAATGTGTAGATTATAATATCAAAAAGAGGAGTGACTGAAAAAATGAAAAGGAAAAGCTTTGAAAGAAAGTACTGGTGTTTTGCTAAAAGCCTTTGGGTATTAGTGGGAACATTTCTCTGGGTATATATATCTCCTTGGAGCTCATCTCTTCCTCTGTCTCACACAAACACATGCACAAAAGCATAAAAACATGCACAATCCACGTACACTCATTCACATTCAGAATTTAAAAACAAACTTAGTATTTTCTCGAGAATTAAATCCATATGATCTGTAAAGTTCATCACTGCTGATCCCAATTCCATTTAACGTTTAAGAAAATAGGAAAGAAAGTTCAAAACATTATATGCAATGATATGTATATATAAATCTATTATTCATGTTTGTACTTTGTTATGAGGGCTGTGTGTGCAAGATTTCTTGGTAGTCTTGTTTTATTAATAAATCTTATCTTTATAATCCCACATGTTTAAAGCCCTTTAAGCCTACATGTTTTTTCACGTCTGGACTTCTTGTACTCGTCATGCTGCGGTCGTGAGTTTTGCATTCTGAAGGTTGCAGTTTGGTTGAAGCCTGTTAAAAATGTTCAGCTTTTCGTGGTGATGAGTCAAGGTTGACAGAGGTCAATGTAGCGTGAAGAGGTTAAACAAACCGACTCGCTTACTGAAAAACCTCCAGCTGATAAAGCAGTTAAACTCAGGGTTAAGTCTGGGATTAAAGACTAGAATCTGTTGTTAGCAAGGCATGTCTGAGCCTCTTCGTTATGCCATTAAAAGTCATTTAGAGAGAAAACAGAGGTGTGGAACAAGTAAATTGTGTATAATGGGAATATTAATCCTAAGGTTCGCATTATACTCTTAGAATTATAATTATGTTGTATGTACAAAATAAAAACTAGTACAATATATTTGATTTAATTGCTTGAAAAGCAATATTTTTTTTTGTTTGCTTTTTGCTTTCCCCTCACTGGCTGGCAACTAGATTAAACTGTTAACAATGCAAATAATAAACAGAAATGAGAGAATGAAATATATTAAAATACATTTCTGCACATGAGTGATGAGTAAATGTGTTGAAATGCAATGGGATGGACAAAAATGTTTTAAAAAAAATAATCATAGTTTTACAATGTTCTCTAAAAATCTTGCCTCTTATAATAACTGTAACAGTAATTATTTTTGTAAACCTGTCTACAAATTAAGGTCAATGGATTGATATAGGTAAGCAGAAGAAAGTAAAATATTAGTGTTTTAATTTAAAAAGAAATGTGAATAGATGAATGTACAGTCTGAAAATAGGTAAGCTGTGCAGATTGTCATGTAATTTGAGCCAAATGATGAGTAAACTTCCTGAGTGAGCATTAGCAACATGTACAGTGTTAATACATAATAATGTGTGTAAATACATAATACTTCAATTTTATTCACATTCACACACTACTCATAACTTTATCTATCCATCCATCCATCCATCCATCCATTATTATTATTATTAGCAAATATATTGTATTGGTCAGTAACAGTAATTTTAATTTGCAGAAGCATATTTGTCAATGACAAAATGTATATGCTCAATGCGTTCTTTTACTTTTGCATGCAGTTTCTTCAGCACTACAGTCAGATTCGACTACCTGCATAGCAAAAGCACAAATACTAACACGCACAAAAGCACCATCACACATACACTCACACAGTGATGTACACTAGATTTTTTCTTCATTTGTGGAGTATGAAAAAAAAATTTTTTTTTTTATAATGCTAAACTGTAGATGTACACATGTTGGAGTTTTACTGATTTTGAAAATGAAGTGTAATTAAATTAAAGTGACCTGAAATTGTAGGTAATTGAGAATGAAACTGGATTGCAATACTCTTCTGCTGGACCACTAACTGGTAAGAATGAAGAACCGCACACTGACAGTAGGGGTTTTGCAGCACGACCAATAGATTCACCAATGACATTCACATTGACTGTTGAAGCTTTAAACAGCAGGAGCAGAGGTCTGGACACACCAGGTCAGTGTAGTTCAAAATGGGTCAAACTAAAGCAAGGCATATTAAAAAGTTTGCAGTTCGATAGTGTGTTTGGTGATGTATATTGTGTAAGTACCTACATTTCAAAATTGCATTGAAATAAAACCACGAGGTATTTCGTAGGTCAAAGGGACAGCCCATGTTAAGTAGTGAGCAAAACATAAAGATTGCAGAGAGTCATATGTGACTCACGACATGTTTCTTTTATCCCACATGTTCCATCCAGTGTTATACAACATACTGCAACTACAATAGGTTCATGACCATAAATAACATGACAATTTTCAGCGTTACTGTGAAAGTCTTGTGTAGTGTTATTACGATATCTTCTATGCAGTATGATTTACACAACCTGCTGCACATTTTCAGACTTATATGCTCATGCAGAACACACTCATAAGCGGATTGCACTGTAATAAACAAAAAATCAGTTGAGTCTGTCATTAAACACATCAGCCATGATGAAAAACAGCTTATTCTTCTGAGAATACGCTGTTGCAGATCGGAACCAATTTTTAGCAGTTATGTCCCCGCGCCTAGCCTATTTGCTCATAAGTGCAGCTCAATGGGATAACTTTCCTCTGGCCAAAAGAAGGATAAATCAGTGCACATTTTACTCATTTTAGGCTTATATGGGGAGCAAATTCCATATGGCGCCAACCTCAGAAAGTGTTTAAGAACTTTTAACCACATTTTTGGGCAACTGACACACCATACTTAAAGTAAGAAAATAACTCAGGGGTCCATGTTCTGTGAAATGCTCCTTTTTCCTGCTTGCATTGGAAACTCTGGGCAAGTATGTTAGCTAATGTATTAATAGGAAGGCCAAAAGTATGTGGACACGTAGTTATCATATTCACATGTACTTGTTGAACCTGGTGTTCCAGATTTAATCTGCTGATATAATAACCTTCTCTTTTTTAGAAAGGCTTTCCACTAGATTTTGGAATGTGGCTGTTGGGATTTGTGTCCATTCAGCCACAAGAGCATTAGTGAGGTCAGGCAGAAAGGCTTGGTGCATAGTCAGCATTCCAGTTCATCCCAAAGGTAGGGTTAAGGTTAGGGCTCTGTGCAGGACACTCAAGTTCTTCCACACCAATCTTGGCAAGCCAGGTCTTCACAGAGCTTGCTTTGTGCCCAGGGGCTTTGTCATGCTGGAACAAGTTTCTGCCTCTTAGTTTCAGCGAATGGAAATCTTAATCCTATAGCATACAGAAACATTCTAAACATCTATGTCTGCCATACAAAGGCAACATACCATCATGCATGCTAAATAACTGTATTGTTTACATGCTGCTCTCATGTCGGTGTTACGTTACTTCACTGTAGCTTAAAGTGTGGTACAGACTAATAAGTAGAGTAACATCTTGTTTGGATTGAGCCTCAGTCTCTGTTCTCTTGTACATGTGTGGTAAACATTTGTGTGTGTGTGTGTGTGTGTGTGTGTGCGTGCGTGCGTGCGTGTTTTAAAAGCTGTGCTTATAGAGAAGGTTCCCATGTGTAGAGCATCAATCTCAGCAACATACTGAGCATGGTGTGTATCAATGTCCTAAGAGCTTTAGAATAAAAATGTGTGCAGATGTGAACTGAAATATAACCAAAAGGCCTGAGGAAAATAATATCAAAATGTCACATCAGGATACATGTACGTAATATAGTGATAATCTACTGGAAACTGCAGCTGCTATATATTTAGCCTTTTTTCTGATTTTAAAGTCCATTTTGTATCATGCAATCAGCCATGGTAAACTATGAATGGTTTGTGTCCGGATACAAACTGCAGTATTGTAATTTCTCCAACAGATGGGGTAGTGCGTCTAACATTAATCTATGCATCAGCGTGATAAAATTATAAAATTATATTAACTTTTTTTTTTTAAGTAGCCTGCTTTCAACTGGAGTACAGGTATGTACTTGGAATAGCCTGTATTACATGAAGAGAAGAGAAGACTGAAAAGAATGGATAGTGCATATGAGAGAGAGAATTTAAGGTCTGTAATGCTCTAAAAGCTGGTCAGCAGCATGAAAAGGTCATGCCAGTCTGGATAAAGATCAGTAGGCCTACATAATCTCTGCCGTCTCTTCCACAGGCCAGGGGGAGCAGATGCAGAAAATACTGCTGTACAAACAGATCAAAAAGTTAATTCATCTCTCTCTCACACACACACACACACACACACACACACACACACACACACACACACACACACACACACACACACAC
>JAQQZR010000038.1:9403675-9420405 GCA_030068235.1 Notoglanidium macrostoma
CACACACACACACACACACACACACACACACACACACACACACACACACACACACACACACACACACACACACGACTTGAGTGTGAGAAAAGAATGGATGTAATCCACTTGTTACCATGTTAGGAAACTCAGAGGTCTGGTCTTTGTCATCCCAAGGGCTAAACCATTCACACATGAAACCTAACTTCATCAGGCAAAGAGCAAATAAAAGGTCAACATGAAACACACATACAGTGAGCATAACATGGTACTCAGTAGAGTCTAGAGTCTAAATCTGTTTGGGATGCCCAACACCAGGCTAAAGAGTAAGGCTGTCATCAAGGCCAATTAATCATGACACCATGAACACGATTTCAAGTCAAAATAACAACTATAATTACATGGAGAGGATTTTTATGCTACAGGAAAGCAATGATTATTCGTGGAAATGTATTAAAACAACTGTAGTAAACTACCTACCTTTTATCCGTCGTTCTGGTCGTATAGTAATCCAGAAAGAGTTTTTAAAACATCCGCGTGGTGGATCACTGGAAACGGATTGTTCCAATGAGCAGTGAAACAGGGGACACACTGACTGACTCGATGCTTTAAAAGCGATTTTAAGCCGAATTTGTTTATGGAACAATTAATTTAGTTAGATATTTATTCAAAGTATTTTACTCTTTTATGCGTAAATACATGTTTTTTTCCTATTGGTCATGTGTATCTGGCCTGGGTGATCCCAATATCATAATTCCGCCATAGAGTTTATAATAGACAACACATTACACAGAAGATAATATATTACAGTGATAGATTTAAAACGCCATAAGAAGTTGTCAGTGTTGCTAATTACTACAGATTACTTGCTTTTAATTAAATTACACTCAACTAAACTACACGTCACTGAACTGAAAGGAAAACAAACAAACAAACAAACATAAACATGGATACGGTGAGCAAATAGATAGAGATAAATAGAAGGACAAACAAACAATCAAACAAATAAACGTCTAAAAAAAGTCTAAAGTAAGGTTTGGTAGTTTTGCAAAGGTGCCAGTGAAATGTAGTATCAACTGCAGATGCCCATAAATAAAATTTACACAAAGAAACCATAAAGAGGCAAAATTAAAACAATTTAAACGCAGTATAATTTCCGAGCTCATATTTAAATGCACATTACAAAAAGCACACTGCACAAAGATGTGAATTAGGACTCCTTTTACAGCAGGCTTTTTTTTTATTGCTGTATATTTTAATTGAGTATTTAATAGATTTTGATTAAGTGTTTAGTTTCTGACACGCAGAATCTGATTATAACATAGAATAAAAAAATTTATTTAAACACATGTCAGGTTAAGGATCGTGGTAGCTTAAGAGTTAAAGTTAGAAACAAATCCACCCTGTCTGTCTCTTTCCCATTATGAGCAAAAGAGAACGAATTCAGGATTTTAAATAGGGCCAAAGATGGTTTTTTTTTTTTTTTTTTTATTATTATTTTGTCTTTCTTTATTAACGAAGTAAAAAACAAAAATACTAACACTGTTAAATGTTTCATTAAACAAAAGCTCAAATTTAACACCAAAGTTCTGAGTTGAGGGTAGCTTCAATCATACACGAACTGTGGGTGTGATATTTAAGCTGCAAAATTCACAGCTGAAAAAAGTAATTAATGAATAAATAAATAAATAAATAACAAGTTGGTCAAAAAATTTATTGAAAAACTGAATAATTACAAAACCAGGTTGAAGATACATTAAATAATGCGATGTAGAAATAATCTACACACAATCAAATAAAAGTTCATTATATAATTTGCTGCTATTATTTAAATCATTTAAACTAGTCAGGTGATTAAAGATTTCAACTTTTTTTTCTTGTTTTGCAAACATGGCTCTGATTGGGATACTTCTATTTATTTATTTATTTATTTATTTACTGCTTTTTTGTTAGCAATATATGATACACGACTAGAACAAAAAATAATTTAGACATTAAAACTCATGAATCGACTGATTTTATTCCAATTCAGAATGACGGAAAAAAAGACAAAGATTAAGAATTTAAATTCAGTGAAGTTTTCCCTCATTTGCATTAAATGAATTCTGCTGAACGCACGCGCTTACTTTATAATTTAAGAACCTACTTCACTGGATTTTTTTAAACACAGGCCAAAATTGTATTTTATAGAAAATCAGATGTCTCAAATCAAACCTTTGCACTTATTCGTGCTATAACGAGCTGTCATTAGGTTATTAATATTAAAATTAGACGAGCTAGAGCTCATCATGTTTTTAGCTTTGTTGACATGCACTGTCAGAAGCAAGATGTCACATGACATTAAATAAGGAATATTCATAATAATATGTTTATTCAGTAAATTACCAAGAAACGAGAAAGATTCCGGGATTCCCATTAGTGCACCTTTTTAAAATCCGAAGACTTTCAGTTCATTAAAAGCTCGAGAAAATGTAGAAACCTACGTTTCAATATAATGGGTCAGTGACTGCAAATAAAAAGACTGAGACTTAATAGGAGGATGTAGCCTATATGTGGTAAAAAAAAAAAATCTTAGAATGTTAATCCTTTTTTTAAGGATATCTGAATGTTTACTGAAAGAAAAAAAGTTTTCATTAAACGACATGCACGTATGTCCGGGTTATGGCAAGGCAACGTCGGAGTTCCTTTTCGGCTGAACGCATGTATGACGTCAGAACTCAGCCATCCAATAGGCAGTCAGAATCCGGCTCCACGCGCAGCCTCGGTTACTGTCTATGGAAGTATTTTTGATTTGCTCCCTAATTGACCCAGATAAAGCGCTCACTGACGGGGATCCTCCGACCCCCAGGCGCTGTCAACCACAGAGGAGGGATTTTACCGACAGTAATAGCCTTTTTACTTAACGCGTCCAATTTACCGGTGTGATCGTCCAAAAACGGGACGTTCTCGGCTTGGTAGGCTACCTCACTGCCAGGACTTAACCTAAGACATGGTGCAACGTGGAGGTCGTGAGGAAACCGCTTCGTTATTTTTTGCGTGAGTCGCACCTGCACACAGCCTGTGAACTTGGGATATCGCTGGATTTTACGCAAAGGAAAATAAGAAGATGCCCGAAAAAATCACAGAGAGTCACACGTCAACGCCATCGCGAGGATCTTCATTTTTTATTGAGAACTTGCTTGGGTCAAATCGCACCGAACCTCCTGCCTGTCCTGCCAAACACAACCGAGGTGGCGAGGGACACAGAGACACGATACACACGACAGTATATCACCATGAAGTGTGTCAGGAAGACTCTAACACACACTCAAAGATGGAAATGTGTCGAAAAGGCTCACCCTCGCCCTGGTACAGAAGGGACTCGCTGAATCTCGGGGCTCTAGAGAGATCTGATAGTGAGTAAATGAAGCTACAATACACTGTAAGGGGCTTTTCACGTGGAGTAGGTTAAAATGACATTTAGCTATCAGTGTCAGTGAATAAGTTTTCCAAAAATCATTGCAGCTCAAATATGGGTGAAATCACACTCATAATCAGTTATTAATTAAAGCAAAATAGTGAGCAGTAAGCTTGTGGAATGCAATGTAAATGATATTACTGGAGCTGTAATGTCAGTGCATGCCACACAATGCCACAAAAGTCTGCATTAAATTGCTCTATTTTAGGCTACCGATAACATGCCTGTAGAAAGTCCATCCGGGCTCAGTGTTAACCCAGCTCTAAATGAATTAATTCAACACTTTAAGACTCGACTTCATCATTAAGCACTTTTGCTGGGTAGACATTTGCTCTGAGGCCCCGGAAGCAATTATGCTCCTGGCGCGTTCACATTACCTTTATGCTTCATTGCGTCTAACCAACAAGTACGCGCGTGTCGGGTATAACTGGAGATGAGCATTCCCAAAGCAAGTTAACTCTTAGCAGTGGATGTACCTACTGTTTACGAGTCATACCGCATACTTTGGGCAGCTGAGACAGAAAATAATAGGCCCAACTGAAATGACCGACTAGGAATGCATCTATTTTGTGAGAAACAGCAAAGAAAACACACAAAAACGCTTTTCATGCCTGGGATTGTTCCTACAAGCAGTGTGTGTAACCAGGTAGGTATGAGTGCAAATGAGGCATGGAGGTAAAGTAAAACAAAGTGAATTCACCTGTTTGTTTTATAAAAAGCTTTTAATTTAAGTGCTATTTCACCACTTAGGCTATTGTTGTCTGTTCAAAATGACTCAAGCATAAACGGTGTAATATAAATATTAAGAGCGTAAAACAGATGCACCAGAAATGCATTTGTTCTTTTTCGTGTTGAATAGAGAAAAGTTCATGTTAAATTTTTTCTTTTACCCGAACAGAATGCAAGGGGTTAACAAGGTAAAGACAAACGACTGTGCAGCGATTCAATTCATGATAGGGTTAAGTGCTTTCTCACCCTGCTTATAATAACACACGTAATTGCTATTGCTTAGGTCCGAAAGAGGAAACCCGCAGTTCTTATGAACCAATGGACTCAGTCTCCAGCGACAGGGACTCCCCGGAAACTCCAGGCCCAGAACGCGCGCGCACAGCGTCTGAGAGAAGCATGGCGGATGAACGCGATGAAGCGCGACGGCTCTCGGATGAGAGCTCGCATCCTGACACCACCGAGTCCGGCTCAGTGAGGAAGAAGAAAACCCGGACCGTGTTCAGCAGAAGTCAGGTGTTCCAGCTGGAGTCCACGTTCGACGTGAAACGATACCTGAGCAGCTCGGAGCGCGCAGGCCTCGCCGCGTCCCTGCACCTCACCGAGACGCAGGTGAAAATCTGGTTTCAGAACCGGCGCAATAAGTGGAAGAGACAGCTGGCTGCCGAGCTGGAGGCTACCAACGTTTCGCACTCATCGCAGCGCATCGTGCGCGTCCCCATTCTGTATCATGAGAACGCCACGCTGGGCCTCAATGTGCCGCAAGTGTCGCCTCCTATCGTGGGCTTTACGAGCTCAGTGAGCTACCCACTCACTAATTTCACTCACTCCATGAGTCTGCTGAGGTCACAGCTAACAGGACTTGTCTAACTTCTCGGACTGAAGGACGAACAATCGTACACGATAGGGTTTATCTTATTACTGAAGTGCAATAACACACACAGCTACAGAAAACCACAACCATCCAAAGAGCTCACATATTATGATTAAACAGCAAATCTCCCAACCTAATTATGAATTAATACCTAGTGCTGAATTGTCCCTTAGAATTATAAAAGTCCAACTGGCCGAAATAAATACACTGTTCTGTTGTCCTTCTGGGGAACTATTAAAAGTTCTGTGTAGAACCTACAACAGTGTCTCTTTTTTGTAAGAATTAATAGGTCGGTGAGGCTTTTTTTTTCTAAAAGTGCACAATTTAATAAACAATGGGGATTTTACTGTGTATATAACAGAAATATTTTATTTTCAGTGTTATTTCTAATGTCTAAAATAGTCTATGCATGGGGATTCAGGCCCTCCTATTGGCCTATATGTATTTATTTGAAACTTGCTTTGTAAAAAAAAAATATTTTTATTCAGATACACTTATTTCTATGTTTTTGTCACTTTTTCCACACAATGCATTTAACTTGGTAATAAATTCGTCACAAACCCACTGCTTGTTGACGTTATTTCCCTTTATTAAAGATTATTATTATTATTATTATTATTATTCTGTTAGAGTACGTTGTGCAAGTTTGTAAAACAATGAGAAACACCTTTCTCAGTGTTTATATCACTGTCGTTAAACATCACAAAAATATGACAAGATAATCATAAATTGATTAGAAAATGCTATCAGAGCACATGTCTGTTTTTCATGTCCACTGAAGAAACAGAAACGACAGTTTTACTCCATTGATTGTTGGAATTAATAATTAATAAACAAATATAAAATGTAGGCTAACACCGTGAGAAATGGCGCTTAATAAATACACTGAAATGACCCATGTTTATGCATAAAGAAAAGATCAATGGAAATAAAATAACACAAAATCAATTTCATATTAATTACATTTTTAGAACTAAACAATACTGTAGTAGTAATAGTAATAAATAATAGCAATTTTACCAAAATGGTAGTACTAAAATATATTAGGTACAATCTGGTCAATCATCACATAAAATTATGGTTTTAATTACTAAAAATATTTATCCTTCATATAAATGCATTTGTATTCGAAATATATGCTTATAAGCTAATTAATGGTTTAACAAACCCCATAATGTGCTGAAATTATTTAAAGCAGCTGGATGACTATGTAATTACAGATTATGGACTATAAAAACAAGCACAGAGAATGTATATTTTTTGCATCTATTCTATATTAATTAATGTAAAGGCAAGCACTATCCGAAACAGAGGAGTTTACCTTTTTATTCCAAACCATGAGCTACGGTACTGAGTGAAAATGCAAATAAATTAGTGCTTTGTTTAGTTGATATCCTGTAGAGGAGTTAACGGTGGAGTGAGTTGTTTAAGGCAGATTCACGCAGAAATGCATTTAATGTGCTCTTAAGGGCCTGGTATTTCGCATATAGCCTACATTTATGGCTCTGTGCATGTAACACTGGGGGTTTTGCTGTGCTGTATGTTATTTACTGCACGGGGTGTGAGAACGTGGGCTTGTGGCTGTGGTGTGCGCGCGCGGCTCCCGCCCTTCTCCATTATTGGCCGCTGAGCTGAGGGATTCCCGCGACCAATAGACAGACGAAAAGGGGAAACCACGTACTTCCGGTCCTAGGAGTAACGGTCGTGCTAGACTCCGAGTTGCTATAGTCGGTTGCGGAGCGATGGTGGTCGAGGGGACCGAGGTCTGGGTGTGAATCTGCGCGGAGACCGGGACACGCAAACCGCCTGCCTGTGAATATGAGCAAGGAAGAGCCGCCGCGTCGAGCCGCATCCTTTAAATTCACCATCGACAGCATTCTCAATTTGAAGTCAAGCGGACGAGCGTTTGACAGCTGTCACTCGAAGGCCACGCGCGCGCCAGTTCGCGCAGACGCGCTTTCTCTTCAGCGCGAGGACACTCATAATGGTAGCATGCACGTAGCTGCTAATAAACACTGCAGTTAGTTAGCTGTTGTTGTTGTTTTGGACACTCTTTACCTTTCCTCATACGCTGACTAATCTGTTTCCAACTTTCAGATCACGCGCGTGCAGGAGTAAGCTCCGGATGCGAGGATGAACCTTTCCAGAGCGCCGCCGGCGGAAGCGCAGACACGCACGGGTGCGCGGCGCGCGACAGCGGCGCCGAGAAGAGCACGCGGACAGCGGCGGCGAAAAAGAAAACGCGCACCATCTTCTCCAAACGGCAGATCTTCCAGCTGGAGTCCACTTTCGACGCCAAGCGCTACCTGAGCAGCGCGGAGCGAGCCTGCCTGGCCAGCTCTCTGCAGCTCACCGAGACTCAGGTGAAAATCTGGTTCCAAAACCGGCGGAATAAATTAAAACGGCAGCTGCTGTCGAGTGAGATGGACGGACCGAGCGCCGAGTTCAGCGACAGCGCAAAGACAATGGCGCTTCCGCTTTTCTATAAAGAAAGCGCGTTATTAGGAAGATGTTTAATACCGACACCTCTGCCGCTCGTGTATCCCGGAAGCAGCGCGCCTTACTTGTGTTTCTCAAACGCCAACAAATACTTCGGGCTTTTTGAAGGAGATGTCTGACTTTCTTAAATCCACTTTTGAAAGGTCACTATGTATTTTTTGTGCTATATGCAAAATGAGTGGAAACACCTCGCTTTTTAGCCTAAACCTATAAGTATTCATTTGTATCTTGACCTTTTTTTTGCAGCGATAGTTGAAAGATTAGAATATCGGCTTTCAGGGACGTGTTTCTGTCTATGCAAAGCTGAAAAGCTGATGTTATTTATTTATAAACTTTAACTATTTTGATATAGCCTGACATATTTTATACTCTTATTACATCATACTGAGCAGCAGCCATATCCGCGCCAGTGCCAATCACATCAACACCACCATTACAAACGTTTACACTATTATTATTATTATTATTATTATTATTATTATAACTTCGCCAAAGACCGATGGCTGTGTGTGTGTGTGTGTGTGTGATTGTGTGTGTGTTTAATAACCTCCTGCATATGCGTAAATCCCAAAGGAGATCAATTCAACTCATTTTAAATGAATGTAAATTCTAATAATTTTTGTTATTCGTTTACTGCATGTTTAATTTTTACCATCTTCATTTCTTCTTCCAAGTAGCTTACATTTTAACTCTCTTCACACCTTTTTTTTTTTTTTTTATTAAATTTCCTGTTTTACACATACTTCTCAAGCACTTCTCTTTTTTTTGGCTCTATATTTGGCACACAGCAAAATCCCCAGTGTTGGCTGAATTAATACTTACAGCGTTAACTTAACTCTCACAAGTGTTTATTTGTGTAGAGCACTGGGGTATTCGCTACGCATAGGTTGTATTTGAAAGCCTTCTGTGACAGGAGATGTTGTTTGGATTGATGCGGAATCTCTATAATCCTATTTCAGTCTGGACAATGTTGATTAAACACGTGAGTGTGCTTTACAGGAAAGTAGGCTCACACAAAAAAAATCCACCCGAAAAGCACGTTTTTATATTTTGTTAACGATCGAATGAATTGAAGCAGACAATCCATGTGCTAAATCCTGTCACAAATAGTTTAAATCATCTCCTGTAGCAATCCAGTTCACCCTGAGTCTGTAGGAGTAAATCAAGTAATAGAAATTTTACTGAAATAATCCATGAAACATTAAATAATCATAATGAGGAAAGCAATAGGTTTTGTGGATGTACGGTAAGAAAATGTTTAAGATTTTTTAATTGTCATACAACAGTATTGGTAGTAACTGGGTTCAGTACTGCTCACCAATCAACATCAAATAAAAAAACTAAAATATAAAGTGTGGGGTAAAGCAAGACATTATAGACATTTCAAGTGTTCGTAACAACATGAGTAATCCAGTACTGAATCAGATGGTGTGGATTTAGCTGGAGGTTATGTGGCAAATGTGCAGCAGTAGTGATTGAAGTAGATGTGTAACTTCAATCAGTGTGTTTACATGCACACTAATATTCCACTATTATTCCAAATATTCCGAATTTGATACAGGTCATGTAAACAGTATATTCTGTTTGGATAGTCTTAATTTGTCCTTATTCCGGATTCAGTATTTTCCGATTAAGACATGTGGCATATGCCGATATTATTCAAATTTTATTCTTCAAGGAGAATTCTTTGGACATGCATAAAACATGTTCAGAATATGTGTCTCAATTGTTTTGTTTTTTTTACGGCAGTTTGTGTCACACGGCTTCTTGTCTATTTGTCAGCTCTATACGTGGTACGCAAACCAACTAGACAACAGTTTGCAAGGCTGGGGTACAAATGCCTGCATGTAAACAGGAATATTAATGGAATATTCATTTTCCTTAGCCATGTAGACAGCTTAGTAGCAATATTGTCTTTTTCAGGATAAGGGCAAACATTGGAATATTTTGTGCATGTAAACATGGTGATTAACTATGCATTAATACCATCAGAATTAGGAGCATAGATTTTAAAAAGTTTGTGCAAACATTACAGTAATTCAAATAGAAAGAAAGCGGACTTTGCAGCTTCCTTTGTAGCAGTTAGGAGTTGAAGAAAGTATTAAGAAAATGCTCTCACCAATTCTCACACATGGAAAGCATTTACACGATAGGGTTTACCATGTTTTAGCCAATTGGTTTTATAGTAAATTGTAGGCTTTTTTCCCTGTCAAAAACAGAATCTACATGAAGGCCAAAAGGGCAACCTGCTTATCAGTTATTTCGGGTAAATTTTCCAATAAAATAAATTAATAACCTAAAGTCTAGAATCAATGCACTGGCCTTAATTTTATACATTTTAAGAGAGTGGATACAACAGTCATGGAGGTAACCCAGTTTGGAGATCTTTTTATTAATACAGGATGATATGATTGAATAAAATTGATAAGATTGGTGGTAACACTTTATGATTTCTGCATAAGTTGCATAACATCCTTCAGCTAAGCACTATGACAAATGGCTGCTGTAAGGTTAGAGACTGTGATAGTCGTAATAATGTACAAAAGACAGCATTTAAAAGTTTTAGCACCCTATTTCTTTAGTACAAATTGTTATATTTATTTTATGAAATCTGCATTATTGAGTCAGTACAAAAACATTTTACATTTCCTATCATTACTTTTCCAAATAAAATAATAATCTGGTATGTCGATAAAGAAAACAATATATTATGTAAGAGATGACTTTTCAGATAAAAACCAGGGTTTTGGTGCAAAAAAAAGTAGCAAGTGCAACAGTCAAAATCTCCAGAAGAACTGTGACAGATTCTCTAAGATGCTCAGTAAAACCTACAGCTCATTTCCTTATAAAACTGTACAAAAAGCAAAGGGTCGTCACACCAAATATTGACGTTGAAGTATTTTCTTTTAAGTAGAAAGATCTAATTTCATTATTTTTGAAGTCAGATTTACGTTACAGCATTACTTTGCATTCAAATCTATTTAAACATTGAATGGGCCATATGACACTAGATGAAGTTTACGTTTACATTCAGCAGATGCTCTTTTCCAGAGCAACTGACAAACTGTGCAGAACATCAGGAAGGCATCTTCTGTCACTCAGACTGATTTGTTATGTCCTAACATTTACAAATCAGTGAATCAGTGATCTAAATGAATTCCTACAGTAGTGAGTAGCAAACACACAGGAGACATTGGGAAAATGCACTAATGGTGCAGCCTTTAGATGGGCAACGGCAACACTGCTTGCATTTAAGCGAGAAAGAGCTAAAGACACTTGAACAAACCACCAACTGTGTCAGAGGTGTATCAATGTAAAAGTTGTGCCTTTCTCAAGTTTAACAGTTTAACACTAATGTGAAATTTATTACTGCGTGTGTATCTCAACTACAATAAGCCAGCTAAGTATCAAAGTTTTGAATATACATGATACAGAAATCTTCATTTTACTCAGTGAAAATATGTAGAGCACAAAAAGTAAACAGAAAAGAAAAACGATGGTGTAGCTGGAAAATGTATAACTTACAAATCATTAAAAAAAATCTAATTAAACAGTTAAATGTGTTTTAAAAGATTTAAATAATTCTGTAATTTTTAAAACAGTAGTTTTGATAACTTACTACAAAAAATGTTCAACAGCTTATGGAAAACCATGTCCACTATAGTATAAGGATGCTATGGAAGGATTACGCGTGGTGTTTACACGGACATGAATACAAGCGTGTAATCATTTTAAATACAAGTCTGCAGTACTTGGTTAAGACTTAAAACACACAGAAACCTTCAGCCACTCTTTAGTTAAAACTGATTAAGATTGATCTAGTTCATGTTTTATCAATATCTCAGAATTACTCTAATGACTGTCAATTGGCAAGAATCTGCTGATACGATACATATCATTATAAAGGGGTTTCAATATGTTGTGATATATTGGCACACTGTGAGAAAGGCGATATGTAGCGGGTTTTTAAGATCTAACTTTACAAAAACTGTCATAGAATAAAGCCCAGGCTTGCTAATGCTAACATTAGCAGTATGCCCTTGCGCTACTCCCTGTCTCAGTGTTATGCTGGATTGGAAGAGTCAAAAGGCTGAAGATAGATTACAACACTGCTATCTAATGGTCAGGGGTTTAAACTCAACACAAAATAAACCACTGTCTGCCATGAATCTTGGCATGTAAACTATTAATTAAAAACTGACAGTGTTTTAGAAAATCAATACAATATCACAAAACACAATATTACGGTACACAAGTGCACAAGTGATGAAGGATTTTTGTCTGAAATATCCTGTATCGCTAGAACCTTTATGTACTACTCTTATTATGCTTTTAATTAATCAAATATTATAACTGAGGTACTCTGCTGTTACTTCCTATATTCTTTAAATGAATACTTTAAGTGCTAACTTAACAACCTGACTGCAATCAAGCAATTACTGTAAAATACTGTAATAACTGGGTCAGAAATTATGTACATCAAATAACTTCAGCTAATATTTTTCATATATAACAAGTAAGCAAGTTGACCTTCATTTCTTTTCTTAATCAAGTGCTATGAAATATCAAAAAGTAAAAAATTTTCATTACATTAGAAGATGATAGACTCACGTTGAATCACATTGCATATATAATATTGGAAAAAAAAGAAACATTTTGTTTTTATTTCAATTTTAATACCAATGTTTTGGGGTAATAAATTAAATAATTAATTTATTATGGGATAGTTATGTAAGAAAATAGTACATAAAGCTTACTTTTTATACTTTTCAGTACATTCTTTACATACATATGTTGAAGCTTAGCAAACCTGCGGAAATGAGGGGGGAAAAGACTGAAAAGTGATTGGACTGTCTGAACCAAAATACTAATTAATAATAACATGTCCATGTTACCATTTTTCAGAGACCAGGAATTAGAGACTTAAAAATTGCGACTTACTGACATCTGGACCGTTTCTTTCCTCAGGCCAATGAAATTCATAAATCAACACCTTTCCACGTTCCTCCTGAGATCACTCACATACTGGCACTTATTCATTCACACTGGTGAATTTAAGATGTATATAAACACAACACACACTGTACATAATTTTGCAAATGTTCGTATCAGTGACACTTATAGTGCAGCTGTACATCACAATTTATTTATTATAGATTTAAACTGTTGTACTGCATATATACCATATTTATCTATTATCTTTTATGTCACAGGAGTTTATGTAAAAACAAAAAGCATCCTTGTACACCTTGTAGTTGTCAAATAAAAGACTCTTTATTACTTTTGGATCTGGGAATTGAAAAAAAAGCAGTAGACTTGCAGCATCTAATGGAAAGTCTTAATAAGCTGCATTAAGATGTGCAGATAAATAATTGCACTTTTGTGTCCTTGATCATCTTGTTCAGAGCTTCTCAAAAACTGTACAACTTATAATAACCATAACATTTCCATAGATCCTCATCAGCATATATTGTTGAAAATAATCCAACATAATGACGTATTAGGCTCAGTATGCTTGTGCTGATATTCTGCTTATTTATTGGGGTCATTCCTGAATTGTCAACTCATAAAACTCATAAGTATTAAACTGTTAAATTGTCATTAGACTGAAGTTAACAGTATTTATAAGATACTTGTTATTTGAGTTATTGATGTTTGGATTAAACCTGTTCAATTCAATCAACCAGCCAAATAACTATTAGACTCAATAATAAATATGGGGTATGTCAAGACACGGGAACGAGAATGCATCAAGAAATTACCCATATATTGTTTTTCTAATTTTGCCATAAATAAAATTATCTATAATATATTTGTCAAGAAAATATTAAAACAACCTATAAATATGACTTTGTAGGCCAAGTGAATTTGTGCTTTGCAGTGATTTCAATTTACAAATCAAACTTTACAACTGAATTTCTCCAAATTTTATTTTATGTTAAGATGATAAGTGAACATTTTCATTTCTCAGGATTGGCTGCACCAAATTTATTCTTAAACTTGACCCCTTATTCTACATATAATTAACAATAGCTTCAGAATATGCAATAAAACAACATTTTTTGTCCATTTTATGGAAACACACCCCATATTTTGATAATGGTGGATGATCATGGATCGAATGGATTTCATCTTTATGGGGCACAGGCCATGGAAACCTTACTCATCTAAGACCTAAGGAGCCAGATTACAGTTGTGATGTACACGCGCCTCCCAGATTGAGTTTCGGACAGTTTAGACAATGTGAGACAGAGATTTTGATTTTGGTGCTGTGGTCTAGGACTCATTGCTGATCCTCTATATTGGATTTCTCCCAGGCTTCCATCTATCTCTGCAGTACATGCCATTAATGCATGCGATCTGTTAATGGTGCGGTGTAGTGTGTGTCTACGCGTGTGAGAGGGGGGACAGCAGACTTCCTGTCTCTGCAAGAGAGCAACGTTTGAAAACAGAGAGAACACCTTCTGTCGCCCTGCACTTTGCTCCAAAACCACAAGGTTCAAATGACCCTGCGGCCTCTCGTAGCCCTGTGCACCACACCAACACACACCCACGCTGGGTCAGACAGACTGAAAGGTCCAGCAAGATCCATTAGAAACAGAGACTGATCAAAGAGGCCACAACATAAACATGCCATATGTACTAGTCTATGGGTATCGATGACTAAAGGAGCTGTACCGATGTCCTTATACCGCCCCATTGATTGATCGCACTGTTAGTCAAAGAATAAATGACAGTTTCATGTTTCATACGTCACGCTCTGCTGCTCAACCAGTGTCTCCAGATCTTTACCAACCACAGACTCACTCATCACCATCCAATACTGATAAATTGACGGAGATTATTATGAGCATGCTTTCAATTACGGGTTATGAACGTTAGTTTTTCAGCTGGGCGCTTTCAAACACACCCAGAAAATACTGAAACTGTGTCTGCACTGTAGACTTATTTATTATGAAAAGCAGAAGGACTAGAAAGAAAAAAAATGTACTGGAAAAGATTACATGATCACGACATGTACCGTTTTCAATTATAGAAAAAAAAACTAAGCAGAATGTGTAATTTTCCCAGAACTCAAAAACGTCTGTGTGAATAAGCATATGCAAGAGTGTGTCTGTGCGTGTGCGAGGGTGTGTGAGCGAATGTGCCGGGGTGTTTGGGTGCTGGAGATAGCATCTCCTAAAGTGGCCTCCCGCCAGCCACCAGAGACTCTCGAGTTTCGAAGGGCTTGGCTTGCAAATGCCTGGCGACGGCAGCCTGTATTACCCACGAGCCTCGGAGGCAGACATGCTGTCTGTGTGATTGACAGCTGATCCAGGCAGGGCTGGGGCTAACCGATTAGCAACAATTATCCAGTCATAAATCAAGCAAGGTTTCAGAGGAGATAGTATGTATTCAATGTTATTTTGGGGATAACACAGTAATCCTTAAACCGTTAAACCAGAGATTATTAAATCGTTAAATATATTAGTGACCATAGCTGAAGCTCCAGCAATGAATCTTCAAACCACTGAGTAATGGGGCTCATAGGCCAAACCCTGATTGCTGAAAACCGCAGCCAATAATGCAAGAAATAACATAATTCATGACCTCAGGATTTCAGCGTCCTGTCTGGCATTCTGTTCTAAAATCACTTAAACTTCATCACTGGTGGATACTCTATACTATACGCATTGTTATTCTTGTATTTTGCCCTGTTTTGGGTGTAATATCTGAATAAAAAATTATTCAAACTTACAGATAAACGTTTTATTTTAAATGAGATTATATCTGGCAGCCAATCATCATCCAGGATGAATGCAACATAAGAAGCCTTAGCCAATCAATATGCACTCTATGACGCAAGTCAATATACAAGAATCATCAGCTACGCAAAAACATTCGGGTTTGGTGGCAGTGCCGTGTTGATCAGTGCGTCATTTCATGATATATTCCTATTGGTTGGTTAGTAGAAGTAGTCATCCTAAATTCCTAAAATAGAATTTTATCCCAGGCTATCTTTGGTCACAAGACCATGACAATGGCCATCTTTGAACCTCTCAATATGCCACAGTGTACGTATATCCACCATTAAACCTGCTTTGCTGAGCTCCAAATGTCAACTTCATTAGTTTGGGGTTTGGCTATGTGAAAAGTCAAAATGCCTCATATATTCATGATGTAATGTTGTAGGTGGGATCCTAAGTAGTGCAGATGAATATACCTGACAAATAAAAGCTCAGAAGATATTTAAGTTTAACAACTTTTAAGATAAAAAAAAACAACTCTCTGTTTAATATCCTTATTGTCCTTCGAATTCACTTTATGGAAATTCACAGTGAATACACAATACAAATTATTTACACAGTACAGATTATGCTTTTCCACTTGCTCAATTGATTTTACATTTACCTGCAGTTCATAAACCCTATCACTGTGGATATGAAAGAGTTTACATATTGCCTTTTGCCTTAATCTGAGTCAAAACAGGATGCTTTAACTCAAATGTAATGAACTGATATATTATTTTGTGGTGTTACTTCCAAAAAAAAAGAAAACATTCATACAAATAATAGAAAATAGAAAATAAAAAATTGAAAATAAATAATAGAAACATTTGGAACGGTGTCAGTAAATGACATTATGGATGAATTTTGGGATTTATTTTTTCAATACTCATTTCATTAACTTCTTTGCCATATTTTTATAAGGTTTATATTTAGGCTAAGGTTTTTATAGTCATTATAAATTTTTGAAATTAATTAATTGCATTTTGTAGCTATCATCTCTGATAGACCTGTTCAACCTGTTCTCTACCTCACACCTTGTCAAAGCTCATCACTGAATCCTGCTCACTGAGCTCCAACTCTGCATACTACACACATGCACACATACACACACACATAAACACACACACAGTGTGTGAGTGTGTGTGAGTCAGCAGGAGTGTGGACAGAGATTCTCCTCTGGTTGAGCTTGACATCGTTAATCATAGTTTTGGGTCAAGTAGACTCGGCTGGGGGTGAGTACATCTGTTCATAAGTGGACTACTGAGAGAGAGAGAGAGAGAGGGAGAGAGGGAGGGAGGGAGAGAGAGAGAGAGAGGGAGAGAGGGAGAGAGGGAGGGAGGGAGAGAGAGAGAGAGAGAGAGAGGGAGGGAGGGAGAGAGAGAGAGAGAGAGAGAGAGAGAGAGAGAGAGAGAGAGAGAGAGAGAGA
>JAQQZR010000038.1:9457899-9475076 GCA_030068235.1 Notoglanidium macrostoma
TGCAGATTAGGTCAACTGGCTACTCTAAATTGCCCATAGGTGTGAATGTGAGCGTGTGTGGCTGTTTGTCTGTGTTGCCCCTGTGGTGGACTGGCGACCTGCCCAGCGTGTACCCCGCCTCTCACCCGAAAAGTCTGCTGAGATTGGCTCCAGCTTCCCCGCGACCCAGATGGATAAAGCGGTATAGATAATGGATGGATTGATATCTGGAGTACATACATATACACACATATACACAGATACAGACAAGGGTGTTACACTATTATAACAAATGGTTATAGGGTTTAAAGGATACCATAACTTTTAATCTAATCACTGAGAGGCATGTCAGGTGATTACACAGAGTGACACACCCAGTGTCACACAGTGTTTCACACAGTGAAATGAAATTGATATTCATTTCAATTTCAGCCTGCTTCATTGACACATAATCCATGTGCAATGATTGAGAAGGTGCATGTTAACGGTCACAGGTGTAATGAATATGAAAATTATCCACCAAAATGACATCAGAGGAGAAACAAAAAGTAAATAGACCGATTTTTAGTTTAAATGAAGAGGTTTAAAACTTTTCCCTTTACTGTCTTTCGTATTTAGAGGAAGCATAGCATAAAGCATTACCGACTTGAATTATTTAAACAAAATAATAAATGAGCAAAGCAGGGGTCAATCTGCCTTAAAGTGTGTGTGGTAGTTTGCCTCACATCGTCCTTATTATGCCATTGATGAGACCTTGTCATAGAAAGTATTGCACATCACTAATAGTTTCATTAGATTTTAGCCTTCCCATCTAATTTCGCAACCAGCTGTCACTGAAAATAACCATTTAGCAGGAATACCAAAAAAGTCAGCCGCATTGCATTCATGATGCATTTAACCGTCACTCAGAATACACAATTCCATGAATTGAAAATGACTACTGAAATCCAGGAATCTTAAACAGCTTTCTCTCAGCAAATCAATCGCAGAGAACTGAAAGCACTGCGGTCAGCCTAAATATATCATTTATTCAGAGTTTTTAAAATAGCATTTTGGCGTAAATGTATGCCAGATGACCACATGTAGTGCTACAGTTACATATTTTATTTGAAGTGAAATACTGTATATGACACTGATAGGCCTCATTTTATACACTGAAAAGGCACATGCACTGTCAAGTGTTTATTACAACACTGTCTGCTATAGTCATAGAAATAAAGGTTCTTTAAGGGTTCTTTGGCAAGGGTTCTAAGCTTCATATAAGAAAGAAATACTTTGTTGCAGGGATCTACGGTAAAAAAAAATTATTTGTTAACCAGGCTAGCAAGATTATTCTCGTAGCAATACATGTGCATTTTGAAATTTTACTGTAGACCTAGATTTTAGGTAGACCTCGCTACAGATCGGACCCAAAGTAGACATGAGATTTGAAACCCAGCATGGAGCGTGATTACAGTTATTAGTTATATATACACAGTTATTAGGTCCAATGTGAGGCTCAGTTACAGAATTTAGACAAAAAGTAGTCCTGTGTTACAGACCTTAAACCTAATGTCTTCCCCAAGAGGATCAACCTCGTCCAGGTGTAGTGTTTGGTACGCTGGATACTTTGAACGCCATTCAGGTAATTTTTACATGATGTTCTCTCTTTTATATCAAATTACCCACTTCTTGGATAGCATCAAAATCCTTCATGATATTGCCATGAATCCCACCATTCATGGACGTGCTCAATCACTCTTTTCTCACAAATATAGGTTGGGATTCAAACAGGGACTCATTTGGTAAATGTTTATATGATGAGTGGGCAAGTCATTAAAGGTAAAGGCAGCAAACATGACATCAAACCAAATATTTATTAAGAAAATAAATTTTGGTAAGATGACTTGGGAATTCATGGTTACTGGTGGAACTCAAAGTGTTAGATAAAGGGTTAATGTCTAGTTGTGGTTTCAGTTATTTAGGAAATATAATTATGAGTTACACTTAAAACAAATTGCTAAAAATTATTTGGATTTTGCAGCATGTGACTTCACAAGCACTTGGGACAATCCAAACACACTGTACTTGAAAAACGTTGGCAACTCACTTAATAGTATGCTAAAATATTTCCCCGAAAGCTGTAAACAGAAAGAAAGCAAATCTGTTGCTTATCTTCTAAAAACAAAGCATCAGCCACACAAAAACCACCACAGGCTAAATTTGGTTACCTGTGACATTAACATTTTGTCATGCACTATTGGAATTATGGTTTATGGAGTCATAACTATTAGATTAGGATGTACACAGGAATGCAGGAAGTGTGATGAAGTGCATTGGAGCAAAGCTAGAAAACAAGGAGTGATATCTCCTGCGTGCCAGATTTGCACACAAAAAGCTCCAGAGCTTTGCTGACACCTCGTGGTGATATTATGACCAATGTGAATACAAGTAGGATCAATGAAACACACAAGCTATACAGCAACATTTTAATAAACACTGTGCAAAAGTCTAAAACAACTACAGCAGACATAACAAAAATGATATTCTTGCATATAATCAATGCAGGGCACACACATTGTAACAATCGGATTAGCAAGATACTTCTTACGGCAATACTTTTGCATTTTCTCCCAAGTCTCAGAGACTGGTCCCAGTGACTGTAACTGACACAAGGCAGACCTCAGCTACAGAGGATATACACAAGATAATCTCAAATTACTTAGATTAGACCAAATTTTGAGATCAGATACAGAGATTAGATCCAATGCAAAACATTGTTTAACTCTGTAATTAGATGGACATTAATTAACTAAATGACATTTGTAAGTAAAGGGACATTGTCACAAAACCTCTTTATAGAAATATTTAAAAAATTGGATATAAATTGTAAATTTATAAATTTAATTGTGATCTTGAGAGATTAAACCCAACATAATCCCCAATGACTATGCTTAGATCCTATGGAAAACTTGTATAGAAATTCCAATTTTGACCATGGTTACAGATTTAGGACTCAGCATAGACCTCAGTTATGGAGATTTGACCCAACATAGATCTTAGGTATAGATCATAGAAAGCCCAAAAACAGATTAGACCCAACATAGTGGTCAAATAGAGATTAGACCCAAGGTAAAGCTCAACAACTGTTTAGACCCAATATCAGTACAAATAAGACCTAATGTAGAGCTCAAAGACAAATTAGTTCCAAACAGAGCTCAGCAGCAGATTAGACCCATCATAGAGCTCAGACACAGATTAGATTAGACCCAATGTAGGGCTCAGATGTAGATTGTACCCAGTATAGGCTCAAATGCAGATTTGACCCTATGCAGATCTCAGCAACAGATGTGCTGTAAATGTATTCTGATAACTGAGTATAGTGCTACATTTACATATTTTATTTGAAGTGAAATGCTATATATGACACCCCTTTTGTACACTGAAAAGGCACACAACGTGTCAAGAGTTTACTGCAGATCATAAAAGCAGTTTCTTCAAGGGTTCTTTGGTTAGTCAAGCTTTCTAAAGAAGAGATATCCTGAGTTATAGGGTTCAGAATAAAATTTTACTTTTTAAAAAGTTTTAACAATTGGGCTAGAAAGATCATAGAAGTACATGTGCATTTATATTTGTACTGTATAAGACCAAATGTATTATTGTATTAGACCTAATTTACGAATTACTGACTCATTTACGGATCAGACCGAAAGTAGACCCAAATTGGTTACAGATTTGAAACATAATGTAGAGCTCTGTTCCAGAGATTATAGCCAAAATTGGGCTTTGTCACAGAGATCAGACCAGAAGTAGACCTGGGTTTATAGAATTTAGCCCCAGTGTCGAGTAGAATTGTAAAGGTTAGGCCGGTGTTTAGTGCTTGAAGACTTTTGGTTAATAAATGGAAATGTTAACTTCTCGAATGAAAAAAAAAGTATTGTACACAAATTCTTCACCGAATGAGAGGAAACAGATTTTCACACCCTAATTTAATTATTCCAGTCCATTTGCAATAGCAGGGCGTGTGTCTTGATGGAAAACAGATGATACAGTGGTTTGATTTGAATGAAAATCCAGGGTTCTATTAACATTAAATAGGTTTTGGCGTAATGTGCCTGAACATGAAAAGCCTGCATGACAAAACAAATATATATTTTACCCTAGCCAAGGATCTATCCGGTGTAAAAATTCAGCTCAGACATGCGGACACAAAATGGCTCCGCTGTGGCGACCCCTAACGGGAGTAGCTGAATTACCCTAGCTATGTATCTATTAGCTAGCTGCCATCTATTATTGAAATAAACTGTTATAAGAATTTTTATATGGGTTTGGTAATCTCTGCTTTAAACACCAGATCAAGTAATGAGGTTCAGTCACAAATCAAACCCTAGACACCTAAGTGTTAGATTTTTATAAACAATACATTATAGCCCCACTTGATCTTAAGAATAGGATGAAGACTGCATATTTCAAATCTCCTTGTCAATAATTGAAACCTAAGGGGCATTAATTTGCATACAGGAGGCAGTTATGGGAATAAGGGGCAATGTGAGGATGCTAATGGTTCCTGAGAAGCCAGATGGGAGAGGACATCCCTATTTGATTAAAGTATGCCCACCACCAAGGCTTCTCACTCCTCTCCTCTCCATTCTCTCCATGATCCAGCTCATTGTGCTGTTCGAACTCGTTGTAAGGATCGAAGCGGTCATAATCATCCAGCTCAGGGATGGTTAAATAATCGCGGTAAGGTTCTACTGGCTTCTTGTTTAGCACAAAGTCCACACGGCCCGTCTTCTGCATGGTGTGAGGCAACCTGATGCGCTTCATCATTTTAGAGTAGCCAGGAGCTGTGGCGCTTACAATGTGTACACCCGGAATCAGCAGTCTCCAGTAGTCACCATCTTCAGCTACGGAGAAGAACGGATCAGGCAAAGGGTAAATGGGGTAACGATATTTATTTACCCAGGAATCTGAGTCTTTTAAGGGCTGTAGTATTGAGCCTTCTGTTTTGTCCCGTCTTTTATTAAATTTGGTTTTGCTGCTTCATGGATTTGTTTCAATTAATTTGTATTTCACTCCTTTTTGAAATTACTTGATTTTATTGTCAAGCACTTTTACACTGACACTTGTTATCTTTAAATGTGCTATATAAATAAAGGTAGCTTAACCTGAATTAACTTTAGGGTAGTGTTTGCAAGGCTACATGACCCATAGATAAGCCCTTCATAACTACTGCCATCAGTTGTCATGATAAAAGAATGTCATTCACCAGAATGTTGGTGTCGTGTTGACAATACCGAAGTCGAGGGACAGATTTTGACTGACATAAGATTGTGCTATGACACTTTCCAGGTTGACTTAAGTTACATTCTCATGACAGCAGACTTTGTACTTGATACTATCGCTAGTGTGTGTGATGTGCAGTAATGATGTACCGTTGTCATTATGGTGTTTTATCTACAGAGATAATATGCACAAGTCATTGTGATGATATGACAAAAATATGTAAGAAAATGACAAATATGATAAATATGGCAAAATATGATATAGAAAAATGTCATTGTGACATGAGTTTAGCTTTGAATATTTATAATTCACACATTATTTTCCTTCTGTCATTATTACCTGTGGTGACATCATGCCGTATCCCTCTAACAGATATGACAGCACCTTTAATTCCATTTCCATCTTTGTCTTTTACAACACCCTTTATTCCTCTGTGGACCTGAAGCACAATATCAAAACATCTGTAGTTATAGACAATAATCCCGTGAAACCCTACAAGGCACTCAGATACAAAAGTGTTTTATAATGATGATATATTAAAAAAAATCAGCAAAAAAATTACAGAAACGAGAAATGAATAAAATGTTATTTGGTTATGCTGCCATCGTGTGGTTTTGTCTGCACCCTACAGGAACTTTATAGTAATTTCATCTTCAAAACTCTATAACTAATTAAAACAATATCAGGTGGTAACAGGCTGCAGTCCATTGTGATCTGCAGGTATTTACTCTCTACATTGCCAATAGGATGATCTGTTCTCAGACTCCGACATAATGTATACAGTTCCTCAGAGTTTTCCCACCTGTTTCAGACATATTTTCATTCTTAAGCTGGGCCGATAAATGTAATATATTTTTCAATCTTTTTATTCTTTTTCTATCAATTTTCATGACACAAAAATGTGCACTGTTAATTTAGATTGTACTAATAAAGCCTAGCTATTTGTATCACACTAACAACTCCAAATGACTGTCTCATTAAATGATTGGTCAAATAATTGATAAATCTGCATCAACACCATTAATGTTGGAGAGAGGAAACTCACAGACTCCATGAAACTGAGCAGAGCTTCCTTGTTCCTGCGCCACTCTGGATACAGCTCTTCCTCTGGAGGGAACTTATCACAGCCGAGCTCCACCGTCACCTCCAAACAATTACTGTGCAGGTAGTTAAAGTCTGACATGCCTAACACAAATAGACAGATTGTTATTAAGGAAAAAAATCAATTGTGGGCATGCTGTCATAGGAAAATAATTAATAACAGGGAGGTTTGTTGCAGCTTCTTACCACTCCAACAATACAGTGCTAGAGATGAATACAGAAGAGCTAAATATGATAAACCAGGGTGTGAGCTTGTCCACTCCATATAGCTCCTTACCATTTCCAAATCTTTGCAATATCTTGCAATCTTACAACAGAAATCAGAGAAACAGTGTCTGCAATTACACTTTACTGTTGTTTGCAGAGTTTAATTCTGATTATTTGCTGATAAATTTATTTGAAAATTTTTAAACTGCATCCCTCGTGTAAAAAACACGACCCTGGCAACCCTGTCATCAACTGTCATGTCTGCTGCTGCTCCATTATTGAAAATATTCATAGGGCAGGCATGGAACCAAGTGATTCCTGATCCTGTGGGCCTCTAATAGCGCTTGTTGGAGTTCCCATTTTTGGCCAGTAAGTGCTATAATAACTCTACGGAGCTAAAACAGACAATGAGCATGCTATTTCTATGATTACATATCATCTGGAAAGGTAAGCAAATCAAAATAACATTGGCTAATTATCTGTCAAAAAGCAATAGTTTTTAAATTGTTGGTCACCCAAAACATATAATCAAAGGAATTTAAAATGGATCGAGTTATGAATGAGAACTATTGAAAATTGATGAATGAAGATTAACAGTTGTTGGCTGTTATAAATTCTGGGGCTCTGCCCCACCTGCCTCTATGGATCTGCAGATCTGCACTCTTTGCTTTGTTATACCTCCAGCAAAGCTGTACCACTGAGCTCCATTGATGATGCCTCCTCTGCTGGCAAATGAACCTCCACATCTCTGCATCTCATTGCTGGCCATTGTCGCATGAGCATCTGCATAGGTCCTGGCCAATTGTTTAAATATCTACACAAAAAAACACTCTATGATCTTTATTCATGCTCTAAAATTAATGAAACCTTGAGAAAGGCACCATAAATAAATACTATAATAATAATAATAATAATAATAATAAACCCAAACCTGCTCATCAGGTGTCGGAGAGAACGTTTTCTCCTCATGGGGGTCTTTGGAGAAGTCAAAAGGATACGAGATGACGAGCTCTCCCCCGTGTAGACTGGCAGAGATAACAAATGGAATGGACCTGATCCATTTCATCACAGCGTAAGTTTCTGGAGCTACCTGGCAATGAAAGAAAGTGCCTAGTTAAACCGGGATATCCTTGTGAATTATTCAGTCTGCAAGCTCACAATCAACAGCTAACATTATACGATTTAATTAATGTATGTTTGAACAGGTAAAACACTGAACTGGTGTTTCACAGTAACACTTTAGTGTTAATAGGGAAGATTAAGCAGTGAAGTATAATATGTACATGTGAAATAACAGTGTGCTTTACTCAATTTCAAAATAGCTTTACAGTGGCATAGTTTTGAAATCAGTCTAAAATCAACAACACATTAAGTAATTGCTACTGAATAATCACCTTATTCGACCAGTAGGAGTTGGGGATGGGGAGGTGGTCGTTGCGGAATCGGAAGAAGCGTCGTCGGTTGTAGAAAAGGGAGGTCAGTTCAGGGAAGTTGCGGTTCAAGTCGATGTTCTGAGCATTGGCTCTGCCTGTGACCCAACCGTTATACAAGTGACCCTAAACCGTTCCACACACAATCCAAACAAAATGATTAGGACAATGTTTTATTACTGACAGCAGAGCACGCCCTTGACTCAATGACACGAAGAATTATTGTGGAACTGTTAAAAGAAGGGAGAACTCAGATTTCGTTGTGGCTTCTGCTTTGCACTAGATAGCCACGTCCACCACTAAAGACTCTTGGGTAGGATTTGCTGAATTTTAGAGAGGAGAAGGGAAGGTTTTGGATGCAAAATCTTCATTTCTAGTGGAGTAAGAGAGAGAAGGGAATTTATATGACCCTAACTAAGAAGGTGTGGCTTCAAGTATGGTCTTCTGCTGTCCTTTTAGCGGATAATGTGTTTCACATTGATAATGTGCTTTTATTTATATGACTAACTGACAGTAATTTGGGATATTGGTAATAGGGCTAACTGCATTTTAATGTGTCAATTTCTGTAACATGCAAGAAGCATTTCTGGCAGAACAAGCAGGAAGAAGGGTTCATACTGAGTGGACGGGGAATAAAAAGAGAAGCACAATCAACCCAAACATTAACATGCTCATAAAACAGACCTGAACATGCTCACAGACTTGGCCTTATGAGAAGCAGAAACAAGACAAAACATGAAAAAGAAAGAAAATTCGAACCGATCAACACGTTTTAGCCATTTCATTTTTAATTATATGTGCCCATGGCAAATATTTTCATTACCCATGCAACATCTTTTTCATTCCCCAGGATTTTGGGCAAAGGTTTGACTTCATTCCAAACCGTTGGTGTTGCGTCTACTCAAGTCTAGTCACACAACAAGCCAATCTTTAAATGTCATTAATGAGAAATTAAGCCAACTTTGTTATTTCTGTCTGAAAATTATAAATAAAGCAAAGCTACTCCTGCATGTCCAGCATTACACTGAGCACTGAAAGGTCAGACAAATTAGTGAAAATCCAATATTTAACATGCATGTACTAGCTTGCAGATTACACAGTACATTATTGTACTGTATTGTTGTGTTTTGCATGTCCTTATGGATATGAACCAAAAGCCGTGCTGATCATTTCAGTTACTGAAAAACTCATGCTGAGGACTTAGAATGAAAATAAAGTAGAAATATCCATCAGTTAGTCAAAGGCTCCCTTTACCAGTGGTCCACTCTCCTGCACCATTTCACCCCCTGTAGAGGAGTATCCATCCATCTGTTTTTCCTTTTTCTGCTCCCAAACACTGTAAACATTATAAGCATGGTAATTCGATCCTTCAAGCCTAACAAACTTTACTTGAGCAAGAGAACCCCTGTAAGATGGGATTCCTCTAATGGGAAATATCAAGGGTAAATTAAGTATTTAAAACAGTATTTTGCTATTGATTGGTACTTTTGGATTTGCATTACCTCATTGATCCCTTCAAAATATAAATAGGTTAATAAAAAAATCAATAATTCGCAATGTATTTGGCAAGCCTAATCATAAATTTAGCTTGAGACTGTCTACAGATGTCAAAACAGTCAAATCAGGCCCCTGTGCTTCTGAGGACCTCGTCTGGTGCAGGGAGTTTAGAGACTGTGGATAGTACACCCAAAAAACGACAGACAGACACTAGCCGAGTCGCGGCGCATACAGAGGGATAATTACTTCTGGGTTGGTGTTTTCAGGGTCGTTGCTATCGGCTACCTCAGAGGCGGCGAGCTCATAGCCGTCTGGGTTCATGGAGGGCAGCAGGTGGATGCGTGTGTTATTGATGAGGCTTTGGATGCGTTCGTTGCCCAGCAGGTACTCGGAGCACAGGTACTGAGCCAGGTAGATGAGCAGCTGCCGGCCCAAAACCTCGTTCCCATGCATGTTCCCGATCAACTTAATCTCCGGTTCCACTACAGGACAATGTAGATAATGAGAAGAAGCAAGCAAATATTCTGTTCAGGAATGTAATTTGTAATTTAAAATTACAAATTGATTTTTAAAATCATTTTTTAAAATCTGAAAGTGCATTTAATTTTTTTACTAAAAGTGACATGATTTTGACATTATTTTCTAATATGAAGTGGTAAATGCTCAATTCAGCTTCTATAATAAACAAAAAAAAAATACATTTTAAAATCATCTGAATAACAAAGCTGGTGTTTGGACTAGTTTAGACTAACAAAGAGAAAAAAAAGGTGTTCAAAATACTAGGTCTTAAACATTTAAACATAATAATTTGACTTGCAGTTGTTGTAATACTCTCTTATTTACCTCTCCAAGCTTGGCCATCTGTGTGCACATTTACATAAATATTGTTTATATTGCTAGTAACTGAGATGAAGAGAAGATACAGTATGTTCTATAACTGTACAGTTGTACTGCTATGAAATAAAACAATGGCTACTGAATCAATAAGACTATCCTTGCTAAGCCCACAGAACATGAGAGTTAATAAGGCTTTTTTATAATAAATAAAACATTTAATAGCTAATCAGCATAATATGGATGAGAAATAGTAGTGTAATATATAACAGTGGTGGGTGAATGCATGAGAGAATCATTTGTCCAAACAGACAGAAATTCAGACAGAAGTTGTGTCTGTGTGTGGTGCTTTGCTTTTAAGGCCAGAAGAGGGCAGGCCTGAACATGAAACTTATCACCTCTTCCTTAAAGCAATTAAATGATTTCAGCTTGTATTGAGAAAAGGGTTAACCCTAGAAAAACCCTAGGAAAAGGTAGGTTGTGCTCACGTAGCTCATGTTGTCCAGGATTACTGGAGAACTCCATGACCAGCAGGTCCTTGCCTTCCACGCTGTGGCCGATGCTATAGGTTCGGGAGATCTGAGGACATTTGGCCGCCGTTTTTTTCAGGATGCTGAACATTTGAGCATTAGTGTGGTAGGTGAACTGAAGAATGGTCCCCTGACCACCATCTGAGAGGCTGGAGAGGGCGACACCTTGCCTGGCTGAGAGAAGAGAGCAAGCAAGTTTAAACATGTGACAAGGAAAGAGCAAGATAAGATGGGCGATATAAGACTCCCACCAGCTTCACAGTCCCTTAATGTGGACAAAAGCTTGGTCTTACTTGTACTATAGCAATGCCAATCATATCCTGAAGGTGCTTTATATTTAACATAAGTAAACATGGCTGAAATATTACTTATCTACATAAAAATCCCAAAGCTTTCTGCTTAGCTATAAAGGGTTATCCCCTTTTCACCACCACAGATTTAATGCATAATCTTGAACTCTCTCATGTTTTTCCAATACAAAAGAGCTGGTTCTCAGGAAAATAAACATTCCCAAAGCCACCAATGCAAGTACAACTTGGAACATCAAGTCCAAGTTTCATCATCATGCATTACAAAACCTGAAAAATCTAACTCCATAATGGTTCAGACCCCAATTCACAAGCTTGCTCTAAAAAGAGTTTTCTGACATCTTTAAAATGTGACAACATCTGACCTCTGAATAAACTCATGTGATTGAGGGAACAACTGTTTATAGCTGTGTTTATTGGATATTACACAATATAAAAGTAAAAAGTATAAGAAAAAAAGTTATTTTTGTTGCCAAATTACTGTGGGATAAGAGGAATAAAACACTCTGGAAAATAATCCATTTCAGGGTGGTGACGTCAGCACACCACCCAATATTTGACAAGCATTCTATAACAGCACATTGTACTTTATTCCTAACATTACTGGTATAACTGATCATATTTTCTCCAGTCTCCCAATTATTACCTCTGAGCTCGGACAGCGGGTCATGGCAGCCCTCTTCCTCAGCTGCAAAGAAACGGTCACAGTCCAGGAAGTAGGGCCAGGCCATGTGGATGGCCTCAAAGGCGTGCACGCAATTCTTCTTCACTGCCTCACATGAGCTGCGGCATGGCTTCACCCTGGCATTGTTCTGACATTGTGGAGCCAGCACGGAGCATCCGAGTAGGCGTAGCTCGGGCAAGCACTCGCCCTCCACCAGGCCGTGCAGCACATTAAGCAGCAGGTACTCAGTGCTCTGCTCTGCCTCCTGTTGAGACTGCTGCCCGATGAGGTTGGGGAAAACAACTTTCTTATAGGGCACATCCTGGCAGTAGCTCAGTATCATGTCTGTGCATTGTACTAAGAACAGAACATACAGTGAAATATCGACATTAGGATGAGTTATGCGTATTATGAGCATCTCAGGTATTTAATTTTTATATGTGGTGCAACTGGCGGCATGGTGGTGCAGTGGTTAGCACTGTCGCCTCACAGCAAGAATTTCCTGGGTTCGTTCACCCAGGGTGCCTTTCTGTGTGGAGTTTGCATGTTCTCCCCATGCAAGCGTGGGTTTCCTCCGGGTGCTCCGGTTTCCTCCAACAGTCCAAAGACATGCAGATTAGGTCAACTGGCTACTCTAAATTGCCCATAGGTGTGAATGTGAGCGTGTGTGGTTGTTTGTCTGTGTTGGCCCTGCCCAGGGTATACCCTGCCTCTCGCCCGAAGATGCTGGGACTGGCTCCAGCTTCCCCGTGACCCAGATGGAAAAAGCGGTATAGATAATGAATGGATGGATGGATGTAATGCAATTAAAACAAGGTAACATAAAATCAAATGCATGCATAGTAATGCAAAACAGACATTTTAGCTCCCGAGTGGTGCACCAGAAAAGAATTTGCCCCATCATCAGGAGACTGCAAGTTTGAATCTTGACAAAGTCACAGCTATCCGGGGCCGGCAGCCAAGGAAGCAAAACTGGAAGTGCTCTCTGGGTGGAACAGATAGCATAGGGGCATGTTTGTGAGCTAATGTATGCTGAAGAAGGCAGACAGCAATGAGTGAGTTCCACTTCTCTGTGATGAGGCATGAACAGCAGTTTGGAAAGATGCAGTTGGCTAGATTTGTATACGTCAGAAGAAGCATGTGTCAGCTCTTCATTCTCTCTAGTCGGTAGATCATATGATAAGGATTTATGGGTGGGAATTGTCAGGTGACAATTTGGGGAGAAAATTAGGAGGGGAAATAGCCAAAAAACTTCTTTTATTATTTACTTTAAATGAAACATTTAACATTAGGTTTTTCCTGCAACTCATGAAACGCATCAGGATGTTTAATAATTCCACTGCATCCAGTGGCCTTTCTATTTAAATATGTTATCTGTTTATTGTTCGACTTATGTGAAAACTCTCAGGGGTTATTGCGAGCAAGGGATATTCAACCAAATGTTATGTATTTTTGACTTTGATTTAGTTGAAAACATTCTGTTACAATACTTTAGCTCACTTGAAAAACTGGGTGGTTTGATACAGAATGTGTTATATTCGCTGTTGTTTATCATATCTAGATATAAATACCAGGGAATAACAGCTGAAATTCTCTTCTCATATTCATTTTTTGTCTTCAGTGCACAGCAAAAACAAATTAATTGGCTTTGCTGTTCCAATACTTTTGGAGGGAACTGTATATATGGTAGGGTGCTATATAAGACTAATACTATATATATTATGTAAATGTTTAGTGTTAAATTCAGACAAACAGCCCAAATGTTTTTAGTGTAGAATTGCAAAAAAGTATTACATTCACTTGACTTTTTTCAACTATTATGACTATTATTTATTCATTCATCTTCTATATTGCTTGTCCATTGTTTGTTGTTAGGAAGCTGGAGCCAATCCATCACAGGGCCAACACAGAGACCAACCATTTACACATATGGGCAATACAGAGTAGCCAATTGACCTAACCTGCATGTTTTTGGACTGTGGGAGGAAATCAGAGTACCGGTCGAAAACCCATACATGCGGGGGAGAACATGCAAACTCTGCACAGTAAGGCTCTCTTGGTCGACCCAGGGATCAAACCCAGGACCTTCTTGCTGTGACCGTGTTACTGCGTGTCACTGCACCACCATGTAGCCCCTCATTCATCCTCAGTTATCGCTTTATCCTGATAAAGGTTGTGGTATATCCAGAACTATCTATCTCTGTCTATAAATCTGTCTATATGTAAGTTTATTTATTTTTCTATCAACCCAACTTTAGCCTCATATCCCACTTTATCATGAGTGTTTGCTTATTAATATGAGAAACTATTTGGTAAAAGAATGATGCTGTTGTATACGGAAACTCTTGAGTACATATAAAACAAACTTCTGTTTCAGACAAATGGATATGGCTTTCTAATGTGAAAGAACTGGGAGGTTTGAGCAACCCTGAGCCCCCTCACTTGTTTTGTCTCATTTACATGTCTTACCATTAACCTGGCAAACACAAATCCCCCTTAGGCTCATGGTTATCTCTAATCTCTCTCTCTCTCACACACACTTTCTCTCACTCACTCACTCTTTCTCCTTGTGTGTAGACATGTCACATCACATTTTCTAATGCTTTCTGCCTTACAGCTTTCAGGCAAAAAATCATGACCTCCATTTAACCCTGTACAGACATCCTATGTTCCAAATAATACTTTATACTCACTTATAATAAAGCAAATTCAGACTCAGTTTTCACAGAATTAAGAAAACGTTTCTTGCTTACGTTTCTCTTTTGCTGGTTCCTCGCATCTTCCTGTAAAACGCAATGAAAATCAGTGTGAGTGAAGATGAACTTTGGAAAGCTCACATGTGCACTGCTACACGTGCAAACTTTGTTGTTGAGTGCTGTTTCCCAGATGTGCAAACAGAGGTCATGTCTCCAACTATGTTTTTAAAGTTTCAGAGATTTACAACAGAACAGCCAGGTTTGTACAATTATACTGCAACCAAATAACACACTAAATTACACAAGAAACACAATTTTACATCCATTTCTCCTGGCTTACATGTATTTCAGACTAATACCACAGTTCCATAGTTACAACTCCTATATTCTGGACAAAGGTATATGAGGAAAAAGGTATTTTTTGATACTTTACTTACAGCTGAATGGAAAAAGTGCATGCCACATAAGTTTTCCCCATGAAAACATTTTTTACTTGAGATAATAAAAGTTGTTTTTTTTCCCTTAGAGTATCTAGCTAATTAAAGGGGTGGTTTATTATGCAAGAAGGTAATTTATAGGCAAAACTTTCCTGAAGGCTATATGTTAAGTAAGGGATAAGATACAGCAAGTCGGTCGTTATTGCAAAATAAACCCTGACAGGTTGATACAGACCCTGAAGAATTGTCCCTGAAGGGGTTTATTTTGCAAGAATGACCAGTTATTACAGTATCCTGCTTATTACATGGTCTCTTACAATATTTATTTAATAATTATTTTATTGATTTAAAAACATTTTAAATTCTGCTTACACTTACGACATGCTTACGTACGCTTCTGCTTACGACGTGATCCATAGCACTGGTCTGTTATATAGAAATAACAGACCGTGAAATGCCGTAATTGACCGGTCAGTTTTCATGTGTATTCACGTGAGCCGTGTAATAAGCAAGTAATAAAACACTTGGCTGGTTATCCCCAATTAATCATTGATTATTGATTTTTTTTTTTGATGAGAGCACATGCCGAAGTGTTTTATTCCTTTTATATAATGCCAAGCTATGACATTGTTTCTTATACATCACTTTTTATCATTTCATTACTGATTCACATTTACGTTTAATGTTGTAGAATGTCCACAAAGCACGTTAGTTCCTGTTAGTACTTATGCTATAGCAAAAAAAAATTTCTCTCATGAGTCATACTTTATTTTCTGTTGACGTTAGCTAGGCAAAGAGTACACCTTACTGAGGAGCCGAGAAGACCTTCCTGTGTGGTAAAGCTTAAAAATACAGCTAAAATGCTAAATAATTATCTCTTTGAAGAAAACTTGTATGTGCTTTAATCTGTTTATGTGTACTGTCTCCCATACAATCCCCTGTGTAAGTTACAATAATGAAAATGTATTAGATGGAGTGCATTCTTATAATCCTGTTATTTGCCTTGCAGCCAGAATTATGGTCTAAGATGATGTTATAGAAAATTAATCAGCACTTTCTGACTAGAGTTTACAATTCAACAGCACTGTGGTATAAATGTATTTTACATTGTATATATTTTTCAAAATCCTAATCATTCTGCTCATTATACTAAACCAGGTAAATGGGAAGTAAAAATTAGACATGCATGGTCTCATCAGACTTTGGACAAATTGACAGAAGCCACGCCCCTGCGAATTATCGGATTGAACCCTTTGCACTGTTTTCCCACTCTGGCTTTTTGAACCCATGTTACGCCATCCGGGTACTTTCCGTTTACTACACGATGATTGCTATGGTTTAGGACACACTAAACTTCATGTGCACTCTATAATTTTCGCAGTGTTGCGATTAGAAGCAGGCCATGCCGCTGTGTAAGACGAGCTGAAACGCTAACTGGACTGTAAAGTCGTCAAACAATTTTGATATACAGGCACGAGAGGCAAAGGGCAAGCTTGAGCTGTAGCCTGGCCACACACATCATTTAAAGGCACACACCGCTATTTAATGTAAAAAGTAGACGGTAGATTGACGGGGGTGTTTAGTAGAAATCGCGTCTTATACATCACCTAAAGCTTGATCTCCGGGTTCGCAGGAGCGCGGCGGCGCGCACGAGCACGCGGCGAGGACGCAGAGGAACACGGTGGCGCGCAGCATGCTGGAGCCGCAGTGATGTGGCTGTCTGTGTGGAGACTCTCTTTCTCGCAAGGCCCGTGGTTTTAGGGGCGCGTCCTCATCCCTGAACAGCCACAGAAACCCGTACGATCAAATTACAGCCTCCGCTTTCTCCTCCTTCCCCGGCCTCCCACGCTGCCCTGCTCACTGCTCTCAGCTGCAGCCTAATTGCACGTACTGCAGCTGGATGGTCGTGTTTGCACATGGGGCACGACTTCAGAGAAGGAAGACTTTTATAAAAACTGCTTCAGAAGGTTCACTTTAACTTAATCTTGTAACCTAAAACAGGCTGTATCAAACTTTTATTGCAGCCAGAGACTTTTTAACTGCAAATAAATCTACTATGCAACTCAACTGTGCAAATATTTGGCTCATTATTTAAGTGTGTACAATCATAATTTGGCTATTTATTGGCATCATAGAGCTTTTTGTTGGTAGGTCCAACTAGACCGTGAGTTATCAAGGTTTGGCTTAACCCTGTTCACTTTGTGACCAATCAAACAGGCTAATGACTAT
>JAQQZR010000038.1:9475176-9493643 GCA_030068235.1 Notoglanidium macrostoma
AGAACATGCAAACTCCACACAGAAAGCCACCCTGGGTGACCCGGGGATCGAACCCAGGACCTTCTTGCTGTGAGGCGAGAGTGCTAACCACCGCACCACCTGCCGCCCTATTATTGATGTATGTTGTACAATTATTCTTCCACAGAAAAAGAACAGCTCACTGAAAGCCTAATATTGCCATGGCATTCATGCCCATGATGACTGTATGTCAATTTCTGACCGCAACTGTAATACACTATTTTATGCCATATTACGCAATTATGATTTAATCCGGTCTTTTGAAATGATTAGTCAGTGACCGTATGAATCACTGTGATGTGGCATCACTGGAACAGAAACCAAGCATCATACAGCAGTCATTCAGACCAAATAAATATCTGTTGCAAAACAGTTGTACGAGCAGTAGCAGGAGATGAAGAGGCTAAAATTATGTACATGGAAGTGTATCAAGCCTCAGTGATGATTAGGCCACAGATACGTACACTACCTCTCAAATTTTAGACACACCTGATAGATGAATATATTTTTCTTTTGCTAAGAAACAAATTTGAACCATAAGCTTTAATCCAAACATCTTCAAACCAAATGTAAACCATGGCATCAATGCCCTTGTATACATATAACTCTGAATCGAACCGTATTTGAACAACGTAGTTTTCACTTAAAACAAGCAGTGAGAAATTTAGCCGGTTTGGGAACGAGGCTTTCCGAGTGACGCTTCCTCATGAAGCTGGTTGAAAAGACGATGCAGTATGCAAAACTTTATCAGGAAACCCATTAAGAATAACCATATTAAATTTCTCTCCACTCATAATTTCAGAGTAATAGCAAAAATAAAGGAAACCCTTCCATAAGCAGAAGTGGCCGGCCAAACTTGGCAGAGGAATTTCAAAATAAGATGGTAAATAAATGAAGAATTAAACACCTCTGGTACCAATGTGAAAGGCAGCATAATTAAACATATTTCCTGTGTAATCGTTTATTTGGATTTCATTTTAACCAAGATGCTGTATAACGTTATATAAGAAGTTGGATAAAAGACCATGGAGGAAAAATAAAACCCTATACACTGTGTCAAACATTTAAAGTATTGCAGCTTTGCCTTGCATTAGCACAACAGAGAGGGAGTTAGAGAGCAGAGCTACAGAATTAACACATAGGTGTACAGTGAAAGAGAAAGCTGAAGATAAAGCTATGGTCCTGGCCCAGTGGTAACTTAGAATTACAACCAATACAACACTATGTAGAATAGTAAAAAAAAAAAAAAAAAAAAGAAAAAGAGGATATAAAAGTTAGTAAATCATCATTAGCAATTTAATCAATCAGGAAACGATGGATAAAGTCAACAAACCTGAAGGAAATGAATAAAAGTGCAGTTCTGTCATGCACGATCATGCATTTATTAATATTCGGGTGTGTGCATCCGCGCGTTCGCCAAATATCAGCAAAGCTCATTTCAAAATTCTTATTCGACTGCTTGAGGTGTCTTACTTAGCATCAAAGAGTTTCTCCCAATCCTATCCTAATACTGTGGTGGAAATAGACCGTCAAACATCAAAGGTTTTCGCAAATGTGACGGTTTGAGGCTACAAATACGCGCTGAACACAGAACAGTGGCAAGGAAAGGCTTAAAGGCTTAAGTGCAACACTCACAGAAGAAGCACCTCCTAAAAGGAGTTATCTTCTACCCCTGACCGCGAGTGTGCAGCTGTAATCAGCGAGTCCCCAGAGCAGCACAGATCTCTGGCAAATGGGATTAATTATTGATGTTATTTATTAAAGCAGACTGTCCCTTGCACACACCTTTAACTGAAAGATTTGTTTTCATGGAAAACTTTACAGCATTTCAGGGTGTAGAAACTCCTCCGCCTATGTGGAAGCTAAACCCATGAACAATAAGGGGTGCTTCTTCAAAATGATGGCAAATCTGTGCAGTTTATAAAGAAAGAACTACGTTAAAGCTCGAGACAGAAGAAAGATGTCCACGCGGCTAAAAGGGAAAAAAATTGATCAAAGTAACTTTTAAAAATAGAACTAGCTTTACAAGGTAATTGTGGCTTTGATGACGGTGTGGGACACGGGCGTCACTCAGGCTGGGTGTTTACTAGCGACGGCTGCACCTTGGTAGTAGAGGGTATTAAAAATAAAGGGCAGCCTACCTCAGCGTCAGCACCAGATCCTCATAGCAATACAGCGTCGCACACTGCTGAAACAATGCCTCACAAACGGCCAAACCCTGTCAGCGCAGCAACACCATCCACCACCGAATCACAATAACAGACTCGGCTGATCTTACAAGCTAGATGTCGAGACTGTAGAAAAGAAAGCATCACCGAGTCATCGGGAGCAGCCCCACCCTCGGTGCGAGGAGAGGGGGAGGGGAGAGAGGGAGAGAGAGGCACTGCAGAATTAAAAGGTCCATACAAAGCAGGCAGATACGCACATCCCCGGTTTCTACCTCGACAACTCACCTCTACGCACAAACACACATGTATGTACATGTACAGCCAAGGAGGACAGGTAGACACATGTAGCCAGGATCAGCTGCCTTGTTGTCAGACTTCACAGAGGAAGCTCATCACAGGAGGAAAGGCTGCCCCCGTTTCACGGGAAATTGCTCCAACCTCCCTGATCATTTCCCATCATCACCACTCACCAGGCCAAAACCATGTTCAGGGCTTGACCCCCTGCAAAGACAAAATGCTATACTCCAATTACCGATCTGACGCAAATGTGGTGCCGCAGCAAAAAAATTTAATCAACACAACTCTGTATTATGGTTAGCCACAAAGTCATCAGTCTGCCGTTGTCCCCGGTAACCCACCCAAGATGGATATATGTAGAGGAGTCAGCAGTATCCCAGCTTACGGATGATTAGGCAAGAGGAAGCAAGTCAAATGCAGAGCAGATGTGCTAATTTATACCCAAGAGAGAGACAATCTGGCACGCGCGTCCTCTTCAGGTCTCAGGAAACCAGCATGGACGGTGCATCATTACGCATCATCCCCCTTCTCACAATGGTGCTCTGTGACCCCTCTGACCTTTGCTCCATTACCAGTCACCCTGCAGGCAGTCTTTCTCCTTCCACTGACTCCACCCAGCTCTCTCCGTCTCGTCTCTACTCCATTTGCATTCCAGCCAGCTCAGGAGTGCTCTAGCAAATCATTCTGTTTCCTTAGCCTCAGATGGCCTAAACAGTTTGAGGACAGTCCATATCAATCTTCAAAACTAAATGAAAATTAGGAGTGTGATTTGTGATCAACAAAAACTCCATGCCAACAGCATTGGCAGGAACGCTTCTTTGGCCAACAGGTCTAATTCTTCTTCTCGTTACCATGACCTTATCGGATCAATATCAAAACCTCATCAGTTCTTCTGCTGGTTATGATGATAATTCCATATAAATCCTACAAACCCGTCCCTCCCCAGTGCTGGATGCATAAAATGCATGCTAAAAGATTTAAGGACCTGTGTAGAAACCCTTTAACCTTTCACTAAGCCCAACTCACATCATACTCATCCAGAAACCCAGCCGTTCCCAAGACTATAAAACACTAACAATCTAGCTATGTGAAACTGTACATCAAGAACATCGAAGCTCCAACTTCCAGGTTGAGTCCTACAGGCACAGCACCGTTTTCTTACTGCACAATTAAAACAACTGGCCCAAAGCAAGTAAACTTGAGTTTCTAGTTCATCCCACCAAACCTGAGAGACAACGGAAACAGTCAAGCCAGTCTTCTAGCTTTTGCTACGGAGTCATTTTGAAACAAACATGGCCAAGAAATATGGAACACCAATTGGTCCATAATGTCTAGTTCAGCATCTGCATTAACACAGTAACGTCTTAAGGAAGCAAGATCATCTTGTTTACATTTTGCCTTCACACTCCCTGGATTCATTGATCTGTTGGACAGGACAGCGGATGAATTTGATTTCCTCCAGCAGTCTCATTGGCTGTTTCTCGGGACTGCTGTTGCTACTAGTCACAGAGGGTTTACAGAATGCAATTCATCGACCAAAAAAAAAAAAGAAAAAAAAATTTCATACATGCTCGAAAATATCAGAGACTTGGCTAGTGTTCAGACTGAGAAAATCACACTGGTGAAACATTCACACTACATGAGCAGTTGGGCTAAAATCTCAGTGTGCACTGGGTCCGATATGCTGAAGCTTGCGGCCAGAAAAGCATACAAAAATATCAGCTGCACAAGACGACGTGCTTGTCTTAACATGCAAACAGACAATGTCCGACTAATCAGCCGTTTAAGTTACGTGCATCAAAAAATTGACGAACTACGGATTTTAACATTTTCGCCGATAATGAAATACCAAGATCAATGATTTCATTTTGGAATGAGTGTGAATGAAAACGAGCTGAAAATAATACTCGCACTGAAATCCTTCATGTTGGATGCCTATTAAAAAACCCGTCTGTTGGATCACTGGGAAAGCTTTAGGAGACATTTATCAGAAACGGTACCAAGCTGCTTCTCACAGCACAAAGCAAGAAACCCAACTATTCTTTTCTGATGGGGTTGGAGGACGAGTCACATAACTAGATACAGAGACTGGCAGAGAGGCAGACAGCTGAGTGTGTGTGCAGTGAGGGTGTGGTCCGAGCGGATGGACAGCTGGGCCAGAGGGAACACTGACCGTGACGTCTGACTGTACGGCTTCATGCACACGTGCGCGCGCAAAAAAACCATGAAGACTTACTATTTCCACAAAGTGAAAGCACGCAACACACATACACAGCGCCCTGTCAGCAGGAGACACAGCACTCTTTACAAGCAACACACTCAACATGAAAACCCTGCACAAAAGCACAGGCTCTTCCTGCTCGGTCAGACAAGATGGACGAGCTGTGCAAACGCCCCGCTGTGCGCTGTCACCCTGCCGAGCGGCAGCGGCACACTGAGTCACCGTTGTTCACAACAAGAATCGCTACAGCATGATACAAGGCTGTGGCAAATAAACAGCTTTTAACTTTGGCACACGCACACACACACACACACACACACATTCACTTCACATCCAGCCTATGTGAGGGGATGACCACTTTTCTGCTACTATTTCAACACAAAATCAAGCCCAAACATGAACCAACAGAACCTGGAGCAGCAAACTTATTTCTACAATTGAATAATCTAAGGATTAGTCTTGGTTCTAATAAAACCCGTTTAGAATTACAATTAAGGAATATGAGTGTTGACTATACAGATAAGAATATTAAATATTTTAACATTTAAATGGACCTTTTCTTTTTCTCTGATAAAAATATCAAGCCCCTTCCATGAAACATTACGCAATATGAAACATTATTCACTTACCAAATAGGAGCTTTCGTTCGAAACGTTTGTGCATCTGCATAATCGAAGTGCTGCTATGAAAGGCGAGGGATCGCACTTGTCCTTTTTTGAGTGCAAAAAACTGCATTTCAGGTCCTGCTCTCTCTGACTGCCCTCTTGCTGTTGCGATCGTTCAGAGCCACGAACTGCGATTTGCCATTTCTTGTGGTGCTCAGCTGAAAAGTGGGCCAATTTTACTCATTTGGGCAGGAAATACAGAACGCCCTTTTTTCCCCCAAAAAGAAGTGAGCATGGCTCAAGCATGTCTACGGTCATGTGATATAATATTGATACAAGAGGACTGAGTGTTGGTTGATATCTAGTGCTGATCCAACACCCAACATCCCAACACTAACCAAGCTTTTGTTGCAGAGTTATGACTCATCGGAGGTGTGATGTATCCCTGGTTTTGTACAACTTTTGTTCTGGTTTTACATTCATGAGCCGTGTCGTGTCTACCAACACCACAGGCCTTCACGGGCCCGAATACCTCACGGAGGCATTTCGGAAAATATGTCGACTGTCGATATCAAATGGACGCGTCCCAATTGCTCATTTAAAAAAAAAAAAAAAAAAAAATGCTTTTTTATGGTCATTTCAAAATTCCTTCTTGTTGTTCGCTTCAAGAATAATCCTTCAATATTTTAGAGCGTTATAAAAATGAAACTAAAAAGCTCTACAGTTGATTTTAAGGCAAGAACGCAAGTCTGCACAAACCAAGAAAGGTAAATATCGCAGCACTGTGAACAGTGTTCTTGGAAAGAGAAGGGGAGGAAAAAACAACAACAACACAAAAACACTGTAGTTGAATTTATAAGTGTATGAAAAAGACTGGCCATAGTTCAGCATCTCTAGTTTACTAAATATGCTCCAGTTCGTCTTCTCTAGCAGATCCTCTGCTGTGGTTTATCCAAGCACATACTTAAATAAATTATTCAGCTGAAGGCAGCTCATATGGACTACAGGCCCAGAGATATTCGGTCAGAAAGGGGAACACTTGCACAGATTTTTCATTTTCTGGTCTGATTAAGTTAAGCATGACATAATTTTTTTTTTTTTTTTTTAAAGAAAAAGTAAACCACTGCAATGGTTAAGCATTAAAACGTAACTGTTAACCATTCAGTCATGTTATTTGCTTATCCACACCTTGGTAAGGAAGGAATTTCATAAAACCAGATATTAACAAATTTTAAGTGGAACAGCTAGGCTTGAATCACTACTGCTAAAAATGAGACCTGTTAAAGACAAGACCATGTTTAATACCAGGAGCTTATCCATGCTAAATAATTACACTTAACACAGTCAAAATCAAACCCTGATTTTAAACTCACTCAAAGGCAGTACAATATGTCCATATCTTACCTGTCCAAAACACTACATATACATAGACTTGTTTGTTTTTAGTTTTTGTCCCCCTTGGTCTTGGAGTAGCTCTGACCTGACAGACCTCATTCAACTAATCAGATAATTAAGAGCCTTCCTGAGGTGAAAACGGTGTCTTTGAGCAAGAAAACACTAAAATGTACAGGACAGGGGGTTCTCCACAAGCCGGGCTGGGAACCTGTGTTCTAGATGAAGGCTGCATGCGACTTTGGGTTTAACTTGAGATCACTGGACAAATTACATGATACACAGTCGAGTCTTATACACATGACAGTGTTCAAGGCCTTGGAGTTTTAATGGTCTCAAAGTACCCTTCATTATTTGTCCTTTAAATCCACGGTTCTCACACAGAGGTCTGTGAAAGTAGTCTGGGTGTTTGGACAGCGGTGGAAATCACAAACTGCCCTTAGCAACGGTTTTGTGCACAGCGATGAAATATAACCAAGTATTCAAGCGTTGTACTTGAATATAAATTCAAGGTATCTGTACTTTAGTTGAGTATTTCTGTTTTATGCAACTTGACACAAATATTGCACTTTCTACTCGACTACATTTGTCTGACAACTGTAGTTACTAGTTAGTTCACAGATTACAGTTCTTCGTACCCTTCCTGTCCAATGAAAACCACATATCTCCAAATGCGGTGATTTGAATGTTTGCAATAAAATGAAGGATTAAGTGTTCCTTTACAGGTTGAGAAAACTGTCCTGCTTCGAAAGCTAAATAAACTATTTAATAACCCTCTTCTATTAGTTGGAGAATCCATTGTTACAAAAATAGGGCTGTTTTTCCAAGCGGACATTTTAAGAGATATGTGGTTCCTACAGGGCAGCGATGCTAATAGGATGTAATGCGTTACTGTAGATTAAACAACCAGCAATATATAAAGTAATTAAAAAGCCTGTAACCATAAACAACTGCAATATACACATTAATCCAAATACATCATATATAATAGTAAAACACTGACAGAGTTCTTTTCCTTTTGATACGTTAAACACATTTGCTGATAATACTTACACACTTTTACTTAAATAAGGTTTTAAACGTAGGACTCTTATTTGTAGTAGATTATTCTCCACTGCTACTGTTATTTAAGTGAAGGATGGGAATACTTCTTTCACTACCGTCTGTGCCTAAACATGATGCCAAGTAGATTGGCAATTTCCATAAAAATGAGCTCCATGGGTAGAAAGTTAAGAAATGTAAGAAAAACTATGACTCCAATAAGTAGCCAAAATATTATTGCGCACATTTAAATAACGTGGTGAATTGTACAAGTGTATTTGTAAACTATACTTCTAGCTGAACTAAGACATAAAGGCGTCCCTGACTACAAACTCTCCGAGATCCCCTACTTTACAAAGCCCACGCAGGATCATTTCTTTTCAGGAGTTTTAAAGAGCTTTAATAAATTCCAACGGGCTTCAATCTGTCACTGTGAATGTGTAAAATATTCTCACAGACATTTCCAAACATCTAAACAGTTGAGATTCCGATACACGCGAATCACAATGAAAGAACTAGCAAGCTACCAGATTTCATTATCTGACTCGGCTAACAGCTAACTAGCTGCTACTTGCTTGACAGGTCTCTAGGATGTGTCTGATAGTGTTTCAATGGAAAATGTACCATAAACCAGTACACATATCAGTGCACATCAGCTAACAAACACATAAACACATGTTAAATACCAGCTCAGGTGAAACGATACGACTCGGCTGCTAGCTAACGTTAGCCAGAAATTAGCAAACTAACGCCGCTAGCATGACGTCTTACCTCTGTCTCTCTCTCTCTCTCTCTCTCCCTGGATGTCCTCCTGACCTAGCGACCTAAATCCCCTGCGCCTCTTTACCTACTTCCACACAAAGGTTTTGGGTTGGAAAGGAATCATGAAGCCGTAAGGTCCACTCGTAATTTCGAGAAATGTAAACTGTAAACTGTAACAGCTTTTGTTAGCTTGTTAGCTCGCCTGCCCCAGCCTGCGTTACTCGCTTGTCAAGCCAACACAAGCAGCAGCGATATGCGGACTTCAGTAGTGCTGCACTGCTCCGGCAGCACATTAAAGGAAAAGTCATTTTTACGCAATATTTTCAAATTTGCAAAAAAACATCAGATTATTGTGTGCTACAGTGTGACTTACACAGTTTAAATATAAACACTATTTTCTGGGGAGTTTAAAACTCAAGGGTTTCATACTGGATATGTGCCACTAATTTGCACAACCTTTAAACCCATCACCTCTCAAAAACAAAATCATATAATTAATTAATTAACAATTAATAACAAACAAGCAAAAAGCATTGACTACACAACAGAAGTACAAAATGACGTCATTTTATTGCTCTTTTAAAAAGGGCGTGGCCTCTGAGGCTATAGCTGATGGCCTTGTGATAACCATAAGGCTTTTATTTTAAACGTTTTATGCTATAAACTAAGCTATATTTATATTTCTAGCTGCCCAAAGTAGTATCTAACAAACCTTTCAGTAGGTTTAAAGGCAACATGAGAGGTTTTTAAAAAAATTTAAATACTAACTGTAATAGGAAAGCTGGTCAATGCTAGTACTCGGTAGTTGTCCAGAATAGTACATAATATCATAATGTTACTTTTCCAGTTTATGGTACTACACTGACACCATGATTTATGTTGCCCTTGCACGATATGGACATATGGTAATTTATGAAAATGAGGCAATCCTCATTTTGCAGCAGTCATCTTACAACCAGGAAAAAAAGCCAAAGAAACTGCCCCTTAACTTGAAATTCCTTCTCTTCAGCTTGGGGTAGTCTTCACAGCTATGAATTCCCCAGAAACGTCATATCAACATACACAGCATCAGAAAAGAAAGTAGCACTTCTTAGCTTTAAATGGGTTATACTGTATATGCAAATATTTGCTTTAGATCAATCAATAAACATTATACAGCTCTCTATTTTAAGGAGGCAAATCAGTCCAAAACAGTTAGCTGGCCAGCTTGTTACTAACAAAAGAAAATGATAGGGGTGTATGTGTTTTTGTTCCCAAATGCACCACAACCCTGACCAGCAGAAACTGAAGCTGAATAAATTACTATTAATAGTTGAGGAATTAAAAATCATGCAGTGCGAACCAATTTAACAGCTTTAGGAACACTGTCAGATAACGAGGCTTGTTTTTTTAGATTGAATTAAAAAATGAGCATACAGAGTTGTGTAATTACTGAACCAGCGGAACAGTTTAAAAGTGTGTGGTGAATCTATATATGTTTTGAAGCTTTGGTTTGTGTAGTACGAAGCAATGTTTAGTTGCATCTCTAGCTGTGGATAACGCTCTTTGTTTTAACGTGAACTTACCAATAGGAGATAAGAACGTGCTGACGTAAACTGGCGTGAGGTGAAAGGTCAGGAAAGTGGCGCATGGCGGAGGTAAAATGTAAATAATCCAGGCAAAGGTGAATTGTCGGACTTCATAGCTATACTTACTTTATGTCGCAAATTTACCTTTAATACCAGATGTGTGACTGTGTATACGTTCTGCGTTGTGGTGAATTTAATAGGATGATGTAACGCTAATATTTTGTTCGTAGCCGAATGTGGTTTAGTATTGATGGATTTGTTTTCCTCGGAAATTATGTGACTCGTATGAAGTAAATAAACTCGTATTACTTAGTTCAGTAAATAACTATTGTATAAAAGATTATACCAGAAGTGATTGCCTGCTTATCACAGCGCGATATGGAGGTTTACGATACAAAGCAGAGTTGTTATGCTGGGTGTTTAATTAATATGTGTTGATGAGAAGGCAGAATGCATGCACGTGCAGCTTAAAATACTTGTGGTGTTTTTCTATAATGATGTAGTCGAAGCCTCGTTTAGGGATTGCTCTATTAACATACAGAAAGATATCTCTGTCCACATGTTATTTAAAGTTTATGTCTAGACTACGATAAAAATAGAGTACACTCCCAAGAACTCCTTGATTTGACATGATTAAATGTCTCTTTGTAGCCTTTTAATGGTCGGAATTTTACTCACTCACTGCTGTGACCTAAAACAGATTTACATGCTACACAGGCATACATCCTTTTGAGCACTAGAGGTCACTAATGGACACGAGAAGAATAGAGAAATTAACCATTTTCAATTCAGAAGCCTCAACGCTTCAGAAAGCTTCGTCTGTCCATTACTAGTATAAAGTATTATTCATGGTGATCTGTGAGAGGTTTATTTAAAGAGTAAATTAGAAATAGTTGTCTGGTTTGATGTTTTTCAGAAACAGGAGCTATGAGAGTCCTGAGTGGGACAGCGCGCTGTGTTTTATACACACACTCCCGATATGCACCGCCAGGGGGCAGCAGAGCGTTCTGGGGCTGGCTCAACGCCGTCTTTAACAAGTAATCATGCACCATAGGCGCACAAAACTATTAGCCGCTGTTGTTAATTAATTAACGTCCATACCCGTGATTGACTGGTGCAAACCTGCCATTTACCCTGATAAAAAACAGTTTGTCACTCGATTTAAAATAACATATATAACATATATATAAAATAATTTTTTATTAATTTTTTTCCCAGAACATACATTACATACTATAAATTTGTAATTTTTAAAAATGACTAACCTGTCATTTTTTCACCTAAGTGAAAGTTTTGTATTACACAAGACGGAGTCCAATAAAGACGTTGTTTGCGTTGTTATTTGAAATTGGCTGTCAGCATTGTAGCATGTCAAGGGTAAGCATAGAAGGGGCTATTGAGAACAATGGACCAGTAGTGCATCTTTACTTCTGCAGCCATAAATTTAATGCACTGTTCTGTAAATTATTTCATACTTTTATGTTTTCCACTTGATTGACTCTTGCTGTTGATTTCATTTAATCTGAGAGTGAGGTTTAATTTTTTTATAACAGCATGGCTCTGAGAGCAATTCAAATATCTATTCATGTATGTAATTCAAATCATCTGTTTATATTAATGGGACTGGGAAGGTGTTATATTTTCTGTAGTAACAGCGCATACACAGGGACTTGTATGCCAGATGCTCCACATAATCTAAGCCTAATAATAAATGAAATAAGAAAACATGCTATTTAAGGAAGAAAAAATATATCTTTGGTATAGTATTGCGTTCTGTAGGGAGACATTTTATTTAAAGTTGATGGAACAAGTCTTGGGTGTCATGTCAGTGCTTTATAGCAGTCAGTTAGAATTTTTAATGCCTTAGGGGAGGAAGTTCTTCTGAAGCAGCAGTTATTTTTATGATAAAAGTCTGTTTTGCCTCCAAGAGAGCAGCTAAAATATATGGTTTTAATGTGAGAGAGGATTTACCGAGCATGTCAATTTGTAGAACTTTGTTGATGTACAGTTTTATAAAAAATTTTATTTGTGTGTTTTGTTTCAGGGTTGATTATGAGCGGATTAAGGCAGTTGGTCCGGATCGTGCAGCTGCCGAATGGCTCCTAAGGTGTGGGGCCAAAGTTCGTTTCCGTGGTTTCGACCGTTGGCAACATGATTACAATGGGCTCCCGACTGGGCCGCTGGGTCGATATCAAATCCAGGCCATCGATGCCACAGAATCCTGCATCATGTACCGGGGATTCGATTACCTGGGTGAGTGACACCTTCACACAATAACTGATAAGATACTGTGTATGATCCTGATACAGTATCCCTGCTGTACTTTTCTCTTAATCTTCTTTCTTCTCTTCAGCCCTTTTATCATTCAATGTCAAATCCTTCAAATCCATCCCTACAAAGATTTCAGTGTCAAACAGTGATTACATACTAAATGAAAGATACAGGTTTTTATTGTTGTTAAACACTTCACAATGTACACACTGACCTGATCGCTGCTCTAAACACATTTTCTTGGCAGCAGTATTAGCACTGTAACAACTGTCATAAACTGATGCTGTTACAAAAACATTTGAACAACGTCTGACATCAACCATACCAATGTCAAAGTCACCGAGATCACATGTTTTGCCCATTCTAATGTTTGATGTGAACATTAACTGAAACTCTTAACCTGTATGTGCATCATTGTATACATTGTGCTGCTGCCACCTGATTGAAGTGAATGATATGTGTGTGTAGATGGTCTGGAACATGTAGAAGAAATAAAGCTGCAAAAATGTATATATATAGAGGATATGTGTCTGGAGCGCTTGAGTAAGACAGAGAACCTGCAAAACAGCACGAAGACAATGGAGATCGTCTCCTGTGGTAACGTGACTGACCGAGGCATCATTGCTCTTCATCACCTGAGGTAGGTATAAATCACAGAGCTGTTTTCAGGCTGTATTATCATTAAAATATGTCAAGTCTCATTGCCAGGCACTCTGATTTCTCAGGAACTTGGAGTACTTGTTCCTCAGTGACCTGCCGGGTGTGAGAGAGAAACAGAAAACAACAAACACACTGCAAACTGCACTACCCAAACTCTCCATAGAGCTTGACCTGGCTTAGCGAGTTATAGTGTGCTTTGCCGTTACAGAAACACTGACTGTTTAAAATTTCTCTGTGTTATTGATGAACTGATGCGTGCACTGTAGTATTAAAGAAGCAAAGTTTATATTAAATATGTACTGTTGTTTATATTTGTATGAAAATGCCTTGATTGAATCTCTCTTCTGGATTACATTTTGTTTCACTTCCTTTCAATTCAGTTTAATTCAATTTTATTTATATAGTACTTTTAACAATGTAAATGACATCAAGCAGCTTTACAGAAATTTGGGTTTAGATTTAGTTTTAGATCCCTAATGAGCAAGCCAGAGGCAACAGGACCAAGGAAAAACTCCCTGAGATGAAATGGGAACGAAACCTTGAGAGGAACCAGACTCCAGAAAGTGTGATTGAGTCATTACTCTAGTACAAACAAATAGTTGAGTGAATTAAAAGGAGGATTCTCCGTATGAGCATCATTTTTTATTTAATTCAAATTTAGCTTGAATAATGAATGAGATTTGGCCAAAAAGCTGTTATCAATAAGTGCAGTCATAACTAATATTGGTGTGAATTGTTGGTGATGGAATTGGGGTGTGAAATTGGTATGTGACTTGGTGTTGCGTCGTGGCATTCAAATTCGCAATGTTTCGAAGACCGGGAGAAGACTTTTCTGTGAAAATGAAATTTTTAGAATTTGATTTCACTATTCCTGTAAGAAACCATAGACATCGTGCATCCTGTAAAAACTATTTTTAAAATATTACCGACTCTCCTAGAAAATTGACAGTTAAAGATTGGAAAGAGAAAAGAAATTGGATAAATGATCATTATTTTATCTGTCCCATTACACAACATAGTCAAGTCTACACTACATGGCCAAAGATTTGTTTACACCTGCCCATCACACCCCTATGTGGGTCTTCCCCAAACTGTTGTTACTATTGTATAGGATCTCTTTGTATGCTATAACATTACACTTTCCCTTCACTGGAATGAACAGGCCCAAACCTGTTCCAGCTTGATAATGCGCTTGGGCATTGTCAAAGCAAGATCTTTAAAAACATCATCTGCTGTGGCAGGGAACTGGAGTGGCCTGTACAGAGCCCTGACCTCACCCTCACTGAGCACCGCGGGGATGAACTGGAACGCTGACTGAACCCCAGGCCTCCTCTCTGGACATCAGTGCCTGACCGCACTAATGCTCTTGTGAATGAATGGACACAAATCGCCACAGTCACACTCCAAAATCTACTTTAAAGCCTAGAAGAGTGGAGGTTATTATAACAGAAAAGGGAGACTCCATCTGGAATGGGATGTTCAAAAAGCACATATGGTTGTGACGGTTAGGTGTCCACAAACTGTAGTCACATAGTGTATGTAAATGTATATTTTATCAGGGGAATGGGAATGATAAAAAAAAAATCTTTGTGGAGGAGAAAACCTGGCCAATAGGTTAGCATTGCTGAAATTCTGACCATATCTTGGATTTTTAAAAATCCTATTATTTTCCCACAATCTTGGGGAAACTACTCACAGCATGTAGATGCATTCATTTTGGTGAGAAGAATGTATTTGAAACTAATTTAAAATTAACCATTCATTTAACCGAACCGGTAAGCTTGTATTCTTTACTTTGAATATTTTAGTTAAGCTTATGATCAGATGATCATTTTGAGGAAAGGTGTTGTACTTTATCATAGCCATATTCTTGCAGTGTTTCAGTAAGTTCAGTCAGAGAGGGATTGGAAGCAGTTCTACTGGTGTCTTTCGTATTAAAGATTTTGGCACATGTAAGACAGATGACCTTTGGTGAGCAACAGCTGTTGTATAGGTTGGAGTGCAAAAGTTTGCACACCCTTAGAACACATCATTCTAGTTTAATGTATTATATTTCGTAAATGGTTTTACATTTATTACAAAATGATCAAATAGTTAAATATTTAATTATAAAACGGTGTTAATGAAAAAGACAATGAGATCATTTGAAGTCTCCATCTCCTGTTCTGAATGAGATAAAAATAATCTGTTTAGTACCCTGAATATGCATGCTTTTATTTTATAAAGGCACCCAATGTCTTTTGTATCCTCTGAGCAGCTTTTGGATTCTCCGAGTTGTAATATTTCTCAGATGCGTATCTGTTTTGACTTTTGGATTGTTGTCTTGTTGCGAACATCATTTTTGTTGTATCGTTAAATAGACGTACTTGTTCCATTAAAAAAAAAAAACAATGATGGTGGTAGTTGAAAATATCCCGTAAAAGTCAGTGATCACTGACGAAGAGACAAGCACACAATTTCATTGCTGAAAGCTCTTTATTAAATCACATACAAAAAGAGACAGAATTTCTTGTTCCCATATTTACTCCCCTGTTCATCCTGTCTTGATTGGAAATCCAACAGGACTAAATGTCAAAATATTTACAGGAAAAGAGAGTGTGTTGACAGTAACAAGGTGCGTCCGAGGACTGGGGAATGGGCTTGTGTCTTTAGCGGTTTGGCATTGGGTGCAAGTCAATGGCCAGAAGATCATTAGCACCACTTGTCAAGGCAACAATAATATTGTTAACTGTTTTAAATGTATAAGACTCATCAAAAACACAAGTTATGGTTTCCATTTTTAAATCATTTGATTCATAAATGCAGTTCACTCCAAAATCAACACTTAGAACATAGACCTAGAGTAATAATTTTAGTAAAAGGAATGCTTTTTTTTTATTTCTCTGTCTCTCACAAAGAAGGCAGACGGTCTAAGATGAAAGGTACACAGAGACAGAAAAAATGTAAATATGCGAAAAAAAAAAACCCAACATAATAATAGAGGAATTATTTCATTCCTGCACTTGGTTTCATACTAATTACATACAGCTCAGTTATCCTCTCACTAAACAAGGTCACCTGTGTATAGGAGATAATCAGTCTGTTCTCTCTGTGTCACATCATGCAGCACTTTGGCAATCAGAAAGGCAGTGTCACACTCAGATCAGTGCGTGTACATGCAGAGCAGGGCTCTTTGTCAATCACACAGAGTACAGAAGCGGTCTGCTGAGTCGTATACAAAAAGATACAGCAGTGAGATGACGGAGTACAGCTGTACATGAGTGGTGGACAGTTTTCTTTTTCAATAGAAAATGAGGACACCGTGACTGGAGAACTCAGCATTACTGTCTCAGCGCCTCCTGTTCCTGAGCAAGATGTAAAGTAGATGAGTGTATGCAAAACCATCCATCCAGCCATCCATTATCTATACCGTCAGGGCTGTGTTGAAGCCTGAGCCAATTCCAGATGACTTGGGGTGAGGGGTGGGGTACACCCTGGACAGGTCGCTAATCTATCATACGGCTAGGGCTCACATTCACTTGTATGAGCAATTTAGAGTAGCCAGTTGACCTAATCTTTGGACTGTGGGAGGAAAACAGAGCACCCAGAGCAAACCCATGTAGGAACAGGGATGCCTGCAGTTAACAAACAGGTTTGACCCCAGAACCTTCTTGCTATGAGGTGACGGTAATAAGTAACCATTGCACCACCATGCAGCCAGCATGCGAACAATAGAAAAATAATGTGTATGAATGCATTTTGGGACAGATTGGGGGTGTACAAAGTGTGTTTCCTGCACGAAGAACTAGATATTGGGGAAATGGTAGTTGAATTTACGCATGTTGTTGTTGTTGTAGTACTTTCTGCTGTCCACCACTGGGAAGATACTGCTGCCCGTCAGCTGGGGTAAATACTGCACACAGTCAGAGAGAGAAAGTCCTGGATTGTGTACAATAATTTTAGGTCTGCATTCATTTGTATTAATATAAGATTCTAATAGCTTTTTTTTTTTCTAAAACTTTTTGCATCCATCTATCAATCCATCTATCTATCTATCAATCCATCTATCCATCTATCTATCTATCTATCTATCTATCTATCTATCTATCTATCTATCTATCTATCCATGTATCTGGCTGTGTGTTGAGTTATTAGAATTTTGGATTAATGAATTTTCAAGCCACAGAACCCAACCCAGGTATATCATGTCAAAATATTGTATAATTGTATCATATCAAGATTTCCATGCTTAATTTAACTGAAGAAGCAGTTAAAGTCAAGTTGACAGTATTTATACTTGCTTGGATTAAACCCATTCAATTCAAGTACCTAGTGAGTTAAGTAACAGCAATAATAGTAAGTAGCTATTAAATAATCAATGTTGACTGTACAACATTGATCATCATCTTATGTTATTAAATAAATGAATGCATGGCTATACTGCACAAACTGTTATACTTAGTGTACCTAGTGTGAGGACAGTTTGACAATTTTCGGCGTCCAAAACACTGATTAATGTCACATATGTTGGTTCACGTACACTGCAAATTCTGTACTGTTAAATCAACTCTGATGGGGTTTATTTTGTCTCAAATTTGCAGCGTTAATTTAACATTTTCTAAAGTGTCAATAATGAAACTCAGATGCATAGGTAAAAATTTATTCTGTTTAACACCAGACCAACACTTCTCAATGACACCAACTATCCTAGGCAATTGATTCATTTAGTGTTAAAACATTTTTACAGCATTAATTCAACTCTATATTCAACACTTTTGGTTAACACTGGAAAATAAGCTCTGAATTTTGCTGTATAATATATGATCCGCAAGAACACCCAGCCTATGGGCATGGTAACTCACCCCTGGGGGCAGGTGTTTACGGGGTTGACGTGCTCGTCTCTTCGCTCTGTCATGTTCTCGCGTCACGCTCTCCGTCTCCTCCCGCTGACTGTCAAAATATGGATGCTCCAGCAGCTGTTCACAGGTTAACCTCTCTGCAGGATCCATACGCAGACAACCCTGAGAGTGTGAGTGAGAAAGAGAGAGAGAGAGAGAGCGAGAGAGAGACAGACTTAAGAAAAATAACTTATAGCAACCCGACGCATTAATATAAACCTGTGATTTGCCTTGCAGTAGAAACTACCTTCAGAGCTGATGTTATAGAATATTAATCAACACCTTCTGACCAATCAGATTCAAGAATTCAATATAATCTGTCAAATAATAAAATCTGTCAGAACTGCTATTCTTAAACTCCTTGAACACTTGTGAAATGTGTAGAAAAAAATGAAAGGCAATAATTTATTTGTAATGATTATGTGATCTTATTCTGTGTTCGGTTTACATAACTCACCTTCATTAGACTTAATGCCTGGAAAGAGACGTTTGGAAACTTTTGCTCCAGAGGTTCCTATACACACACACACACACACACACACACACACACACACACACACACACACACACACACACACACACACACA
>JAQQZR010000038.1:9493743-9510035 GCA_030068235.1 Notoglanidium macrostoma
CACACACACACACACACACACACACACACACACACACACACACACACACACACACACACACACACACACAGAACAAGATGGAGAAGGTGTTATAATACTGAACAGTCACTCTCTTCTTCTCTTAGCTCAGACACATCACTGTGCAGTCTCCGTGGCCCACACTACGTAACTGTGTGCTGTCACAGAATGGAAATGTGTACAAATTGCTTATCACTATAACTACTCTATAAATAGTTCCTCTCCTTGAACTGTGATATAATTAAATGAGAATAAAAACATCCCAGAGGAGAGTGTGTTGTTTTCCACAGCTCAACATGTTTAGCTCACCATAATAAGTAGAGACACGCCCATGACAGGATACCGGTGGGCTATTTATATCAGCTCAGTCAGGTGCATGTCAGGTAAACAGCCTGTTAGCAGAGCAGTATATACTGAATTCTGAAAGCTGGTCAGTGAGAGTATACTGAACACACAGTGCTCAGGTTGGTAGTGTGACCAGATTAAAGTCCCTCTTATCCACTCACCATTTCTTGCGGTTCAGGAACGCACACTCCGCTGAAGAACTGGTTACTGCTGAACACCTGCTGGTGTCTGGGGATCAAATCACCTGCAAACACAATGCAAACACCAACACACTGAAGACTTATTTCTGCCTAAAGAACAGGAAGAGAATACTGAGTGATCATATATGCATATACTCAAAGGCAGAAGAAGCAAAAAATACAGACATTCAAGTAGTTACTGGAAAATTCAAGCTTTTTATTGAAGAATAATGTCAAAAATACATTGTAATAGAAATTCAGCTCATCAAAACTGTATCTTATTCTTATTTTATTTTAGAATCTCCATTCTATTTTGTTTTTCTGATATCTTTCCCATTTATCAATGTTCATTAGTTTTACATCCCCAAGTCTATACAAAAGTGTCGTTTGATTAAAACATTACAGGTTTTTAGATTAAAGGTCTTTCTAAGATTTAATTAAACGCTGCTGTTATATTGTATGACCAACTTTTCTAGTGTTTGATCCAAACACAGTGCACTGCTGGATCTCTTACCTAATGTTTTCCGTATGAGATAAAGCTGGTCTACATCAGATTTGCCCGGCCACAGAGGAGCGCCAGAGAGCAGCTCAGCAAACACACAGCCCACCGCCCACACGTCCACCGGAGGGCCGTACTGAGTGTCTCCCACCAGCAGCTCCGGAGCCCGGTACCACCGAGTGGCCACGTAGTCTGTATAATAATCACACGGCCCCGCTACACACACAAATACACATAAACACACACAATAAAGCAGATACAGAGAAGAAGACAGTGCTCTGTTAGGAAACTTCATTTTGGTTACCTGGTATCATTATTGTCATCTGTGGGTGTCTGTCTGTGTATATGTGTGTTTGTACATACTGAGGATCCTGGCAAAGCCAAAGTCACAGAGCTTTATGACTTGGTGTTTGGTGATGAGAATATTCTCTGGCTTCACATCTCTGTGGATACACTACGGACAAACACACATACACACAAACACACATAGGTGTTCAATTAAAAATTAACTATAGGCTGTACTGTACTGTCTCTCTCTCTCTCTCACACACACACACACACACACTGAAAAATGTGTGCATATTCGTGAAGGTTTCTATATCTTGATAGGGACAAAATGCCTCCACAAGGATCATTTTTTTACAAATACAAAACCTACAACATTTATTTAAAGGTCCACTATGTAGGATTCAGCCATCTGAGCGCCCCTCTCTTTCCAAGTGTGTATTATGACATACAGTGGCTGTTAGTGCCCATAGCCTACTTTCCACATTTCACATTGATTTTTTTCATGCTAAACATTAACATTATGATTCTCCATTTTACAAAATTTGGGTTCTCAAACTCGTTAGCCAGCACCAGTAAACACGGACTCCTCTTCTTTCTTTATCTTTGTCTTCCTTTCTTCTTCTTTGTTTGTTCATGACCAGTTTCCAAATATCTGGAGGCATTTGACTGACTTGTTTCTATGTAGCATGAACAAAAAAACTTTACTGTTGTTACTGGATGTTTATTTAGTTTTTAAAAAGTTACATAATTGATAACTCTTCATACATTTCACTTACAAGCTCTCAACAGCACACAGCAGAAAAACAGAAACCAGGTTTAGATTTGTGATACAATCTTACTTTAACACCCAGAGAGACAGTATGACTGATTGATGCTATCTCCAGCATGGTTTCAGATGGATACCTAACTTTAACTTTTTCAACTGAAGTCACACCACTGATCTTCTATCCACCTTCCAAAATGACTTTCTGTATTCACAAAATAACAAGGCCCCCAGCCTCCTCGCCTGACCTCACTAATGCTCTTGTGACTGAATGAGCAAATCCCCACAGACATGCTCCAAAATCTAACGGAAAGCCTTGTTAGAAGACTGGAGGTTATTATAATAGCAAAACAGGGGATTACATGTGGAACGGGATGTTCAAAATGCACATATGGGTGTGAAGGTCAGGTGACCACAAACCTCTGGCCATATAGTGTACTAGGATTTACCTGGTGATGGAATATGGCAGACATCTAATCTAAGACCATTTACCCACTTTTCACTCTCTAATTCACTATCACTGTTCAGATTAACATCGGCAATCTGAAACCCAACCTTGCACAACCTGTACTGCTCCCTCTCAGTTTCTGCAGACACGCACACACAAATGCACGCACGCACACACAAATGCTTACACACGCATGTGCACATGCACACATACACGTGCACACACACACACACAAAAACATTTGTTTTTATGTCTTTGTTGGGACCTTCCATTCATTTCTATGGGAATAACTCTAACCCTGACCATGACAACTCTAACCTTTACCCAGCCCTAACCTTAACCATACATAACCAAATAAAATACAAGCTTTTGGCTGTTGTAAATTTTTTTTATTGTATTCACATATTTGTGTCAAATTGAGTTTTTTTTTTTTTTTTGTAGGGACCGAAAAAATGGCTCCACAAGGTGAACATTGCATAGATATCTGGTCCCCATAATATAGTAAAAACATGGTATACACTCACACACACACACACACACACACACAGACACACCTTTCACGGACATATTTATTAATGCAGCTAATTAACAGTTTGCAAATAAAGACAAATAAAATGAGATTTTCATATACGCACATGCATTATTACCCATAAAGAAAAATAGACAGTATGTCCAACAGAAGTGTACATTCTTACATTTTGTTTGTGGCAGAAGTTAACAGCTTGTAGTGTTTGCCAGGTGATGCTTTTAACCAGAGGCTCTGGAACTCTGTGTAAAGAAAAAAAAACATATAATATAATCAGCAATACGCAACACATTCATACACACACTGAGCTCATATGCTCAAATATCATTTTGATAATTCCATTCTACAGTATTAAAGCTTTAGAATGAGTGGGAGAAATATAATCGGTCATCCTATAACACACTTTTACACGCCATGTCTTTGTTCTGTGTCTGTGGTCTGGCACTAATGTGTTAACCTGTGTATAAGTGCTATAACGTAAATGCCCTTCAGCACTACTATAAGCTGATTTATGTTTTGTTGATGCTGGATCCCTCCCCCTAACTCTCCGAGAGGTCTTTTATTTACCTTATCCAGGTTGAACAAATCATATCTAGCTTACCTTGCTGTAATTAATCATTGCAGGTATTTTGTAGATATTTCTGATAGGAGTTTTGTTTCGATCGACCCCCATTAGTTTGCTGTATTCCAACTGTGGTGTATATATGAACATTTTTCATGTCAATTGAGCTAAAAGACAGACAATTAACAGATTATAAGGTTGCATGTAAACATAGCTATTATCTCTTATCCCGCTCCCTTTTCTCATCTCACTTGTCTTCTACCACTTTCCTGGGTGTAACAACATTGTATTAGGTTATTTGGTTTCACAAGCAATAAATGCTGAGTTAATAACCAGTGCACAGGAAGTTTCTAGAAAACATCATAAATCTATCCTTGTGGAATATTGCTGCATATATAATGTGCCATAATTGACATTTTATTACACATTTTATATCTGGGGCCTTGCTTATTCTGTTTAGTTATTATTATTATTATAAGAAGATCACAAAACATTTCATCAAAATATTTGTCAGAATTATGATACTACCAACATTTTTATTTGATGTCAAAAGGAAACAGACCAGGCAATGTTTATTTCCCCAAACATGAACTGTCTACTGTAGTTTTGGTAATCCCGTGCCCACTGTTGCCACAGGCTCCTGGGTCTTGACTGACAGAAACAGAACAGAATGTGGTTTTCTGCTTTTCTAGCTCATCTGCTTTAAGGTTGGACTAGTTGTGTGCTCTGAGATGCTGCTCTGCTCACCATGCTTGCGAAGAGCGTTTATTTGAGTTATCCTAGCCTTTATGTCAGCTCAAGCCAGTCTGGCTATTCACATCTGACTTCTCTCATCGACAAGGCTTTTCTACCTACAGAGCTGCTGATCACTAGATGTTTTTTTGTTTTTCTCACCACAGTGCAGAAATTCCAGAGATTTCTGTGTGTGAAAATCTCAGGAGATCAGCCGTTTCTGAAATACTAAAACTAGTACAAATACTAGTATCTGTCTGACAATAAAAACAGATTCTGGTTCCTGTAAAGGGGGTCAATAAACGATTCTACAACAACTCTATTCATTTATTACACATAAAACATTAAAAGTTATGACGCTATTACATTATATACTATATAATAGTTTCAGTAAGTTATTACATTATGAAACATCGTATTACAATATTTACATAAATGTTGATTTTCTTTTTTTATTAGCTAGTTTTATAAATTTTTTTGAATGAAAACATGCCAAGCATGTTCCCTCTACTCTAGTGCACTGGAACACGTCAGCGGATGCACCAGGAAACTTGGATGCAGTCGTCCAGCAAAGCACTCTGGGTAATCATTGCTGTAAACATTCCTCTACAAACATGTCTGGCCACCCCAGCAACACAGAAACAATGTGTCCATTTGTGTGACGAAGAGAAGGAGGCTCACAAACAGTTTGAAAAAGCATCCTCTGTGTCAAAGTGCGTGAACTGAGCGAGAGTAATTGTACATTCAGAAGCCAGTTTATGAGGTACACGTACCTTGTATCTGAACTCACTGGCCTTTTATCAGGTAAATGTACTATGTGCATAGGTGTATGGTGGTCCATCTGTCACCCATCATAGGAGAACATCTAGCCAGATATTATTTGTTTATAGAGGATCATTCTCAGTACATCTCTGCCACTAACATTGTAGTGCTGTTAGACACTGTTCATGCCCAAAGCCCACTTTATTAGACACCTGCACTGCCATACAATGCCAAAGTGCAGTATCTGCAAAAATGCCAAACTGAGAAAAACAGCTTTTTGTGTTTTTCTTTTATCAAGTGTAAGCATAAAATTCATAAAATTTAAATACCAAGTGCGTGATTCATTAGAAGAGAGTGAATTGAATATCAAGCATATCGCAATTTGACCTTCAGTCTGACCTTGGCAGATACTGCACTTTGGCTTTGTATGGCAGCATAGCTTGTTAGTAAATCTGTTAGGTGTACAGTTAGAGACTGTAATGTATCTTTTTCCAGTCAGAGCTTGTGTTAGTCCAGCACTATCCTTTCATCAGTGTCAGTTTCTAATCAGAGGAGTGGTATATATTTTTTGCTGCTGGACTGTCCTCAACCCAGCAGTGACATCAAGGTGTTTAAAAACATCAGCAACACTGCAGCACCTGATCCAATCTACAAAATAAGTCATTGTCTCTGCTGTAATAAGAAAATGGTCCACAACCCAAACAACATCTGGTCATTCATGGTCTATTTATACCTACAGTAATTAAATGGCATGTGAGTGTGGATATAAGGTGCATGTATCTATTAAACCCGTGTGCATGTGTGTGAGAGACTCACCCTCGGGGATATCTATCGAGCTCGTTGAGGACTGTATGATCACAGTATTCGAACACTAGATGCAGTTTTCTCTTCCTCCTGAATACCTCAATCAGGTTGACCAGGTTACAGTGCTTCAGTTGCTGTACACACACACACACACACATTATTTTTACTATGGGAATTTCTGTTAACGTTTGCAGGATTGTTTTCTATGTGCAAGAGGGACAGAGACAAGCTGCTGCATGTCTTATCTGCCAGGCATCGTAAAATTCACCAAGCTGACACACAGCATCTCCAATGGCAACAGGTCACCATCCAGAATACTATTTAAGGCAGCCTGTGCTTTATGATCCAACCATTAAACAGTTAAGCCAGAGTACACACACACACACACACTTTTTGATTGCAGAGAGGCCCACCTAGTTCTATACATACATAGATCCTTGTATCCAAAATGTAGCCCTATTCACTACTCCATACATACAGTAAAGTGGATTATGGGTATTATGTGTGCCACATCAATTTAACATATATTGCACTGCATTGTGGAATTTCACAATTATTTTTTCTTATAATTTGCTAAAAAAGGCAGCATCACAAAAAAAGTAAATATGGCATGGTTTTGAACATGTCTACATGAGGGGGAGTTCATCTATCTGTTATAACAAAACACTGCTCCAAAAAAAAAAAAAAAATTAGAAAACATTTATTTGTATTTCATAGGATTATCTAATCTGCACTGCCTTCTTACTCGTACCCATGAACAGCAAAGACAGCTTTGTTAAAGTGTGGGATTTGAACTTGTAGCACAACACAAGCTATCAAGGCTTAATTTGGAAAAGGTATCAGTTTATAATCCACCAGAATCAGACCCCATCACACAACTCATACACCTAAACACTGAGAGGATGTAAAACACAAAGCAAGAGTGGAGATTAACGATTTTAGGTCACTAACCCTGAGTCCTCCTTCACTAATGTTATATGAGCTACTCTTTTGGTGCAAGTGAAAAGCCTCTTGCTCTTACCCCTCCTCTTTTCTAACCAAATAGATCAGCGTGTAAAATCAGTGAAAGCATCTGTAGACTATCTCCATTCAGTTTCCACAACCACATACAGTAACTAAGTTTACAAATCCTAAGAGGTGAAGAGCTGAGAAGACATGAATTCATGGAGTCAGTCTTTGTACGATATATATTTTAAGCAACAACAAAATAATTGTTTAAGTACCCTCTTTAAGATACGGAAGCACAGAAAAGTTACTCCATCAGACCTTAACCTAAAGCCACAGGAACCTGAGAATAAAGATGACTGATAACTGCTACAAACATAACCACATGCTTGCTACCGTAACAACGTGCCAAAAATAACCTTCAGCTAACCAATCCACTGGCAATGTCCAAAAGCTCATTGTGGCCTTAGTATTATAAAGTTGCATCTGCCATTCATTCTTCCCCAAAGAGAACCCTATAATACTAAAGCCATGACACGCTAGCATTCTATAGACTTAATAACAATGCAACCAAATCACAGGCTCCAATTACAAAATGGCACATTACCTGTCTTCCCAGTACGCTCCATGTCAAAACATGTCAAAACAGCCATCATCCAAATAATGGTGCCAAAAAAAAAAAAGGGTCTTTAGAACAATACCAAGGAAGAAGAGATTTACTAAAGAACTTTATGATACATGGCCCTATAACCATTTTTTTTGGTGCCACAAATAATCAGTTTCCTTTCAGAAAGAAATGGAAACATTTATGGTGGAAAATAATTTTTCAATTTCAATAAATAGGGGTGTCGATATTTTTAAATGATGTTACAGTGATGGGGATTATTTCAACCTTTAAATACTTTCGATCATTATTAGGTTTTCATAATTATAAGCCGAATTGACTGATTCCTTAAATAAAATGGGTTTAATCCAAATCTTAATAACAAACAAAGTATAAATAATATACAATACCATATTATATAATGTAATATATAATAATATACTTATAAATAAGTAAACACCAGATTATGTCTAACTGACATGGGTTTGGTTTCAGTAATCTCTAACAGTCTCTAAATACATATGATGGTATGTGGCCTAATATTTCAATATTTGGATCACAAATCTGTACTGATAAGGATAATAAAGATGCTTGGGACTGTTCCCTCTCTGAAATAAAGCTCCCAAACTGCACATTTCCTTGTCACTGTGGTGGAACCATCAAAGGTACATCTGCTGTATCTTTAGCATGTATCTTTCCTGTATATACATAACTCCAAAATAATTTAAAGTACCTTATGGACCTGTGTGGTACCTTTCAGGCTTTACTCTACAGATACACAGCAATCAAAGATATACACTTAACATACAAAAGATGATGGCTGCATCCCAGCAACAAGGAAATGTACAGTTTGGTACCTTTATTTCTGAGCATGTTCTTTGTGTGCAAAAAAGTTTAGACTCTCTGATTAAAGAACCTTTTAACAAATAGTGCTATTATTATTTTTTCTGGTGCCACACTGAACTAAAGAATTTTTTTTTGGTGACAAACAGAAATGCTTAAAGTAGCTATCATTCAGGTTCCTTGAGAAACCAAAGGCTCTTTTTCTGGCACAAGAATATTTTCACATCATGTGCACACAGAGGATGCATTTGAACACTGTGACCTGTGTTTACTGTAAGCATTACCTTGAGCATCCGGATCTCCCGGAGAGCAATTCTTTTAATAACCGGGTCATCCTCCGACTCCACAAACTTTTTAATGGCGACAATCTGTCCCGTGTCTTTATTTCTGCATTTGAACACAACTCCATACGAGCCTTCTCCGATCTTTGCAATCTTCTCATACTTCTCCATGCTGTGAAGCCAAGTGGAATCCCAGAGCACTGTGGTGGACCACCTCCCTCATCCACTGAGCAACCTGGAGAAACATTAACCTCACTAAATTAAAGCTTTGCATGCATGGCTAACTTTATTTTGGAGTTAGACACCAGTGATGGAAAAAAGCAAATCTATGGCTATGCATTATGATGATGATCAGCCTCTAAATGGGAACGCATCAGCCAACCATTACGCAACGTCTCTGAAAATGCGATCATTATCAGCTTCTCCTGAAACCTTTGTTTTTCAGTAAAACAGATTAAACCCTGCAGTGTATGTTCTACCTCTCCACATTTACATTAAACCCAGCCAGCTCGGGTTTATCGAGCAGATCGCAGTGCTGTTTCAATAATCATCCAAGCAAGTTCCTGAACACTAGAGGATCATGCAACCTGCCTGTGTTGAGCTATAAATGTGTAATAATTTAACATTTAATGATATCTGCAATTCTGAGATTTAATTCAAGTTCCGTTTCACGGAAAAAAAAAAAAAAAAAAACATCCAGTGGAATAATGAAATAAATGTAAATAGTGCAATGGCCGCTTACCTTGTGGCGCTTGGTCGCTCCAAACTGCGCCTTGCAGGTGGTGCTGTGCGGCAGTGAGAGCTCAGTGACCGTGTGTGTGTGTATTTGGCCCTTGGGAGTGTGTAGGGGTGTGTGAGGTGGCCTGAAGGAGCTGGGCATTTACATGTGCCTCGGTCCCCATAGGAACAGCGCACAGGCTCCACCTTCTCAAAGCGGAGTGAATGTGCAGAGCACCACAAAACCCTCACGAGCTCCAAACCCGAGCACTTCAATCGCACATTAACACACAAGCTCAGTGAGCAAACCTGAAACAGCACTAAAGCTGGAAAATAAACTCACTGTGGCAGATTTTACAGTCAAATCTGGAATCATTGGTACCTTTGATAAAATAATGAAAAATTAATTTAACAGCCTAAGTAGCACATAACATGTGAGACATTTGCATTGTTTTAATTTAACGCAGTATTTTAATGCTAAAGAGAACGTCCTTCCGCCTCCCCCTAAATCACGGATTTCACAATTATTGGCATCCTATAATCACCTGGTAAACCAAGCCTGGAGAGATTAACAAAGAATCAAGGAGTCACTGCAAGGCTGAAGATGCGTTAAGAGGATCATGGACCACTCCTTGCAGGACATTTTAAGCCCCTTTGTTTTCACAGGTCTTCAGTACAGTGCAGAGACTAAGATTGCCATCATTACTTCCATTTCTTTGTTGATTTAAATTTAGTTTCTACTCATTATTATTGAAAGATCCAGCTATGGCCAAGTCTTAACCTATTGTTAGCAGCAACAGATCCTGGGTTAAAATATCCTTGTAATTGTACACAATGCAGAGTGCTTTCAAAGTCCACAAAGTCCCTGGACAAATAGGCCTAAAACTAAAGAATTAGTGACACAGCAGCATGTTTTACAATGGATAATGGAAGCTTTCCCCCCCCCCTACGACACTGGCATTTTTGGTTTAAAAACAATGTGCAAAGCCAAAAATCTAGATTGTAGAATTTTGGTATTAGACTTGTACAGATTATCAAAAGTATGATTTGGTTCATGTATGTAATTTTTTTTTATTTGTAGGAAATCAAAGGCAACAATTAATTTTAAAAGCTAAATATTAGTGTCAAGTTTCATATTGAGTTTTCTACCTTTTTTGCTTAGAGAACTGGATATATCTAATACATGCATTTCCTCTAATCAAGTTTAGAGCCTCAAAAGGCTAGAGTTGACTATATATTTGTACTGCCAAACTCATCACAGCAAGCAGTAAAAGTATAATGGTAAAAGTAGTTACTAAATTAGAAATTCCTGAAAACTCACTCAAGCACACCCCACTTATGTTTAAACTAGACGTCATGCCTCATGTTTTAATTATACTGGAATTACATGGGCTTTGACCACGGAGAAAGATTAGCTGTTAATTAGCTGATTAGTTGGCTCAGGTGTAGTACAGAGAAAGAACAAAACATGCTGGACAGGGGGACTCCAGCGTTACTCCACTGCTTTACACAACAGCGTCAAACTACAAGTGCAGAAAACCCAGTCAGCTGTGTAGTGCTGCAGCCCCACAGGAGAGGAGTGTGAAAAAACACGGACAGTGATCCCTGTTGGAGGAGAAATCATGAGGAAGAGCACAAACAGATCACACATATGATGTTTGTGGCACACAATTCTGCTTCACAGGACTATATTTATTACAGGGGCCAAACAGCACACATACACATGTACCCCTGATCACAGACCAAACCAAAGTCACATGTTCTGTCAGTTTAATTAACAAAACCAAAAGACACGGTCTTGTTAACAGTCCTTTTTATTACAAAAATGCATACATTAGAACTGAAGCCATGGAAATACTCCGGCAAGTCATAAAAACCCTAGCATCTCCCACATTTTGTCATTCTTAAATACAAAAAAATTAATGTACAAAAGTGCTTACATGGTGCAAATATTGAATAAAAGTTACAATAAAAAGGATACCATTTTACATCATAACTGCATTCTAAAATGTAACCAAGCAGGAGAGATTTATTATTTTATTACAAAGCAGTAAAATAAAAATGCAGCTGTGTGGAGTCCTGCTCTGATAAAGTGAGCTTTTGCTGGTGCATTCTCAAACGCTGCATTTAAACTACAACACAAGACCACAGCTCAATAATTTACATTTTAAATAGCCAACGGCAATATGTCCTTGCTTCCTTGTTCGCTTTTTGCTCACTATGCCTGGTAAATACTTTCAAAAGGTGAATCTAAGAATCTAAAATCTAAGTCTGGATTGAAGATGTTAGTTGCATACTGATTAGTCACACAGGAGAGCCTGTTTCTCAAAGGATTTTATGAAGCATGCCTGACAGTCCCCTTAAAAAGGCACTTTATAGTACAAATTCTGCAGTCTTGCTGTTTGGTTAATATTTCTTCAGGCATTTCTGATGTTAAATACATTAGCTGGAATTATGCTGCTACTTTTGATCTGATTCTAAATTAGCCATTAGCCAGTAACAGAGGCAGAAAAATGCACAGCATGGACCAGCTTTGAAAGTCCATTTAAGGAATTATTAAGGCACGATTTGAAGCCTCTACTCACTTCGTCTTCAAACCTTTGCTTAAACAAGCAGCACACAGAGAGAAGAGAGTTCACTGCCAGACAGCTCTGAATCCACAATGCCGAGCAGTGACTAGGTGAGGGAGCACTATCAGCAAGAATCAGCCTAGTAACTGTTCTCATGGCCTGCCAGGATGTAAAGGTTGCTGAGAGCCGTCGGGTTATCAGTGGGCCTGCTCTCCAAAACCACCACCCTAAAAACACAACACACATTACACCTCAGGGAGAGAAACAAAGAGCAGAGGATAGAGGAAGAGAAACAAAGAGGAAAAGAGAACTAAAGTTGCAAATCATTGCACTTTATTAGCAAAAATACACATGAACTGAGACTAGCAGAGAGAAAAGACGCACAGTATGACACAAGACTGGTTGTCCTCACCAGAAGGAGAGATGAGAGGGGGAGGCAGCGGGCATAGGGCATCAGATGAAATTACAGCACACAGACACACCAGCCTGGCACTGCCCGTGTCACAGTGAATAAAACATAGAGTATAGGCAGAGAGGTGTGCGTGCAAGAGCATATGTGTCTGAAGTATGTAAGGACCAGGGATTGTGAGGAGAGCCAAGCAAATATAATTCAATTAGAAGGAGGAGTGCGAACAGAACACTGTCCCGTTAATAGACCATTCTGCTGTGTGCGACACATTAAGGAACTGTCAGGGTGTGGGCTGTGACAGCAGAGCTCATCTCTTCCCCAAGACAGAGGCCAGAGCCTGGGGGACCGAGGCCACTGCACCTGTTTCACAATGGATGAGTGCAACCTCTGAGTCAGAGGGGAGAATGTGTGTGCGTAACAGACACCGTCTCCTCCCATACTGTAACTCTTACAATGACGTTGTTCTTCCAGAAAGTGAGTCTGTTTGGGCTTGATAAAACTGACAACTTCGTATCTTCTCGCTTTTCACAAACTTCACGGAGCAATTCTAACCCAACAGACCTTGATCTTCTATACAGTGACTGTCCAGTTTACTAGGAGCTCCTGCACACCCACACATTCATGCAACTGTATAAACAGCTAGTTGGATGGCAGCAATACAAAATATAAAATCATGCCAATACAGGTCGAGCGCTTCAATTAATGTTTACATTGAACATCAGAATGGGGAAAAAAATTCAGTGACTTTGTGGGCATGGTGGTTGGTGACAGATGATGGATGTTTTGAGTATTTTCTGATGCTCTCCTGGGATTTTTGCGTTCAACATTCTCTAGAGTTTACACAGAATAGTGTGAAAAACAAAGTGAGCAGTAGTTCTGCAGGCAGAAATGCCTTGGTGAGGAGTGAGGTCAGAGACTACAGTGAGCGCAGGTTCACTGAAAGTGAAAAGTTAAAGACCGGAAAAACATCGCCTGGTCAGACGAATATGGATTACAGGTGAGACGTGCAGATTGCAGTCTCATAATTTGGTCTCAACAGCATGAATCCATGGACCCAGTAGGCCTTGTGTCATTAGTTCAGGCTGCTGGTAGTAGTGTAAAGGTGTGGGGAATGTTTTCTTTGTACACATTAGGTCCCTTAATACCAGTCAAGAAGCGTTTGAATGCTACAACCAATCCGAGTATTGCTGATGACCATGTATACCCCTTCATGGCCACAATTTGCCATCTTGGAATGGAAATGTCCAGCATGACAACGCGCCATTCCACAAAATGCAAGTCATCTTAAAACCCGTTCCATAAACATGACAATGATTTTAATGCACTTTAATGACATCCCAAGTCACCAGATCTGAATAAAATAGCCCACCTTGGGGATTTGGTAGAATGGAAGATTCACAGCATGAATGAGCAGCTGAAAGATCTGCAGCTCTTACATGATGCAATCATGTCAACATGGACCAAAATATCACAGCTACTGGTCCATCACCTTGCAGAAAAAAATACCACAAATAACAGGCTGTTCTGAGGCCAAAGGGTCCTACCCAGTATTAGTATGGTGTTCCTAAAAAAAAAGTCACCAGTGAGTTATATATTATATAAGTTATATAATAATAAATTTTCTTATCATTTCTTATCCATCCCATCCTGATCTCATTTACAAAACCCTTATATGTCTGGGCCACAACGAACACATTTTATTCATATTTTATTTTAGATTGCACATGCTCACACCCACAGATCCCAGTGTGGCTCTTTCGTCATAGAAACTGAAGCAGTAAGGGAAATTACTGGCTCTCTGAGGAAGGAGGGAGAGGAGCTGGAAGGTGAGAGTATGTTTACAGGTAAAGAAGAAACAGAGAGATATGTGATGCACACACCACTGGGAATATCCAGTGAATGGGTGGGTGGATGAGTGAGTGAAAAACAGATAAAGACAAACATGAGAGGAAGAAACAGTGATAAAACTAGCACAGGAACCCACCTGTCCGATCCGAGTAGTCGGAACACCCTGCTTGGGTCACAAATCTCCTGAGTTACCTGTAGGCAAGCACAAGGTACATTAATGAACATAGGGAGCATTAATCCAATGTATTAACTGGGTGGCAGTCTGGGAAAACCCAACACATGTCTGTATCGGAAAATAGACAAAAATATATGGTTTTGGCCAAAACTAGGGGGTTTTGTCTATAACATACTGTACATAAGACACCTCATCTTCACCAATAATGCAGATCTTCAAAATAATGTAATTAATGTTATTTGTTATTTTTAATGTTTAATGTTTTTTTTTTTCTGAGAGATCTTCCAGCAAATCATGTTAGGTAAGAAGTCAATTCAACAAATGTGGTGGTTGAAAACGGTAACCCTGACTAAATATGTTTAAAACCTTCCTAGCTTTTCTCAAAAAAATGTGCTTTCCTTACATAGTGCATAGCCACGTTCTAGAATCTAGAGGAAATCCTTCCCAGAAGAGTGGAAGTAATTATAACAGCAAAGGGAGACTACATCTGGAATGGGATGTTTAAAAAGCACGCGTGTGTGATGGTCAGCTGTCCAAACAGTGTAAATAAAAACATTGGCAGCAATTACTCATATTTTGTACATAAGTAATGTGAGCCTACAAGACAAAAAAGTGTAATTGCAAAGCAAATTACAACCTAATTACAGCTATCAACCATTGGATGAGACTCTGCACAACTCAATGAATAAAAGTTTGGTATAGTTTACATCTTCAAAATTATTCCACTCAAGTCTAAACAAGGTCAGACCTAGAGGTAAGTAAACCAAAGTAAATTCTCATTCACCCTCATACACTGGTATAACTGTTTATCTAAGTTTTATTGAAAGAAACAATTTCCTCTATTATGTTTTTGTTTAACTTAAATTTTAACAAACAAATTGTTCAGTGCAAGTAATTGGGCACCACTCAAAGTCCTACAGTGACAACACCCAAGTGCAGATCCATCATGACAGAGCAATCCCCCTACCAACTCTTCATGCAAGCACAGGCAATTACACCAGGTAACAGTGCCGGTGTAACACCTGTCAGGCTTATGCTATAGCCTGCTATTCTCTCTCCCTCTTACACATACACATGCAGTCAAGTGCAAAGACTGGAACCCCAAGGGTGCTGATGGCCTTTCAGTAGGTTCATACAAGACAAAAACAGCTGAATAATTTAATCGCTCTCTTTGAACAGCTGCTACTTTCTGATTGGACATCAATTTTACATTACCTTTCACAATGTCTTCTAGAAAACACAGACTTTCATATTCACTCACTCACTCACTGAATCACACACACACACAGGGTATTAGTTTTCATAAAGGGTGGTTCACCTTCTGGTGATCTCTGATCTTTTATTGTTCGAATGATGCTGATCAGGTGAACATGACAGCGAGCAGGGTGACATATTGAAACCGCTACCCAGCTAACCACGTACCCAAACACACCATCATAACAGACGCAACCGAGACAATTAAGGCAGCAAGCAAAAAAAGATCAAATTATTCGCAAAGGCTTTTTGAAGTTCATGTCAAACGTACATACGGAGTTAATTTTCCAGTTTATTAGAAACACCTCACACAGTTCATCAGTTTACATTTAGTGATCGTGCATGGAAACAGATGACCACACATCAATGGAAAGGGACCACCATATCACCACCTTTGACCAAATAAATTAACCATTCTAAAAACAACATTGATAGACACTGTAGAGCGTGTTGAACTGGTATCAGGAGGAACAGCATTCTGTAAACTTTCTGGCCACTTCACTAGAAATATCAACCTTGTTGGTGCATCAACAGGTGTACAATTAGTAACTACAGCTTATCTTTCTGAAAATCTGTTCAACAGTGGTTTCATTTTACAGATGCACGAGGAAGCAGATGGCTGACAAATTGTGCAAGGCAACAGGCGAACTACAGATGTGTGTGTGTGTGTATATATATATATATAAATATATACACACACACACAGTATATATATACACA
>JAQQZR010000038.1:9510135-9527651 GCA_030068235.1 Notoglanidium macrostoma
TATATATACTGTGTATATATATATATATATATATATATATATATATATATATATATATATACACACACACACACTTATTTATAAACTGGCAACTTAGTTTATTTTAAATGTCAACTGGCAAATATCCACAATAACCTTATTGCAGAAATAACTGACTATGAGGAACATATCTACTGACTAACTTATCTTGCTAATGTAAACCAAAGAATGCAATTTAAAAGATTATACCATAAATATTTCCTCGAAGGGAGCCATATCAGTGTACAACATAGTGCTCCCCCTGCTCCAGCATGATGGCTTAATTATAAGAATGGCTTAATAACTGGAAGATAGGTTGAATTAGATGATTTGGGGCAGTATAATGATTTAGGACAAGATTTGACTGAAAGGTTGACGCTAAACGTGTAACAGTGTGTTAAGCTAGTAGTAAGTGCAATCCTCCATACAGTATTAGTAGGATGATAGTTTTCTTTGTTCACTTGTTAAAAAATCTTTAGCCTCCTAAAGAAGTGTGTGTAAATGTTTGTTTAAAATTTTTTTAATAAATGACAGACACTGTACCTCGTTCGATTTGAAGCTTTTCCCCTGCATGCCATGTTTCCAGAAAGCCAAAACACTGTCCTGTAGACACACTACCACACATACAAACAACCATTACAACCACATTTATGACCATATTAATAAACAATATAAATGCCCACAAAACCTGCTTACCCACTGAGCCGATACAGAAGTCAAAGCTGAGTTCAGAAGACAGTTTCTTATTAGATTTTAGCTTTCCTTGCAGGTTCACTATCTTCAGATTTTCTGTAGGTGGACATACAAACACAACGAAATGTATACTTACTTAAGCATTTTTCTATTTTAACTTCTCAAGTTAAAAGATGCCATACTTACTGTCGAGGCACACAAGCACTGTGTCTCTCTCCAACTGAGTGACATGAATTGCATCAACCTGATTCCCCGCTAGAAAGTCAGAGAAAGAGTGAATTACAAACAATGAATTAGTACAAATGAATCAAAATGCAATCTGACAGTCAGAATGAATGTCTCTCACACACACACACACCCCCATATATATAAAAACGGTGAACAAAAATGGTTGGTTGTCTTGAATGAATACTAAACAATTTATTAATTTTAATTTAATGCAAAATATGTAAAGAATATGTGGGTTTGTGTAGGAGTGACTGGGTACCTGAGCCGATCTCAGTAAACCAAGAGGAACAAGAGTTGAGGTTGATGGTTTCAAAACGAACAACCTGGTTGGGCTCAGTGCCCTGACTGACGGCTACACACACAAGTGGATACTCCTGCTCTGGCACAACCAACATCTCAAACACACGCAGAGGACTTGGCAACGGGAAATCAAAGTGCTGCAGGAGGACAATCGAGACATGAAAGTTTATTAAAACTGCAGATATAGTCTGTGTGTTTGAAAGCATGGCACAATAAGCAATATTATTTATTTGGTACCAACCTTTATAAGCATGAATCTCTGCATAGGTTCGTACCACTGTAACAGAACGATGCCATACTGCAGTGCTCCACACAGGTACTTAAAACCAGTGTATGGATTACGCACTGAGAGAGAGAAAGATAGAAAAAGAGGGAGGTGCTGGGTGTAAATGATGTAGCATCTGTACTACAGTTACAATGTCCATGTACAAGCATCTAATAGCTTTCAAAAATCAAACACTTTTGAAGTCATGTCATGGTAGATCTGGTACAACTATTTATCAGGCTTCTCATACTAGTAGAAGCAACCACTTTAGGAAAATATAAATTTGTCCATGTTGCTCACCGATGCAGCACTTGTGACAGCCCTTTGTATCAGGAATTTTGGTGGTTAGGGCAAATCTCCTGTTTTGGAAACACAGTAACAAATAAGCACAATTAGCTTATTTATTTTGACAATCTACACTGCAATAACAGACATCATTATAGATTTATCCAATTCCTTTAAAACATACTCTGAAATTTTGATAATGTATTTGACTACTAATGAGCCTACAATTTTTTATTGCAATCAAAAGAGCAAACACCAGTAGACTATCTTTGTATCATACACACTAACAAAAATAAAAACTGTGTAATTATATTAACCAAAGAAAACTGGTTATGGAAGCAATACTGAATGGTAAACATGAATGGTACAGCTATTTTAAACCCCCAGTCATGTTTTGTTGTTGCATAGCTAGATTTGACATTTCTTACACTATTTAAGATCCGTGCAAGACCTTCCACTGTTATCCTGTCTTCCTCAAAATTCATATTAGGCTGTAATCCCAAGTGGATTCTTATCCACTACATTATGATTTAAAATAATGGCTGTCTAAAACCCACATACGGCACTACCGCACAAAAAAATGTCTTGATTATTTATTTACATGTAATATTTGTACTACAATTTTTTTTTATTTATACATGGGATTGTAACATATGAATGTACTTGAGCTATATCTCATTAGGAGAATGCCGAGTATCAGGTCGGGAAATAGGCAGGTGTTTGTGTGTACTATACAAAGCTGAAGTCATAGGTTAGGAAGGTAACATTGGGTTCAATTAAGGTAGCTGTAAGTTGAGCTTACAGTAGCTATGGGTTCAACCTGAGGCCAAGCGAACACTTCTCCACCGACCAGTACAGCTAGGCAACAAACGTGAACCCAGGTCTATCTGTATCCTGACTGTGTATGTGTTGCTTTCCCATCTAATAACCAACCGTGAATTGGTACTAAATAAAACTTAAATTATTTTGAAATCAGGTATCGCTTCTGAAATTAAAAGTGTGTGGTTGTGCCATTTCCCCACATAGAGTGAATTTCAGTGAAATCTTACCAGATGACTTAAAGAAAGAAAAAAAAAAAAGAAAGAAATGTATTTCACTCAAATGCTGTTCTATACAATGTAGGAGACCACTAGGTAAGGTGCACAGCTCCATGATGTTATACCAAACAATGTGAATAGAAAATCATTTGGGATTTGCACCCTAATTACATTATACACAGATCACAGGGAGGAAATGTAGATTAAGCAGTCAATAAAACAAATAAATGAGACGTTGTGGTTTTTTTTTTTTTTCCCCAAACCGAGATGTTGCTTCTTAGATACAATACCTTCTGAAATGTCTAAGAAACTACACTAGACAGTAGACTGCTACTGAAAATTTTTGTGTAGTTATAAAAACATCTGCAGTCAGAAACTTGCTTTCGTGTACCTGGGCAGTATCCTCTCAGGGAACCTGTGAGTTTGGAACTGTGCAGCAAGTCCAGGTTTTTTGAGCTGCTCAAACAGGCCAATCAGATTGTGAGAATACAGCTGGAAGGTTTTCCCTGAGACAGAGCAGCATTGACATGTTAAACACAGATTATAACATGTATAACATGCCAACAAGGACATGTGGCAGACAGACAACACAAACAAACAATTCAGCTGAGTCTCTGGACTTCTCTGGTGTCAGCAACAATGATAGCAAGCTAAGATAAGCACAATGATGCACATCTACAACATGGCTTTAAAGGAAACAATTAAAAGGTAGAAAAAAAAAAGTGATATCAGATAGGCATGAATATGTGCATAGTGAGGAAAATGATGGTACGTTTGCTATGTGCAAGTGTGTAAGAGTGCCTTTACCTTCTGATTATGGTGATTTAGACGTTAAAGCGGTCAGCAGGGAGTGAGATCAGCCATGATCAGAGAGAACAGAAGAGAGAGAGTGCAAAAGAGGAAAGAGAAAGAAAGTAATCATGTAGGTACTATACACTGAATGAGTATGACAAAAGCAAAAAGCGTGTGTATTATATAGTGACATGAACTTTAGAAGACAGACTGACTATAGGAGTATGACGAAATCTACCTTGAGTTTAAATTCTAAATTAATAACAATCAGGGGGGGTCTATCCCACCTTCTCCTCTGCCTCTTTTTTGTCCTATAAAATATTTTGACCCAGTGCCATTAAACATAGTACAGCAATATTATATTCTTAGTATTTATTTGGTCTGTCTACAATATACACTCTTCATTTATAAAGTTATAAACGTGACTGAGAATTCTGCACTTACTGCCAATATTATGCTTCAGCCAAGACAGGTTTGTATCCAAAATATGCTTTGCCAGAATCAACATTAAAGCTATAAAGCTAATGTAGTGCATTAGCATACCCTGCATGCCTAAATCCCACACTTGTGTTGAGATATGCATCAAATAAGCTTGCTTTTGTCATTTTTGACACTGTTTGTGCAGCTTCTATTAAAATCATGATGCATTGGGAAAAAACAGTAACAGCCAGCTTTAGACAGATCTTGCTTTGCTCCTCATCATATAGCATGGCACCACTTCTCACAACCATTACACTTTGGTGTGGATTCAGGATTTCTAAATTGTATAAAACTAATTCAAACTATTATTACTCTCTATATAGACTCATTGTCCACTTTAATAGGAATATCTGTACAAATTCTCATTTATATAGTTATCTAATCAGCCAATCAGTTTTTCACACCATTATATGTAAACTCTAGAGACTGCTGTGGGAGAAAATGCCCGGTAATCAGTTTCTGAAATACTCAAACCAGCCCATCAGGAACTAACAACCATCCCACAGTTAGTCACAGTGATCACACCTTTTCTCCCATACTGATGTTTGATGTAAACATTAACTGAAGCACTTGACCTGCATCTGCGCAATTGTATGCATTGTGCTGCTGCCACATGATAGGCTGATTAGATAACTGCATAAATGAACAAGTGTACAGGTGTTAAAATGGACAGCGTGTGTGTATACTGTATACACGAGTATGAATTTGTACACAGACTTATTTTAGTTATTTTTTGAAAATGATTTTGTGTTAGGTAGCCAAGCTTTGTTATTTAAACAGCCATAGTTTAAACTGGCAACTAGGCATGTCACAGTGTCACAGTTAGGGACAGAATAATAAGCTATGATTAAATTACATTTGCATCTAAAGCTAGAATTAGTTCTCATTAAGAAGCTGTTTTCTCATTAATGAATAAGAATAAAGTAAGAGCTCAGGTTTTGACACCAGAACAAGGGTTACAAATCTGTTGTCCTAATGGAAACTTCAGAGCCCTGGATTGTTTTAATCCCGCATGGTTTCCCTGCAGTATGGTTTATCTAATATATTTGTAACGAAGTGGCAGAGGTTCAAGACCATGATGGAACTTCAGATCCTCCCTGAATCAGATCCAATCAAATTTAATCAGCTGTGCTGGAGTATTTTATGACCTTATAACTTTTGATGAAAGTGCTAAAACCCATCTTAATGGCATCAAGCATGTCTTGACACATCCATTACATTTGGTGTTAGGGAAAAACTGTGCAAACTATTTTGACCAAACTGTATATTTTTCCACATTCGTAATCATTTTTTTTACTGAAATGGTTTGTAATAGTTGACTGTTTTCCACAAAGTCAAAATGAAAAATTAACTTTGTGACAACTCACAGCTACCTACACACACATAAGCATGCACGTTCATAAACACCGAATACAAGACAGACATAGCTGGCAGGTTAGTTTCCAAATATGTATTACCGGTGTATTTTGGACACTTACCTGATAATGACATGAGGTTATTATTTATGATGTAGAGCCAGGTACATCTCCGTGGAAACAACTGAAACACAACCAGCACAACCATACACTCAATGTAGAAATAGTGCTTTATACTGTTAAACAGAATAATCCCTCACACACAAAATACAGATCAGGCTACAGACACACTGAAACACACCATGTCCATAAACAAAGATGCTAGAAGGAAAGGTTAGAGGTCACACAGTACCTGCTCCATGGTGGCCTCATGTAGCTCATTCAGGTTCAATGTGTAGATGCCATCCTCTGTCCCAAAGATCAAGTACTGGTCTATAACACAGGTAAACATTACCCATATAAGAACCCAGTGTTTCATACACGTGTACAGGCATGCATGTGTACACACGCACACATCAACACACACAAACAGAATGACTCTCTGAGGCAGCTACCTTTGGTTTCTGGGTGAATCCATGAGGTGGCACAGTTGATTTTGAGAGGACAGCCATCAAACACTTTAGAAAAACATGCTCCCATCTAAATACACACACATGGACAAAAAAGGCATTACATGTAAGGCTAGTTTCAAAAGAACATTGTTTCCAACATAGACTGCACTTTTGACCTTTAATTTCAATGAGAGCAATGCATTTGATGTTCCATCCGGCTCTGTGAAACAACTGTGCTCACAAATGCATTTAAAAAGAAAAAAAAAAATCAATCAGCAATCCAACTCAATTTATAATGTTAGCTCATGGAGAGGGTCGACTTGTTTACACAAAGTGTGCACAGGAACTCAAAAATTTTACCTTAAAGGGCAGAGTAGGAATACAACACAAATGCCGGCTGGAATGCTAAAATGAAGTCATCTATGATACATCAACACAACTGATATCAATTGTGATTTCAAATTTGAATTGGCTGCTGCAATTACATGTTTGCTTGAAAACAAATATTAACACAATTCAAAATGGATCTTGGGTAATCCCAGATTTCACTGCAGTAGCTATGCAGCTCCCTCCATGGCCCCACACATGCTTTTTCTGAAGGACACCAAAATATCCTTGTAAAAGCAGCTTTATTTTGTGAGCATCAAGATTTCACTCACCTGATCATGAGAAAAGCTAAGAAAAAAAACAAAAAACAAAGAAGTGAACACTCACCAACACTTTAGGGGTCGGAGGAAGGCCATTAATTGCTGGCTTCTGTAAGCAGACAATAAAACAGACTTCTGTAGAGTAGTGTTAAAACTAGTGTCAAACCTTTTCTATTTATACTAGTAAATCAATACAGCTATACAAATGCTATTAAAAACTCGCATTGATTTTCTTAACACTAGTCAGAGTTATAGAGCAATCTCTTTTTATTAATAGCAACTCTGAACTATTTTACTATTTGTTAATGTGCCATCTGCTAATTCTGCTTATACACAACCTCTCCCCCTTATACAACTTATAAACATTTGGAATGAATTCCTGCCATCTTCCAGGATGAAGACTCATTATCTGAACCACAACACTGACATCTTGCAGAACGAGCCATTTGTCTATTGTTAAGACCTTCCACTTCAGAAAATATCTAGGACAACCCCTTACTTTCCTCTGCATTTACCTTTTGTATTACCTATTGTTTTTTTTAACCCTGTTTTGAAATTGTCATTTTGTTACCTTTTGTACTATGTATGCATTTAGATTGTCAGTAATGTTTTTTTTTTTTACTTCAACACTTGTACAACTAGGACATCTCTCTTGTCATGAATATTCGCATATTGACTTGATGCTTTTGTTCGCTCTGGATAAAAACCTCTGCTGACGGAATAAATGCGAATGTAAGTTTGGATGGACCTGTGGTTTACTGACCATCACCATCACTCCCCCATTTGCCTTACATACACACTCACAGGGAATTCTTTCTTCTCCTTCCTTTGTGGCCGACCAGGGGGTGACTTAGGATTGTCTCCATTTAGGGCATCCTCAGAATCCTCACCTATGGAGACAAGAGAAAAAAAAAGTTGCACTCAAAAAAGAGGGACAGCAGTTCAGTAAAGAATGGAGGAATGGAAAACCAACTGATAAACTGCAGCAAACAGAGACAGTGGTTGTGGTACAGTGTCTTTCCTCCTGGTTTAGAATGAAGAGAAGTTTGGTAAAGATAAGCAAACAAAGGGGAGAGGATGCTTAGAAAAAAAGAGGGACATACAGAATTCTAGGGTCTGAAAAATGGGAGATAAAATGAGTCTCACAAGGTGAAATGGCAAGAGTAGTGCAAATAGAATGCTGGCAAAAAGGACCACTTGTTTAGGTGTTAGAAAGTAAATAGATGTTCTCCTCCATGAAGACCACTCTACACTAAGCTCTACACTTTTTTTTTTTTTCCAAATAATGCCGTGTAGATTGTCAGCTGCTGGTTATGGCTCTCTATTTGGTAATAAATATTTAAAATCAGAGATCAGGGGAATGAAAAAAGTACCATGTTCTGTGGAGCGTGATAGCAGTCCAGGGCTGCTCACACTAGCGGACAGGTCATGCTGCATCTGTTCAAGCCTGTTGCCTCTCTCTGGTGTGCTCTGCCTACGTGACCCTTGGACGAGGCCATTATCTGAGCTGGGGAATCGCTTAATTGTTGAAGAGCCTTCACTCAAACCCACTTCATCAGATGAGCTGAAAGGGTGTGGCTAGAATTGGAAAAGATGCACAGTTAATATTTATCCCATTAAACACATGCAGATTTGTGAACAGAAAAACAATATATTATATATATATATATATATATATATATAATGTATGTGTATATGGAAAATGTGTTCTTTCTGAAGAGAGATATATATATATATATATGCATATGCATGCAGATGACGATGCAGAGACAAAAACTTACCTTAGGGGGGAGAGGTGGAGGAGGACCATGCTTAAGCGTGGATCTGGGGGGGGAAAAAACGTGTGTGTGAGAAAGAGAGAGAACTGACGTGGGTGTTTAGGGTTTACAATAATCACATAATCACATTTGAGGAAGAATTTCTATGCATTCATTTCAGGATGGAATGCAATACACATTTAAAGTTTCATTAAGTACATGAGTATTGTTTAAAGTAAGCTTATATGAAACTTACATCTCTACATCCTCAAAGGCATCCTCTAGTGGAGTTATATGGCCACTAGAGTAAATTTAGGACAGAGGGACAATGGGAGCAAAAACAAATAAGTAGAAATAAGACAAAGAGGAAGTTTATTTGTTAATCATGGCACTTGTACACATGGCACAGTAACTCATCTTCAGTATAAAATGCAGAATATACATGCCTCCCGACAGTGCTCATTACTTAAATGTGTGCAATAATATATTAGTTATGGATTGTGACCATAATACTTCTAAATAAACTTTCCACTCAAGTTATTAGAGAACGGAGTAATTTTTGAATTACTGAAGTCTAGACTAAACCCATTCAAATAGGGTGGTAATAAACTTAATAATAAACACACACACACACACACAATACAGACAGTCCCATATAGGCAAATGCAGTAGTAAGAAGTTTCACAAAAAACATATTCTAAGACTCTAAGTGTGTACACAAATACACACACTTCTTGCTTTACCGTATGAACAACTCGTCCTCCACACTTTTCAGGAGGCTCCTTGAGTGGAAAGATGAACGGGGGCAATAAAAACAAAGGAACAGAAGAGAAGAACAGACAGTCAAAGCAAAGGGTGTAAGAACAAGCTGACTGACACTGTGGAGAAAGTGAGCTCAGAAACACAAACTGGGCAGGTTAGCAAGTGCAAACACACACACACCCAACCTTTGTGATTTACCAGGGAAAGGTTTCAGACAGGGGTTTATGTTAAGTAGAGATAGGAGGCCACCTGCTGGGAGGCTGGTTTGTTTATGCTCTCCATTCCTTCAGTTTCTATAGTTACCTGGAGGAGATGCCTCCCTCAGCAAATGGACTCCACTGAGAAGAGAAATCATTCTCTCTGGTCACATCCTGTGGAGAGCAACATATTATTGCATCATTAATCCTCTCAAATCATACAGTACGGTGGGTATTTTAGTCAAATCTGTGTACAACCGTGTACTAGCAATCTGTTTGGTTGCACCGAATTTCTGTTTGGAAGTACTAGTATACCAGCTCTAGTGTCTGTGTGAGCTGAGACTGAATAAAATTCCACAGTGTTTATGCACTCACCATTTCCGAGCTTGCTTCGGTTTCCTTCTTGAGTGGAGGCTCAAATCGCAGTTTATTAACTACAACACAGAAGAAACAAATACTGGATAAAGCAGCATTCACAATCCCATAACAAATACCATAACATCTTTTCTGCTTGATCTGCACCATGTTGGGGTGTCAGATAGCATACTGATCGACAGTGGCATTTCCCTGGCAACATAAATAACTCATGAATAGTGTTAAAAAGGCACATGGGAATGACAGAGTGGAACATCCATTCCCCTTTTTTCCCCCCAAAAAGTTATTGCATGGTGTGATGCTTATTTTGCACATTATTCTATTAGTATTATTAAGGTAGAAAAATGGAACAAACACTGCACTTTGTATACACGTCACTGGTACTTTCCCTTCAGCCAGTTTAAAACGCAACACAGAGCATGGCATACGTCTGGTTTAATGAATTAGACGACAGTTGTAAATAAGAAGACAGTAAAGCTGATCAAACAGCATCAACACTTTGCCAGGAAAGCATGGCAAGATTAACTTGGATCCATTTTTGCCGTGTAGAATTCTGGGAGATTTTATCACGTAGCCATTGTAAAACATTGACAAACTGTAATCAATATTATAAAATGGGTTACCATGTTTAACAAAAAAAACCCTACACTAAAACTGTGGATGTAAAAAGGTAAATAAACAAATGCAATCTAACAAAAACAAACAAACAAAAATAAACCCAATCACCTAGATGCTGTTTTGCTTATGTTGAAATAGGCAAAGTAGGCAGAGCGAACTGGAAAGACATCTGGTTACTTCCATATGGGATTGAAGCAAAAAGAGTTGATGTAAGTGTTAAATCTAATTGTCACTTTGGTAGCAGTGATATCACTTCCACCAAATCTAGTTCAGTCCAACTCAAATTAGCAAAAACAAAATAGCAGAGCATTTATATTCCTTAAAGTTTCTGCTGTTGGCACTGTTAAGACCCGATGGCTGGCCAGATTGACATCTGGACTTTTTCTTCTTCAGAGATACAGACATTGCTCTTGCTCCCCACCAGGGGGTGGAAGTTCAACTGAACTTCCCTCGGTAGCCATGACAGATAGTCAGCACACTATTCTACAGTGACAGAACACAACTCAAGTGCGTCAGAAACACTTTCTACATAACCATTTAGGGATGAAGACTGGCTGTACTTTGAGCACACTCAGACACCCACACATGCACTGGACAAAACACAGAAACAAGATATCAGAACTTGAGAAAATCCAAATATTATAACTGTCAATTTAGATATTGAAAGCAGCGAGTCTGTTTGCATTTAACTTTTGGCTAGATACCCATGTAGTCCACATACAGCTGAACAGAGAATCAAAAACATTTAATAGGGGCTCCTTTTTAAATAATACTTGGCAAAAGCTTGATTAATAAATAAAGTGATGACAATGGCATACCTGAATGACTGCATGGATACATGTGTGAGTATCTGCAATGACATCTGGTCTGTATGTTTGTGTCTGAGAGGATGTGAGACAGAAACTTTGCGGCAGTAAAGCAGAAGAGGTTTTACAGCAGAAGCTTCAAGAAGTTCCACAGACCTGGCCAAGAGTTTTCAACTATAACACTGCAAGCACAGCCTCTTTAGAATAATAATTGTTTCTGCTTTTGGAACGGTTACTTTCAATTGTAAAAGTCTACATCACTTGGCCTGACAGCATGCACACTTACAAAAGCACCAACACCATGTATGCAACAGACCAACAAAAATACAAATTGCTAAATACATATCAGCCATCATCACCCTCATTTTAGATTGTGTATTTTATATACATATTAAAACCATCACACATTAACACCACGTACAGCACGTGGGAAAGTATTTTCTTTCTCCCTCCGACAAATGAGCTGGGCCACAGGCATTCGTTCATTCATTCACGCACACAAACACCCCTCACTGACCATCTGTGCAGCTGCGGCTGTCAGTGTGGTCAAGCCTGTACCATTTTAAGCCACATAAGAAAAATCATACATGCTCTTTAAATAAGAACGTGCAAATGTTACTAGAAATAAAATGAAAAGAAAACATGCAAAATTGCATTTAGTGCACCCACACAAGGATGAAATGAAACTCAGGGTGCAGCACTACTTCATTCCAGTCAAATCGGTCTAATCCTTGCACATTACCTAGACCATCTCGCACCACAATCAACAATTTCACTGCTCAGGGGCTGTGCGTTAATTTTAGTTGGGTTGTCTGTACTTCAGCACTTTTGGATTTTTTTTTTAAATGGTTAATTAAAACTTAACTCAAAAAATAATTTCAAGGGGTAAGCAAAAACAACCTAGATAAAGTATAGTGTACCAGAGTACAAATTACTACTACTATTATTACAAGAGATCTGCAATATGTCAAATTAAACTAATTTCAATGCCAATATTACAGTGCCTCCAAACACAAATCCATCTCAAGTAGCCAGTAAGACTCTCACTTTGTCTATATCCTGGTGAGGGCTACAATGGATCTGGAGTCCATACCAGGAAAACTGGGTGTGCGCCCATGTTCTTAATTTGTGAAATATGATCACTTGGTTCTTTGATTGTCCCCTGCATCTGATTTATGTGCATTGCAGGAGTGGAGAGGCGGTCAGTAACGTATTTTCCACAAGACACACCCTTCTGACTGAAAGTGACAAGGATATTCATTTTCATACTTCTGGGTAACAGCCTGCATCATGAAAGAGGTGCTGTGACATAATATATGGTATCTAATGAACATGTCATGCATGACTGCACTTTTAAAAATATAGAGTTAAACTAGGCAATGTCAGGAAATTTTTACCCCAATTCAAATTATGAAGCCAAAACTATCAATAGCACCTTGCGCCTATATGTGACCTGCATATTATTGTTTACACTCATTCAGCGCAAGACTGAAATAGCAATTCTGTGAAATAGAGAGAAGGGGAAACAGCCAAAAAAAAAAAAAGCAGCTTTGAACAAGAACTGCTAAGGCAGAGATGTTTGAGAAACAGACATATTATTTAGGCTTGGGGTGGCAGGAGCTTTCGATTATTGCAATGGATATGAAAGTTGGATGATTTTAATGTTTGTCCAAAAATATGGGTTCTGCAGCTCTAAGATTGAGTAAATAAATTGTATGTATCTAATAATACACAAGAAATGTAAGATTAATTTAAATATGAGGTAAATATCAGTGAAAGGAAAACTAGGGATAGGATTATTCTCCGTAACTACCACCAAGATATGATGCTCTCAGGACAAAAGATAAATACTAAAACAAAACATTATGAGTCCATATCTGTTATTGATACAAATAATTTCTCAGATATGCAAATTAAGACCATTTTACACCAGAAGTTATTCCTTCATTTCATTTGTTGATTTTTCTGCTACAATATTTTTCAAGTGTAAGTTTGATACACTAGGACCAGATCACAATTTGCCAGTTGAAAATTGCTGATATACAGTATCTTTAACTTCCATTCAAAGAAATTTCTTTACTAATTGGCTTAAAACTAAAGTTTGCATTTTTCTATAAATTATCACACTGCTAAAAGTTTGCTAGGTCATTTTAACAAGATGGATTGACTCCTTGTTCTTTGAGTAATACTATGCAAGCCCAACTGGGTTGTTGGTGGAATGTGATTCTGCAGGTGCACACTTACAGTCAATCTCCGAGCGAGTTTTTCCAGCTCTAGAATCCTTGTTCGGGGCTGAACGGATGGTGTGTGGAGGATGCGGTGGCTAGAGAGAGAGGCAGGCTACAGTTAGACAAGTTAATACTACACTGCTGATTAAAGGAACAGTATTCCACTGTGTGAGAAGAACAGAGTAAGAGTGTGTGTGTGTGTGTGTGTGTGTGTGTGTGTGTGTGTGTGTGTGTGAGACAGCAAAACACTTCTAAAGCACTGCTCATGCAGGCTGAATGAATGGAGTTGACAAACATACACAGAGAGGTCACTGACCGTAACCTACCACCGAACAGTTTTGTCAGTTTTTCTATCACACGTGCACCTGGACACCGTCTTACCTCCAGGTCGTCTTCGTCTTTCTCGATATAGACAGGTGGGTTGTCTGGGTTATTCATCTTATCCAGCAGCTCAACTGCAAGTCTGCGACTCAAACCTGACTGAGCCACAAACATATGCTACACACAAACAAGCAATAAAAAAAAATTAGAAACTAAAAGCACTGTACAATATCTGTACAATGGGGCATTGCACAGCACAATAAAGTTTATGGCAGAAGAGGTATAAGTACAGGCTGTTACCGTGAGCAGTTTTTCAGCTGTAGGCCTCTTCTTTGGATTCTTGGTCAGAGACACTTTAACAAAATTGTGAAAGGATGTAGACCTAAACACAAGAGAGTGAAAGAAAGAGAAATTTCACACAAGTGTGACAGAAGCTAAAATGTGACACAGGACTGTAAAATGAACACTGACCTGCATTAGGATCTAAATTTAAATAAATTTCTCTAAATTAGGATAAATATAATTTATCCTAAACACTCACTCTTCAAATTACAGAATTGCACTCACCATTTAATCTTGTCCTTTAACTTGGGAGGCTGGAAGCTGCTTTTGGACATCAGGAATAAAGCCCTGTACACACAAACACATGCACATTAGCACAAAAACAAATGTATACAGCTATAAAGCAAATGTCTCCCGTTATAGATTAAGTTTTTATATCATTGCCAGTTTTCAATTATTTTGGTAATTTCTATATTTCTACTTTTTGATTTATTTAAAATATAAAACGCTTAAAGAGGAACAAGAACACTGACTGCGTATTGCGTAATGTCATGTATTTCTCAAATGACACTTCTGCATCATGAAATAGGTACCGTGACATATGAGGTATCCACTTACATTTCATGAATCATTTCATTTTTAACAGACACCATCACAGTCAGTCTCTAGAGTTAAATTAGTCAATACCAGGCAAATATACTCCAATTCATATCATGAAGTTAAACATATTAATATGCCACTACTTAAAGCCTATACCTGCCATTTATTATATTGTATATTCTGCACTACAAGAAAAGGATAAAAGGCGCCCGAGATATCCGTGCGATCGACTGGTTCTCGACTCAAGCATCAGGAGTTATCATACAGTGCAAGGAAGTTGATTAATCTGCCTTTTTCCTCATTTCATTTCAGATAGGTTTGTACGAATTTTTCTAGTTTTAGTTTAGCTGTACTAGTATATATTTATTTCAGTTTTTTTTTTAAATTCTCTTTATGTTGGCACATTTCCACAGCAGCAAAACAAGTATCATGACAAGCCTGTGAGCATGCTGCATACCTCATAGGGTGCAGGTCAAACATGGGGGGCTGCAATTCAGCGAGTTCAATGGATGTAATTCCCACAGCCCAAATATCACACAGCTGATTATAACCACCATTCTTCTCTACAGCAGCCACTTCTGGGGCCATCCTGTACACAGACAAATGGAAATTTACTCAGTCTAACACTGCTCTCATTCCACATTCTCACAGTGCTCTTGCTCTCTCCAACACCCTCCACTCAAAAAGCCACAGCTCTCTCATTTATGACCATCTCTAACACCATTTAAAAATGTAGATTATTTACACCATGCAGATAAAATCTTGAATATACAAGCCTCACCAGTAGGGGGTGCCAATAAAGGATTTCCTCTTGGCAATGGTGGCTGTTATTTTGGCTGCTACGCCAAAGTCCGCTGAAAATAATCAGGATAAATTTAAATCATAAGTTACAAAGGTAATTTCCAAATACATTGAAGCTAAATTCTAAACAAAGTCAAACTTGACATGAACAAAAATCTATCCTAAAAAAACTTTCCTCTTTCTTGTAGAAACCTAATCTCATAGAACAAACAAAACAAAAAAAGACTCACCTAGTTTGACATCTCCATTGTCAGTAAGCAAAATATTTGCCCCCTAGTTACAGAACACAAATTAAAAAACAAAACAAGGTACTTTAATTAGAGGCAATCTGCCCTACTCTTGAAAAGTGCCTTACATATTTTGATAATGGAGGCATTTAAAAGTGCATCTGATTAATAGATTTCTTACCAAAAAGAGGAAGCAGGAAGAAGTTACAGAAATGGAGTAATAAAACAGTAATGAAACACAATGAGCAGTGGAAGTGAAGGTACCTTGATATCTCTGTGCATTTTTCCTTTGGAGTGGAGATAACCCAGACCCTGAAGAAAACAGGCAAAAATATTAACAAAGGAAATATCATGACTGATCCATATAAACCCTGTGTTTTAAATGCATGAAGTATTCCAAGCAAATGAACTTGTTATAAATCAATTAGCTTTATATTCCACTTCTGTGGTATTTCTACAAAGTATTTATAATGCATTATATACAGAATAAGTAAATTGTTATATATGGCAGTTCCACAAAATGCATAAGCTTATAGACACCAACAAATTGAGTAGTGACACGGTGTGTGACAGCATGGCCAATTTTTCTCTCTTGGACTCCAGGCCACAGATAGCAATGGCATCCTAAGGATAGTATTTCTATTTAATAACAGCCAATAACATTTATTATTAACCATATATTACTTTTTTACAAGCAGATTTAGTAAATTGATGAAATAAATTACTATGTGACATCTTACAAGATATTTTTCTCCATTGGATAACTGTTTTTTGAGAATTTTTATAATTTATAGGAAAAAATGGGTTTAGGGCAACAATTTATCTGCTACCTCCAGAAATATTCTTTTAATATTTGTATTTTTGAAGCTCAAGGAAAAAAAAGGGGACTTTGTACATTACTGGCTATTAGACCTTACCTGCAAAGTCTCTCTGCACACGTAAGCAATCTGAAGTTCAGCCAGAGGGCCTGTAACTGTACACACAAACATAACACATCAGCCAAACATATAGTTTAGACACTCTTGTGTATTTACAGATGCTCACGAGATAACATGGGAAAATACAGATATGAATTCTGATTTATGTACAAAACCCTCATATGGAATGATTTGTGATCTGGTTCTAGTTTATATAGCATTATTTAAATAACCTTAAAATATGCAAAGGCATTACATGTCTTGTTTATTAACATCCTCTTTTATTAGAGGTGTGTTGTGTCTTAAGAGAGCCTCACACTAAAGTAGGCATCACTGACCAAGAGATATAGGAGATAACAGGTATATAAGAGATATATTTATATATACACTCACAGTCCACCTTAACAGGAACACCTGTAAACCTGCATGTTTATGCAGTTATCAAAACAGTCACTAATGAGACAATGGCTCAATGCATAAACATTTTGCAGATACAGAGCAAGAGTTTCAGTTAAGGTTCACATCAAACATCAGAATGGGGGAAAAGTGTGATCTCTATGACTTTAACTGTGACATGGTTGTTGGTGCCAAATGGTCTGGTTTAAGTATTTCAGAAACTGCTAATCTCCGGCGAAATTCACACAACAGTTTCGAGAGTTTACACAGAATGGTGCAAAAGACAAAAAACATTGTGTGAGCAACAGTTCTGTGAGTGGAAATGACTTGTTGATAAGAGAGGTCAGAGGAAAATGTCAAGACTAGTTCGAGCTGCCAGGAAGGATAGTGCAACTCAATTACTCTTTACAACCGTGGTGAGCAGAAAAGCATCTTAGAATGCACACATCATCTGTCTTTACAGTGGATGAGCTACAACAGCAGAAGACCACATCAAGTTCCAATCATGTCAGCCAGCAACAAGAATCGGAGGCTATTATGGGCACAGACTCACCAAAACTAGACAGCTGGAGACAAGG
>JAQQZR010000038.1:9529176-9559215 GCA_030068235.1 Notoglanidium macrostoma
TCCTCTCAAGGTTTCTTCCTTTTGCCATCTCAGGGAGTTTTTCCTTGCCGCCATCACCACAGGCTTGCTCATTAGGGGTATATATAGATAAATGTATAGAGTCATAAGTTTATATTCAGAATTTATATATACTTTTGTGAAGCTGCTTTGAGACAATGTCTGTTGTTAAAAGCGCTATACAAATAAAATTGATTTGATTTGACAAGACATTCAATGCAATGCTTGATGTTCTGTCCAAGCTCCGATTCTTTTCTGCTGGCCATTTTCCTCTGACGTCTCTCATTAACAAGGCCTTTCCACCGACAGAATGGCTACTTAGCGGAGGTTTTTCACACCATTCTGTGCAAACTCTAGAGACAGCTGTATGTGTGAATGCCAGATCAGCAGTTTCTGCAATACTCAAACGAGCACATTTTAACCAACAACCATACCATTGAGATCACATTTTCCCCCCGTTCTGATGTTTGGTGTAAACATTAACTGCAGGATTTTATGCACGGTGGTGCTGCTACCACATGACTGGCCGAGTCACTGCAACTCACCAGATTTATGTGAATGACAAGCTGTAAATGATTGATATTTTCAGGTTGCTAACCAAAAACAAATAGTTAGTACCATGGTAGATGTCCTGTAGTGAGCCACCTCCACAATACTCCATACAAATCCACAGCTTCTCACGACTGCAACACCGGAAGAGAAAAATTGGTTTATTCCTTTCTGATGCCCTTTAATTCAATATTTGTTTTTACTCCATTTTTACTGCAGGTATGCTCAGATCTTTAACAAAAACCCCTAGAGACCAGAAGTTCCTCTGAATGTGAAAAAAGGGCTATGAGCCATTTCCTGCAAATACTGTTACAAGACCTCACATCACCCACACAAACCCTCTGTATTTTGGCCATACCAGAGGTAGCTGCCAAAGTAGGCCACTATGTTGTGATGAGTACATTCTTTCACCATGAAGATTTCCTGTTGAATAATTGAGAAATCATCTCCTAGAAAACACAACAAAAGTATAAAAAGAATTAATAACAGACAGATGAAAAATGCTCTTGTACCAAATGCAAGTTAATGATGCCATAAATAATGAAGTTGTTATCCTTGGCCTTGGAAAGCAGACCAAGCTTAAGAGTACAGTTGCAAATAAATCACGCAAATCCACACATCAGCTCACCGTTTTCAAGTGAATCCTGAGTTAAACAAACATTCTGAATATGGAGCGTACACAACATACACAAATTAGATATTAAACATACCAGGGGTGAATAAAGCAAATTCATTAGCGAGCCCAGTGGGCAAATGAAAGCTCCTATATGCTGCCCATTCCCATTGACTAGGCCAAAATGTGCTAACTAATGTTACATAATGACATAGGTTATAGCTAGGTAGACAACTGCATTAATACAGACCAAGGGTGATCATTATCATCTTCTAACCTAGGTTGCTACAGGTGTAATTTAAAAAAAAAAAAAAAAAAAAAAAAAAAAAAAAAAAAGGGGAAGACTACCTTGACAAAACATGCTACTGTAGCAAGAATAAATGCTTGGGTGGTGCATTGTGCATTGTGTTGAGCAATAGAAATGCAGCCAGGCCAGCTCATCTAAGGTATGCTGTCCTCAGTGTTTGAGAGATGAGAAACAAAATTCTGATCTCTAATTTGACAGCCCTGACCACTTCCTTTAAACATGCTGTGTATCTCAATTGTACAAGAAAGCTTGAGAATGTGTAAAATGTGAGGTTGGTGAGGTTCATGTGTGAATGCGTTCAGGATGTTCAACAGTCTTCCTCATCTCTAACTCGGGCCTCTTTGCAATGCTATAATTAAACATGGGCAAGTCAGTCTTCTTTTGCCTTCAAACAGAGATGGGCTATACTGCCTGTGTGCTATGGGACTCATGAATTGGTATTGCTAATATGAAGATGTGCTTCAAAAAATGTTTTTCAATGTTTCTCCCCAAAGAAACACACATGAAGTCCTACCATGCTATGAAAGTAAAAACTTGTCCATCTAATGCTGTGTAGTCAACTAGTATTGCATGTGGTGGGATTATTTATACTTCTAAATGCATACGCACATACACTGATCAGCCAGAACATTAAAGCCACTAACAGGTGAAGTTAAAAACATGCACACTAATATTCCACTATAATTCTGATTGACAATATTCGGAATTTGATATGGGTCATGCAAACTGCATATTCCGTTTGGTTGATTTCCCAATTTGGCCTTATTTCGAATTTAGCATTTTCTGATGAAGACATGCGAGATATGCTATTATAATAAAGGTTTTAGAAGTCTTTGAACATGTACACAGCGCATTTGAAATATGCATCTCAATTTGGGTTTTTACAGGATTTTGCGACAGATGGCCTCATGCCTGTTGTATGGTCAGCCCTTTGCATTGTACTCGAACCAACTGTATAATCAGAGTATGCATGGCTGCATGTAAACCGGAATATAAATGGAATATTCATCATCATTCGTCATGTAAACAGCATAGTAGTAATACTGTCATTGTCGGACTAAGGGAAAAAATGTAATACTCTGTGCATGTAAACCTAGTGATTGTCTTGTTACAGCAGCACCTGTCAAGGGGTGGGATATATTGCGTAGCAAATGAAAAGTCAGTTCTCAAAGTTGCTGTCTTGGAAGCAGGAAAACTAGGCGAGCATAAGAATCTGAGGGACTTTGACAAGGGCCAAATTGTGATGGCTAGATGACCATCAGAGCAGCTCCAAAAGAGCAGGTCTTGCAGCATGTTCCCACTACACACTGCTTAGTACCGACCAAAAGGAGTCCAAAGAAGGACAAGCAGTGAACCGTTCAACTTGATTGAGCATCTGTGGGATGGGCTTGATGAACATGCCTGATCCATGGAGGCCAATCCACCCAATTTACAAGACTTGAAGGATATGCTGCTAAAGTCTTGGTGGCAGATACTGCAGCACACCTTCAGAGGCCTTGTGGAGACAATGCATTGACAGCCCAGAGCCGCTATGTTGGCACAAGGGGGACCGACACAATATTAGGCACATGGTTTTAATGTTGTGGCTGATTGCTATGGAATGTGCATACATGCATACAAGACTCCGGTACAAACTCTAGACCAAAAATATCTAGATAACACGGAACTGTAGCATAGCAGCTGCCTGTGTTCTGCACACATCTCATGTGGCTGAAACTTTGAAATCTGTGTCTTTCTGCTGCATTTTTTAAAAAATCAGACCAACAATAAAAAAAAATAGTAAGCAATGTATCAGATGTTGGCCTTTAGTGCACTTCAGTGATTGACTCCCAATCGGGAAAAAAATCCACAAATATGCTAAAATATGCTTGCTGTGACTGGGACAAGAGAGATGGAGAAGTTATACTCTGATGCACAATGCATCACCAGTTTATCATCAAGCAGGTTCTTATTTCACTCTAAGGCTGTAGCCTGAGATTTCTTCAGCATAGCCCTGCATAGCGAGCAAAGTGTCAAACAGCACACAGACTAGTCAGTCAACAGCAATCCCAGATTACAAAACTACAAAAATCAACAGAAAAAAACCCCAAAACAAACAAAAAAATTGATACTACTTTTTCTGGCTGCACACATGTCTGTGTTTAAAGTGCTGAAACTGAATTTCTCTACCAAAAATGTGCCTGCAATAAAATTATATAGCAGAACTTGACAGCAAGGCTCAAAGACTCCAAAACATCACTAGATGCATAAATTACATACAGCCCCCACTCCCAGGTGCTCATTTAAAACATAATGACACATGATTTCCATGAATATCCTTCAAAATGTGATATTTTTGCTTGAATGTTATACACGTGAGCTAAACCACATTTCATTCCATTAAAACCATGCATGTAAATATTCATTTTATTACCAAAAAAAAAAGGTCCTATTATTCATCTGCTGTCACTTATTGGACATTTAGCATTTAACATCCGAGTTAATTGTAGCCATGCTTCGCATTTTTCTGCTGAATAACTGAGCGATCCAAAACCATGTCTGCTGAGTGTTGCCATTTGAGTTCTGAAGATGTGAAGGCTAGAGTGACTGAGTTGAAGACCTCGCTACAACATACAACAGGTCCAATTTGAGGATCTGCATGTCTCGTGTAGAAGCAGTCAGCAATGACCTTAGTGCCAGAAACAATTTAAAAATATTTCAGCAAACCAATGAGGGTGAAACCAAAAATTTATACCAAGAGCTCCAGATTTCAGTTTGAGCTGGTCTAAAGTACCATGTGTACAAAAAAAATTAATAAAAATAACAAACACAATGAATTTAATCAGGTGTCTGAAAAGGAACATTTAAACTGAGTTTTATTATTTTAGTGTGTTTTGTATTTTAGTATTTAATTTAAACAGTTCATTACCAGGCTTAGCATTCACACTAGATCAGAAAATTCTCCAAACTATGCTGGACTAAGCCCTGGACTAAGTAATTAGCCATGTGTATTGGGGGGGGAGAAGGAAAGAAAAAAAAGGGGGGGGGGGAGGTCAGGTCTTTTGTCTTCTGATCATATACGGAGTTTAAAATTCAAAATATGTCTACATGAATGCTGAAGCATACAATGCTGAAAGCTTGACAAAGTTCATGGTAATGGAGGACAGTGCTAAACACTGTCTGGATACCTAATAAAATAATAATGGCTCAGGATCAGTGAACATTGCTAGAATAAATGTTTACCTCATTAGAGGTGCAGTGTTAGTGGTCAATTCAAGAGTCAAAAGATTATTTCTAATCACCATTTTAAAAGTAAAAAATTAAACGACATGTTCATATGCTCCCTAAAGCAGCTTTAAGTCTTTAGTGCACTATTCAGCTATGTGAATGATGGAAGATAAGATAGTGTTGTAGGTTTCAATGGGCGTGCGATGGTGCACACTTGCCTTACACTGGACATCAGATCATAATACTATACTCACCACTTCAAATGAACATTGTTGTCTGTAAATAACACTATAGTTTTACCACATAAGTGGAAAACAAATGGTTTTGTGAATGTTATGGCTGAGAAATTCTGATGCATGTTCAGAGCTGAAACTCACCTGGCTCCAATTTAATCATCTTTACTGCTGCTAGTTCTCCAGTGGAGATCTTACGAGCCTGAAAAACACAAAGATAGCAATGTTTAAATGAGCAGAATGGCTTAGTTTTAGAGCAGAACAAAAAAATATGCAGTGTGGCTGCTGGAGGTTGTGATGAAGGCGCTAAACTGTGATGGAGTTCTCTCAGTTTGTGTATGTTACAGAAGTGGAGTTGAGAGGAAAGGAGTGGAGAGAAGTGGAGAAGAGAGGAGAGAAGACAGACAGTAAAAACAGTTCAATTTTAGCATGTTTTCATATGAAAGTAGGTCAGTAAGAGGCTTACATCCACTGAAATGGTAAATAAAGGCTACAGTTGGTTTCCTAGTTTTTTCTCACTCACAAAAACCCATGCATACTTTTATATTTCTTTGTCATAATGTTCAATGGAGGTTAAAATTTTGTTTGCGCTCCCTAGTTCTATGGACAGCCCTGGATGTTCTGGTGTTTACTGGGGATATGAATGAAACATACACGCACACCATCCAAAAATTGCCTGTTAAACACATTATTAACTGCAATCAAACTTTCATGGAAAGAAGAATAAAACAAAGCAGAAATAAGTTCAATGGCAACAGTTCACTTGATAGCCAGGATCAATCATAATCACCTCTTCCAAATACTTCTTTCAAACCATGCATTGTTATAAGGTACCAAACCAGTTGCATTCAAAAGTTGCCCAGAATGCAATCAACTACAAATCAGATCTTAAGTGTTTAGTAAAATTAGCTCATTGAAGCTTGTATATATATATGCACTGCTATTTAAAAAAAAAAGAAAAGAAAAAACAAAGGGGGGCCCATGTGTGGAGTGCAGAGCTATGGAGAACCGTGGGGTAATGCGTGTCAGGACATGGAAGACAGAGATAGAGGAGGAGGGAGTGATCCTGAGGCTGGCTAGGATTCAGAAGTTCCTGTAATTGATCTCGGAGAAATGCCTGTACATAAAAGGGCAAATGACTGTGTGAAACTTAGCTGGGCCCAAAGCATGTGTTTTACATACTCGGGCCAGGACTGATAACAGAAACAGAAGAACAAACACGTCAGAAACCAACTGTACACACACAACCAGAAACCACTGTTGACTGGCTGAACATTTACAGACACTCAAAAATAGTAGATAATTAACTAGTCAGCAGCAGGTCCCAGGCTGCATGTCATTACTCTTATCTGACCAGTTGGGGAGGTTATCACTTTCTACACGCATCTCCATCTTTATCTCTATAATCCACACCTGCTGTGTGCTACCGACTCTGCTACCGACAATCTTTTATCGATGAGCATTTCAGACAATATTACCATTTTTTTTTTTACTACTACTGAACAAATTTTCACAACATTTCACTTAAAATGGCCATCTAACATCACCACACTGCAATTGCTCACATATCATACCCTACAGGAAGGAACAATTAAGTATACATAACTCAGCCCTTTCCATAAGTACAAAGTAAATTAATTTCAAAAAAGGTGTGGGCAAACATCCAGCAAACATACATTTTCTCAGTCCGTCTGCACTGAATGGCTTTGAGAAGGCTATGCACTGAGCAGACTTCATCACACTGCAGTTTTACCAGGTTAGTTTTGCAGTGGACTGCATTAACGTTGCTCCCTTAAGAAACTATTTTTAATGCCACTCTGTTATGATGTATTGTACGATGTTCTTGTTAAATATTAAAATGCATTTAGAAGTGGTTGCCTTTAAATAAAGCTATGTATAGTGTGTGGAAGGGATTTCATTTTAGATGCTTTCGAACCAAACAGTTCTAGGGACTTACTGAGAGGAACTACACCCTGGAGAGATTCCCCAAGAACTACACACCTTTAAAGGCCTTTTTTTCTGTTTGCATTCTCACCACCAGTAGGACGCTGAAGTGACAAACTGCATCAAAATGGCATTGTACTTCCTCCTTCGAATATAGGCTCAATAAAGTCTGGAATTCACTTTTGGTCTATTTATCCAGGGGTTTGATTTTTCTCATTTTGGGCACTAATGTTAAGTGCTGTTGTTTACACAGCTGTTTACACACCATTTTATATCGGTTTAAGGGTGTACCCACCTCAGAATTTTTCCAGTCAAACTGGATTTGACTGTTCAACACAAAGTGCATTCTGTAAAATATGAAGATTTTTCATAAAGACTATCAGGCAATTAAAAAAAAAATCCATTGGTGATGATTTTCTGTGATTTTAGTGATTTAAGCCAAAGTCATGTATTCCCCCCTTGCGTTGTAGTGTTGGTTTATTATATGCAAGTAGCTGGTAAACAGAAAGGAGGAGGAATAATCGAATTTTGCGTTTGTGCTGGTGCTTCCACATTTGTTACAGAGTGCACAAACTGTAGAATGCTCCATGCAGAAACCCAGGCATCCATGGATATATCTGGGCCAATTAAAGACAGGAGAAGTTTCTGAACAAAAACCCTAGGTCTAAATAAAAACTCAAACACACACGATCATAAAAACACTGCGTTTTGCGGCACAAACACCATTTTAATGCAGGGAAACGTCTTTGTTTGACGTATACCACCAGCTTTATTAACGTGTGATAAATCTATGATACGTCAAGGAAGGGGGAATACAGAAAGAAAGAGGCAAGAGAGAAAGAAAGATGGGGGTGGGGGGGGGGGAATCTTCAGACTGCAATTAAAACTTAAATCAAACCTGATTTTGATCCTATTTGCATCTTAGCTTTCCTAGCTCAACTACTGAGACAGGGATCTCAGTTTGCACAAGCATGAGGAAGAAATTTTCTTGGTTTTGCAGCATTTACACATTCACCGAGCATGTGTCATTCACAGTGACACACGACATGATACGCTGACGAGGTTGGCCCTTTTGTCTCAAACCGAGATATGCTCTTGGACAGTTCCCATGCTATGGATGTTACATGATGCCTCAGTGCATGGACAAGTTCAGTATCAGTGAAATAATCTGCATAACCTTTAATGTAATCTATGCAGCTGAATATAGACAAATCCTCAAAATTCATATAATTCTTTATATCCTAAAAATACACAGCATTTTATGAGTGTTCGACGGATGTGACATCAGACAACTTTTATGGGAGATTGCAAGTTTTCTAAAAACTCTGAATTTTAAAGCCAATTGCAATAAGCATTACATGGGTACCACAAAAGAGACTTGAATAAAGAGAAGTTTAGATTTAAAAATATTTGGGTTTTTTTTGGAATAAACTATTTAGGGAAAACTTGCATTATGGGTGTGACATTCACGTTATGGATATGACTTGTCTGAACCAGTCCTTAACCAACTACATAAAGCACGTGCTGGAATAGTGAATTTTAAAATGAAACAAATGAAATAGTAATTTCATTAACAATTAAATTATTGCCTCCTCAGTCCCCACTCCCTACTAAGGCATCCTCAACCAGAGCTGTCCCTATCAGGGTTCTCTCAGTTTGATCGATAGTTAGTGCGAGCAAATTAGAGGGCGTCTGCTTCCGCACCTATAACCAATCAAATTAACATGTGTTACAGATAAGGCTAAGATACTACATAAAGTATATAAATATTATGTGTATATATGAATTACATTATACCTTATACTTAGAATTACTTAAAGTATCAAAATATTAATAGCAATAAATTATATATTCAAACTCTGTTTCATATATTATATTACATAATAAAAAGTAGTATTTTAATAAATATTATAATAATTTACTAATCGTTATAAAATTATCAACACTGTATGCATGCTACTACTACGTACTGTATACACAAATTACATAAACATTGCAAAATCAATAATTTATTGACTACTAATCACCAAAAAATCACAATTCTGTCACTCTGTATTTACAAATTCACACTGTCAAAACCTGGAGTCCATTTATCCCCTTCTTAAAACTTTGTTCCTGTATGGGTGAACACCTTGTATATGATGTAAAAAGAGTGCAATTGTCTATAAAATTCGATCAGAGTAGTTACATACAACAAATATATAGACCCAAGTGAACATTTTAACAATAGTTCTGTTTGTGCGAGCACGTTTTTCCCCCCCATGGTAAGGTTGACCTTTGCAAGAAATTTCCCCTCTAGCAAAACTGCATTTAGAAAAATAAATTGTTTAATGCATTGAGATTTCAAGCTAATCCACAGTTAGCGTGCCTCTACAATACTTTCACATGAATTTGATTACTGGCTGCTCAATAACAGCACGTTGGCGGGGAGAAGAGGCAAGTAAAGTCTCTGGAACAGAAACTGAACAAGTGCCAAGTGTTTTTCATACTGTTCAGACATTCACTCTTACACTACTAATTCACTCCCATTCTGTCTGTACAAATCTGCTTCCAAATCCGTGTCTTTGTGACTCCCAAACAGCGAACACTAATATGAATAGCTTTGGAGTGTTTTGCAGAACAGCAGCCAGTGAACAATGTTTCACAACTCTTAAACATACAGAATGCTAGATCAGAGATCTCTGCCCAGACCTCCATCCTAGCGGTACGTCCAAAATCAAATAAACCTAAACCCACGAACTCGGATATTGTTGAGTAATGTGTAAACAGCTCAGATCAAATTTGTGGTGAATCCAAACATGGTTCTAAAGGCAAAATACAAAGAGGCTAAAGAGCACAATAGTCTCAGTGGAAATTACTGAATCACATGTCCTTTCTATGAACAAACGGAGGTAATCCAGGGGATAAACCCAGGGAGGGACTAGAGATGGATAACAGCAAGTTGTAACTTCGGTCTAGTCTAGCATGGTTGGCTACTTTTGCAGATGTTCATATATATAGTCGATAAACTACAGAGCATAAGTAGTGTTTGATGCGGATTCTGTTCACACTGCTTGCGGAAATGCAGGTTTGCATTTCACTTAAGAGCTCAGTGAGGCACAATGATACCAAACTGCACTCAACAATCTTCATTACATGTCTTCCTCTCCTCACATTTAGCACCTGCCATGAATGATGTTCAACAGACCCTAGAAAACGCTAGCACGTGTAATACATATAACCATGTTAAAAAACAAAAACAAACAAACGTGTCAGACATCCAAAACTTAGCTGAACCCAAATAATTGAGGTTGTGAGATTAGATTTAATATAAATATTACTTTAAAATTAAAAGATTAGTCTTGTCTAATTGTTATAAAATACAAGAAAAGTTTTGAATTTTTATTTTTATTTAAATGACTAAATCACCTCCAAAAAGTCCCTGAAATATTGAGCTCACTACAGATTACTGGCACAGACATCACAGCAAGTAAATATCTGGAGCTTTACTTCATGCTGTAACATTCAACATGCCATACACATTTAACAAATATGACACCTTCTCAGGATTAGGCTGTAACAGAATACAAGTAATAGCATTGCAATATAAAACAGAAGTATCTATACTCAGTTCATGATTTGTTTTAGAAAGGTAGCATTCAGAATACAGTTACTAAAATATTTTTGGGGAATCCATTCAGAATATATCTCCAGCCTTTAAAAGCTATACTATTTTAAATCCCCATGCACACACTTTCTGGTTTTATTTTTAGGTTGTTGATTACTAGAGTGGTAATAAGTCATGGGTCAAACATACAAAGGGTTTTTGTCACTGTTCTGTTCATTTACCAAGTATAGGTAAATAATTACGTTAAGAAATAAGGGTGTATATTTTTGCAGCTTTTGTAGCAGACGACACAGCAAAGTTGTTTCCCATAAGTCCGAAATGACAAAGCTGTCTTGCCCACAACTTAGACCGTGTTTACTTGGGTTTTAAAATGCATCTTCGGTGATTGAATCAAAAGTGGACAGCGTTAAATACAAGTGTAAACAACCACCAAGCCTCATTAAAGCAGGCCTGGGACCTGCTTGACCACGTGTCTTTGAAGTGCAAATGCCAGCACTCGAAAAAAACAGAGAGAACTGATGTACGTGGCTGGAGTGAAAGAAAATAAATGAAAGTATGTTGCAGGTTTAACAGTTTTAACATAACTGTGCACCAGGTCCTCTGACCTTCTAATGGCTGTGGTGCAAGCAGTCACGAAATCTGAACACAACAGGTCAGGTGGACCTAATTGCCCAAGATGAATTTAAAGGGGACATATGAAAAATTCATTTTCTGAGAGTCGTGCTTGTAAACATACATTTGGGTATCCCCAAAAACCCAGTCAGTTTCATTTGGGCTACCCATTTCAGAAAACATGTGTTTCAACAAACCATTCAGATTTAGCTGCTCTTTCTAGGTCACAAAGGGAGATCTTTAGAATTATACTGCAAAGGCAAAGTCATGGAAATTCATGAGAAATTCTACCTGATTGGCTGGTGGAAGATGGAGTGGGGTGAGAAGTGGCTCATTATTATTTAAAGAAAAGGGCACAAAAACAGGTCATTCTGAGCAGGACTGTTTGGACAGGGTTTGAAGGGTGCTGTGGTGCTTTATACTTGTATTTTGAGAAATGCATGTCACAATCATTTCATTAAGACCTCAGGGAACTGTGTCAACTTGTGTAAAAAGAGTTCTAGGGACTTCTTGAGAGGGACCATCACCTGGGGAGCTCGCCCGAGAACTACACACCTTTAAGATACTTTTTGCTGTTTGCATTTACACCCCAGTAGAAATGCTGAAGAGACATAAGTGGCAACAAATCTCACTGTATTTCCTCCTTCGCATAAAGGCTCAATAAAGTCTGGATTACACGGTCTTCTCCAGTCCCTCCTTGTGCTGCATCTCAGAGAAGAATCTCACTACACATATGCCTGGACCATTCACTGTACATGCATGTCTCTGATTGTTCCTACCGTACTGGGAGAGTACCTGCCCTGTAGTAGGAGCTATTTAAAAAAAAAAAAAAAAAAAGGCCACACACACCTACATACACTGCAGGAAATGATTGCTGTTAACACACAAAAAAGTAGTTCTAAGAACTATGAAAAGTTCCTCCAGTCCTAAAGCACCTATTTGGTGATAATTAGCTGAAGTGATTCCACTCAAGTATATTTTTGCCCTATTTTAATATAATTGCATTTTATTTATTACAAGAGAAATAACTCCCTCAATTTAATGGTGAATGAAAGACAGTCAGAAGAAAGAAAAAATATTTACCGTACATGTTAATCATACCTGAAACATGCATCAACCTCACCCAGGTCTCCACTCCCTGGTCCTTCAACTAGCACCCAAGTACATTTCAAAGCTGTGAAAAACACTGCTTGGTTAAAGCTATGCATGCCGTGTGACATATCTTTAAAGCAGCAGAGCTGAACAGCTGTTTTGGCTAGGGGCAGGGCAGATTGTCCTGAGCTTGGAAAAAAATATCAGCGGAAACAAAGAAGCTAGTAAGACAGCACTGTCATATTTAGAATCAGTTTTTCCTAGGTGCCATTAAATTACATAATTATTATAGGGTTTTAACCCATTCAAACATTACAAACTGTACATTTAAATGAACATCTTGTGTGTAAAACTTTGCAGAACAAATATAATCTTGATATCACCAAGAAAGTTTTATAGGAATCTATAATACAAGAGCACGATTCAGGATTGGTAAAATTTAGTATAGAACTACATTCATGAATCATGGCGAGATGCTGACTGATAGCTTCATAATTCTGGCCTTTGTAAATCACAAGTTGTCATCTCCAATCCAACCAAAGTCTGACTAAACAAGGCAAGATACTCGGAGCCATTTCCCTTATCTATAACAATGGAACAAAAAAAAGGCCTTCCAACCAAGAAATGAATATCTAAGCTACAAAACAATCATCTTTGTCCTGCCTAAAGTGGTAACATTTGTTAGCTTAAAAAAAAAAAATACTGAGGAATAGAACATAAACAAGCATGAGTAAACTGAGCATCATGGATTATGCTGAGATTGAAATCCCAGTCGAGCTTCAATCAGTTCCGGTTGGTAGGAAGAAGCACAGATGCAGACCTGAGAAAGACTGGAGGTGCCAGCTGGTTACTTACAGGAACCAGAACCACAAAACCTCAGTCAACTGTGTCTACCTTAGATTTTCACCATCAGCTGAAAACATGAAAAGGGTTTTATACAAAAGTTTACTGGAATGATTCATCAATCGAGGTCAGACAGAAAACTACAATACAGAATTTTTGAAAACAGCTACATATTTTTTCTGTTTTTATTTAAATTTACATTTTTATTTTGCAAATTATTTTTAATCTCTCTTTTTATTTACTTGTTCACTTTCCTGTATTGGGTCTCATTTATGTGTATATATTTATTTATTTACACATTCACTAGTTTTTTCATGCTGTTTCTAAATGGTTTATATTTATGTTATTATTACTGCTTATATATACACACAGCCAAAAAAATAATAAATAAAAAAAAATAAAATAAAATAAAAAAAAGAAGAGTATTCACACTTCAGGAGCACTTTTCACATAAATGTCTGGAAGCTAATGGCCACCACTTTGAGCACCTCTTGTATTAATCTGATGATGTCTGAATAAATTTAGTATTAATATATATATAAATCACACATGCATAAACTACTTATTTAGTCCTTATTAAGACTAAGGACTGTACCCTACCCACATTTCAGATCATAACCCTGGACTACATCAAGTCAGTAAATAAGAGCAGCAGCACATGTACCAGGAGACAGACTAATTTGTTGTCAGGCAGGCAGAGACCACTCAACGGATATGATGAGATTCTTCAGACTAACAAAATGCTCCACCTTGCTCAGACATTGTGCTGCTGCAGAGCTATAAACATCACACAGTAGCAATGAAGCTACCAAGCTCAGCAAAGAGCAAGATAATACAAATGCAGGCTGCTCCCTGCACCGTAGTTCTTAAAACGGCAGCGGCTATGCTGACAGACAGGAAGGATATCCACCAAACAATAACAGGAGAAAAAGTATCTAATGCAGACACACACGCGCAGACACACACAGTGCTATCCCTTAGCTTGAGGAATTGTCTACTCATGGATGAATGGAAACTTTGCTACTTTCACAAGGTTTCCTGGAATGTCCAGAGAGTCTGTTAAATCCAAATCTCTGAATGTGTGTGTCATTAGCACACACGGGCTCTGGAGGTATAAAGAAAGTAAACACAGCCTCCAAACGCTTATGTAGACTGCAGTTTTACACATCTTAAGATCACAGGATTTCTCCGATGACAGGATCAGTGGTTTCAAAACACCGCTCATTCAGGCATAAACAACCCCCCCACCACCCAAAAAAAACACCCCACACCACTGCTTTGGACCTGTGCCAAGTGATTACAGTTCATCTGTGGTGCTAAACTAGCAGACAAAGGAATCCCTACTGAACACCTTGCTTAAATAATCAGAACATAAATGCTATATAAATGCTGGTCTCCATCCAGCTCACATCTCTGACAGAAGTTTTAGCATCTCTAATATACTCTAGCTTAGCTGACAAGAAAGACACTTATTATACATAAGGCTTATATCTCTAACATTTACTCTTCCCGAGTGTACATCGGATACCAACTCTCAAATCCTTTATGGATGCTTTAAAGATGCCAAAAATCAGGATCGTTATTAGAACAGTCCTTTCTACTGCACTGTTTATTTCATCGACAGAAGCGACTAATCTTTAGATACAGAAGTTATGCATATGAATAAGCTCCCAGTGTGTGCTTTGAAAGTTCACAGGAATTTTTTTTACTTTGCATACAAGAAAAACTAGTATGTGTAGTTCTCTTCTTTAAGGTCTCTGACGCGCGAGAGCGGGAGATGTGTCATAATCGGGAACCTGCACTACAACAGGATTACTGTAATTAAACAAAGCACAATGCTTAACAGCACACACAATTTCATGACATTTTTACTTCATGGACATCTATTTTTCAAATCCACAATCGGGCATTCCTCCTGCTAAAATTCAGACAATCAAACCCATAGAACCCTTGAGCAGCAGCGAACTTTCTCAAAAGTAGGCTAGTCTCTGCCTGGCATGCTAATCCAGAAGAGAGCAAGAGACAAACCCTGGAGAGATCCCGTCCTCAAACTCAGCGCTCTCAGTACATTCATTCTGACATACTGAGAACACAAGAGATACAAGTCTACCCTGTCAAGCACAAAAGGAGAGCATTCAAAGAGGAAAAGCCTTGTTTACGGTGAGCTCAGACGGGAGAGTGCTTCCTGGATGGTGCTCTGCTGCTCTGCTTACGAGGAGTGTCCACAGAAATTCTCAAGCACACAAACACACAGGCAAATATGACAAAATGACATGTCACAACAGCGTTACCACAGAATCAAACAATTCATTAGAAATGAGAAAAGCAATTCAATGATCACAATGGCTTCTGCACTCTTTGGTGGAAGCTGGGTAACCCTAACCCTAACCCTAGGTCATCACAAGTTTGTAATTAACCTTTGGTCTATTGTAGTTTTACTCTTATTAGCTTCTAATGTACACCACGCCTTTGCAGAATGGGACATAATATTTATTTATTAATTATGTTTTATTTAATGTGTTTCTGAAATGAAGTCTTCTAATCAGTCTTATAGCCTATACAAAAACAAGTCAGCTTTTTTATTCTATAATACCAGGTCCACTCAAACAGTCTTTAACAAGTATTAACCAGAATTTCCAGCCACACTAAGAACCAAAATCCATCTCAAGAACCCATTTAAGAGCCCTTTTTACTAAGACTTCAAGGTGAAACCATAATATGTGAAAACGAAGAACAGAAAATCATAATACAAGGTACAGAAATCAATACTTAGGACACCTTCGCATTTGTTTGAATCATACCGTGCTGTGCTTTCCTCTGTCTGTGTGGTTAGGCAGGTGAGAGCACAGCTGCCTTACTTTTAAGCAGACCAAATAAAGGGGCCCATCTGAGTGAGGTGATCTCGGTCTGTTTCCACGTGAACTCGACTGTGTTGATAACATGGTTCGATTGCAGTGAGAAAGCGATGCAATGCTAAATAGTCCCAACGACATGAAGTGAAACAAAGATGCTATGTATTTTGGGTTGTGGATGACATTTTGGTATAGACATGAGCCACAAACTGAGCCTTGATGCACAGTTTATTATAATAAATAGGACCGAGCTTTAATGCTACAGAAATGTGATGCATTCTGGATATTTGGACTGAAAACTAAAATAAGAAAAATGCTGAATGTGACACATTGTCTTAAACTAGTTACTTATCTAATTTGTTAAGTGTTCTCTGCACTAGGGGTTTTTGTGATTTCTGCAAGCACCTGGAAAGGTTGTACTTCTGCCATATTTCTGACCAATGAAAAAGGTGTTCAAAGCATGCTTTCAACGACACACTAATACCTTTAAATTATGTTTTGTTTTTTTATTTTATGCAGTGTGAAACTAAAGCAACTAGCTTTAGTTTAAAATGTATCAATTTCTCTGTGATTTTGTCTCTCTCTCCATCTGACTAATGATGCAGCTCACCATCCTGAATCAAAATCAAATTGAATTGAGATGCCTAGAGATTCTTGCCCCTGTGTGTCATGCATGCAAATATAAATCTGTATATTATATACACGAGTCTTTAAGTTCAACTACCACCAATCTTATCTTTGCATTTAACAGGACATGGACAAGTCACCTCTAACTGTGGTTATGTAAATAAGTGCGGCAGGGGCACGTGTAAGAAAGCTCTCACACATGGCAAACACACCTTGAAGACGTCTCCATATGTGCCACTGCCGACTCTCTGGATGAGCTCGAAGTCGTGCTGGGGGTTTCTGCGCAGAATGTCTCCGGTGGGCCTCGAGTGCGACTCCATGCTGGTGGTGCGAATCACACAGAGAGAGAGAGAGAGAGAGAGAGAGAGAGAGAGAGAGAGAGAGAGAGAGAAACGAAGATGATCGAGTTGGCCTGGTGGTCTGCTTTTTCAACTACTGCATCAAAGTCCTCTCCTCCAAGCATGCCATCTTGCTCATTGTCTTGGGTAGAAAGAATAACAGACACACAGCTGTGGATAATGTGGGTTATGCTTTTTCAGAATTTACTGCATTCAAGAAATCAAACTAGCACGTGACGGTCAGAGTGATTTCCACACATTAGCGATTACATGTGAAGCTGGACAGAGATCTCGGTCAATTCTCTTCATTTATTCATAAGGAGAATTCTCGACGTTTTTTTCTTCAAAGCTAATTAATTAAGCCGTTTGTCCAGACTTTTCAAAAATCACATTACTGAACTGAATTTAGCCTGTCAAAAACAACTCTTCAAACCAAATGTTTAGCTAAACATTTAACCTTCCTTAAGATAATAATTGTCGACGATATTACAACAAACTTTAGTTAATTAAATGTATCTAAAAATACGCGTACTGTTCAGTTTCAACCCACCATCAGTGACTTATTTTGTTATAGTTTGTTTTTTTTAGAAAAACTGGATGTTTTGTTAGATATTATTGGATAAATATCAATATAACAAACAAAACAAAAACCGTTGAATTCCACACAGACTTAGTCTGAACTAGAACATGTTAGCTAGCTCACTTTGCTAACAGCGTTCCAGCTGCCTGTAATAGCAAAGCATTCTAATGGTATTATTAAAATGATAAAAAAAATAATAAATTGTTCGTGAGAATAAACGGGCAAATTTTTTTGACCAGCAGCCATGTTAGACAATTTTAATGCAACAGCTAACTAGTGACAAATGAAACACTATTTAGTTTAGCTTAGCAAAGCATTACCGATACAGAGCACTAGCTAGCCGCGTGAGGCTGGCTGATTAAAATGCCCTCGCGCTGGCTTTAACAGATTTAACTCATTTTGTATAAAACCAAACCAAGGCTTGACTGGCATTCGGTTTTTCCGCCAAGTAAGTTGGTTGTTAGAAACGTCAGCAGTAAAAACTAAATTTACAAAAGTTATCTAACCCATTTCAACAAGGTTTTTTTTTCTTCGAAAAACATACAATTTCCACGTGAATAGTCCACGTCCGTTAAGAGTGAGACCGACGGTTCTTCAAGTCCTGACATTCATTTTGCGTCGAAGCAAACATCCCAAAGCAGGTCATTCACTTTCCATCGAGTTGAAACTTTCTTCTCCAGCTTGAAGGGCTAAGAAACACGCAAGCTGCTACACGGCTAATCATCCAGCCACGCTAAAAACCCCTCTACCTCCCCGCCTAACTTGCTGCGACGCGTTAAGGTTTTTTCCTCACCCGTATTACGACACAACCCGCCTCTTGCACAAGGATTGGATAGTAGAACAAACTTCCACGTACTAATTGGACATCAGGCTGACTGCTTGACATAATAGCCAATCATAAGGGGGGGGGGGTGGCAGCGTCATAAAACTAAGCATATGCCGGATTACGCGTGGTAAAAATATCAAGGCTACGTCTTGAATAGAAAATGACGTGGTATTTCTTTCTGTTGATTGAACATGCTTATAACACAAGCAAATTAGACCAGTTGCCCGTAACTAGTTTTCTAACTAGAGGAGCTAAATTATCGCATTTTCCGATTTATAGTTAATGGTCGAATAATACAATCAATAATTGTGCATTGCGCGCCATCTAGTGGCTGATATCAAATTACAGCCTCAAAAACAGGCTGGTGAAAGAGTTAAGGAGTTGTGATCAAATATATCGACCAATACCAGTTACGGTATGATGATAAGGAGAACATACTGGATGTCGCCAATTGTATAAACATGTATTTTTCTCTTATTTGTTAGAGTCAACATTTTATACAATTGTTTGCTGTAATAGCAAGTGTCTAAGGTGTGAAGGGCTTTAGTGACAAATATGACACTTCAGTTATATCTAGATAGCCTGAACAAATATGATATTCAACAATGTGAAGGAAATACAGTCAATTAAAAAAAATTAAATAAAGAGAAGGTATCCCAAAAGAATTATTGTAAATTAGATGTTTCAAGGAGAAATGAAATATGTCCGTTTCCAAGTTTTGATCTCAGTTTCTAACATTGTTCACGTGTTTGTTCTTTTTTTCCTTTTCCTTCTTCTTTTTTCAGGTATCATTAAAGATGACCTTTTGACCCCTTATGCATCTAAACACTGAATAATAACTGTAGTTCATCATTTATACAGTTTCATTAATCATTTAGAAAGGTATTGTTTGTGTGGAGTTTCTATGTCTGCTCTTCCCATGTGGGTTTCCTCTGGGTTCTCTGGTTTCCTCCCACCTTCCAACAATATGTCCATTAGATTGAGTAAATTTGCAAATTAGTGTATAATTGTGTTTGAATGGTCCCTGCTAGACTAGTATCTGATCCAGTTTTGTATTCCCAGCTCGCAGCATGTGTTCCTGGGAGATCCACTGCCACCCTGAAAAAGACAAAGTGGTTACTGAAAATGAATAAATAGCACATAAATATTTAACAGCAACAACAATAATAATAAAATACATCAATCAAATATCCGCAGCCAATATATTCTGTGGTCCTACTGTCAGTAACTGACACTCATAAAGCACTAGAAGATAATTATCATAAAATGTGCATGGAAAGAGATTCTATATGCCCTTTTATTTATATAAAGTGAACCATTCAGGTTAAGAGTGTGTAAGGAAGTGCAGTAAGTGTACGCACTGTTCAAAAATCCCATCAACATTATTCCTCCACAGCAAGGAAATAGAGATGGCGGGCTCATGCAGGTTCCTGGGAGTGCACATAAACAATAAACTGGACTGGATGGACAACACCGAGGTCCTCTATAGGAAAGGTCAGAGTAGACTGTTCTTTCCTAGGAGTCACAAGTCATTTGGCATGTGCAGCTGACTATTGCAGATGTTCTACCACTGAGGTGTGCTGGGGAGGCAGTATCAAGGCTGGGGAGACCAAAAGACTCAACAAGCTGGTGAAGAACAGGTGAGGAACCTGTTTTACTCATTTGTTTATTGCCCTTTATCATATATTCTGCACTACATGTACTGTTATTTGCTCATTGGATGCTCTTTTATTGCTAATTACTATATTATACATTATAATATATTATATTTATGGTATTGTATTTCTACCTATACTTCTTCACCTGTCTCTTTGCTGGTGCTAACACCCAAATTTCCCCACCTGGGGAAAGTCTTATCTTATCTATCTTATCTTATTTTTAATGCTTGACTCAAAAACTAATTCTTGTCCAATTATGTAGCTTAAATAATTTTATTCATCAATATTTCCAGGTGAAAGATTCATATGAAGGTGCACTGGAGGAGGGTACCACCCCTGCGACAAGGAAGAGAACAGTAATAGTTCAGTAATATTGTTCCTGAGTGTAGTAGGTGGTTGCATACTAGCAACATGTGATGCAGGCTCCTGTCAATAACTGTACATTTACAAAGTGTATATTTAATGATATGATTCCTGATAAACGGGCCCCTGAGTGTAGAGATAAGCTACAGCAGGTGTACGTCTCAGACTCTACCCATTTGAGCATTTTTCCCTGCTCTAACACACCCAATTCTATTCAGGAAGGGTTGTCAATAAGCTAATTGGTTGAATTACTTGGGTTAGAGCAAGAAGACACTAAAATTGTTCAGGACAGGATGTTCTCTAGGACCTGAACCAGGGCTGGGAACCTGCGGTGTGTAATAAAGTGTCCACTCACGCTTGGGCTGCGATCTGCCCCCTGGCGGCTGAATGATGAAATCGTTCCTCTCAGAGGAGAATGAGGCGTAGCGAGCATCGTTGTCATTCCTGTTTGCAGTCTTCATGATTGTTGATGAAGAGCGAGCAGTGAAATAGCAGTGAGCAGGGGGTTGGAAAGCAACACTGCATGAACCATGGTCCGGGATAAAAAGGATAGAGACAGCTGGGGTGAGTGCTTTCTGAGTGTTTCGCCTATTAAACCCCACCTGCGTGTGTTCCTGCATAGACACCACACAGGCGTGTTTCAATGGAGGAGCTGAAATGCTGGGGAAATAAATAACACGACTGCTGGATTAAACAACGCGTAAAAGGATGTGGGTTGTATTCAAGAGCACAGATATGATAATATGGTGATTATGAATTGATTTGAAATGGTTCATGTCGCTATGGAGCTACAGGAGCCACAGCCCAGTGACACAGTTGTTTATTCGGTGTGTCACAACGGTGCATAATAACACAACCCATGTCTTGGATTTTTTTCCTCCCGAGTTGATGGTTGTTTTACAGTAAAATGATCGCCAGGTCTACTACATGAGCCGGTTTGCGGTTTCTTATTGATAATTAATGCGCTTTGCAGCAGCGGGAAAGCGCGCGCCGTGTTTTATTATTATTATTTTTGCTTTATTTATTTATTTATTTATTTACTAATCTGATCAATATTTCGTGATTTCGTAATTTATGGATCACCTCCATGCGATGCTTTTGGTAGCCTATTAGCTGTGATGTTATGCAATGTGTAAAATGTCATACTGCATGTAATTATTGCGTGGATACGTAGGAATGCGTGAAGAAGTTGAGGGGCAAGGGAATGATGGGGAAAACAGTGACCTATATACAGCACGAGAAATATGACGTATGGAGGTGGTGTGTGTGTGTGTGTGTGTGTGTGTGTGTGTGTGTGTGTGTGTGTGTTTGGGCATGTTCTTATATCTTGGTAGGGACCAGATATCCCCATCAAATCATCGCTGTCAGATATTCCTGCTCTAGTGGAGACATATGCCTCTACAAAAACAGCAGCTTTTATTAAAAAAGCAACTACAAAAAAACCCCAAAAACAAACCCTAAACGTCGAAATGTTTCCTTTTGGTTAGGGTTGGGTGAGATGTTCAGGTTAGATGAAGGTGTTGGCACTGAATTAACTGCATTGAGCTTCATTACTCATTATTCCAAGATCCTCATAAGGATAGTAAGATAGTGAGAGAGAGAAGAGAGTGAGCGAGAGAGTGTGTGTGTGTGTGTGTGGCCTATTGCACTATACGCTAGGCCAAGGTGAGTATGAGAGAGAGACTCTTGGATCATAGCGGTGAATATTTATGTATTCATTTTCTGCGTTAATGTGTTGGAGAGAATGGTTAATCCAAGGTTCTGAACCATGTCTCATTATATAAGAGTATCCCAGCTGCAGTGCCATCTATTACCTATTTTAGCATGTTTATTTTAGTAAAGATGACTCATGACTCAGGAGCTTCAATACTGCCCTCGGATGCTTATAATGATCCTTTTTACCTGATTCATGTCTCTTATTTTTTTGCCTAAACTTTTTATGGCATAAGAATTCAGCTCCGTCTTTCTCCTTTGACCCGATGGGCCTGAAGTGGGACAGATTGGTATGAGACAAAGCAAAAGAGAGGCGTGCAAACTGAACCACTGCCAAAGACACTGCTTCATAATGTATTCAAGAAACAACTCAAACCATTTGGCATTCTCTTTTTTTCCTACATTCATGTGACCATTTTACTGTGAATTATGCGAGCATTTATATATCTATTTAAGGATGCAAATAATCAAAACAGCAAGGTAAAATGTTTATGTAGATCTAAGATAAATCTTTACAAGTTAGGAAAAAATGAGATGAAATAAAAACAGTGCATATTCTAAGTATTTATGATATTGACCATGTTAATTTCTTAAATCTAACCTGTACAAAAAAGTTAGATTTTCCTTGTGCCTAATCTCTTCTATTAAATCACGTGTTCAGACAATACGCTGATGGATTTAAGGTTTTTCATAAACTTGTTGAGTCCATCCCAGCTCAAGTGCATACTGTAATTTTTTTTAAAAACTAAACATTGTGTGTTTGTGTGTATACGACAGGTTCTTTCGTGGAAAAGCATGTATTTGAGTGGAGTTCTGAGGATGAGGAGCCGGACGGTAAGGCTCGGCCAGTGCAGGTTCTGGTGGTGAAGGATGATCACACGTTCGAGCTGGATGAGGCAGCACTGAATCGTATCCTGCTGGCCAAAGACCTCAGAGACAGAGAGATAGTTGCAATATCTGTTGCTGGAGCTTTCCGGAAGGGGAAGTCCTTCCTCATGGATTTCATGCTACGCTACATGTACAACCAGGTACAATCACCCGTATGTTAATGTATAGGGTCACTTAGCAGAAGGAATGAGAGTAGGGAGAGGAGATCTCATGTAATGAGAGGTGATTCATATAATGAAAGTAGGAGAGAGAGAGAGAGAGAGAGAGAGAGAGGGGATCTGGGAGCTGATGAGATGCCCACTTTCCGTAATATCAGATATAAGAGATCAGATTTCTGCCATTAGTTATTTACCCATGAGCTGTTCTTCTTTTGCCTCACCATCACGTTATTACGCTGGAGTTACACACTGTAAGTCATGTGCACAGCTTACGTGATATGTATCATCTCATTTTCTGAGGTTTATTATGTGCGTATGTGTGAAATGCCCATGAGAAGATATAAAATGTGTGTGTGTGTTCTCAGGCGAGTGAAGAATGGTTAGGGGATCCTGATGAGCCTTTGACAGGTTTCTCATGGAGAGGAGGCTCTGAGAGAGAGACCACTGGCATCCAAATCTGGAGTGAAGTCTTCCTAGTGGATAAACCAGACGGGAACAAGGTATGATAGACAGGGACACAGATTAATCAAATAATTCTTTTGCATTTTGTGCCTTAATTCACACACAATAGACTGCAGTAGAATTGTGCAGGACATTTTATAGTGAGGTTTTCATCAACTAACTGTGAATTTAGAATTTATGTGCCAGGGCTATGCATAACACCACCACCCTGTCATTGATTATGTTCTTATAATAGGAACAGATAGATAGATAGAATGATAGACAGAGTACTTTATTGATCCCCGGGGGAAATTATAGTCTTGCAGCAGTACAATAAACACAAGAAATAAAATGAAAGACAGTAAGAGAAAATGAAATGCTAAGAAGCACTACGAAGTGTTTGGTTCCTCTTATACCTCCTCTTATTAACAAATGGCACGTGGTGCTTTTGATTGTTTATAATTACATTTAATGTTGTAAAACATCCACAAGACATTTTTGCTGCTTTTATCACTTATACACACACACACACACACACACACACACATATATATATATATATATATATATATATTATAGCAGCTATATACAGATATTATACAGTAATTCCCTCCCCAGCCTCTTTTTTTTTCTCTCCATTTAAAAAAATAAGTCAAACCAAAAAGACAGATTGTCATGTTACTGAGAACTCAAAAACCCAAACTGTTGTGTCCTGAAAATTTTCCATTACAAAAAGCTGACACTGGAGACTCCTTCCATAAATGTTAAACTGTTTCTTACAGAAAATGTCACCATATCAACTATTAGAGATCTTTTATTGCTAGTTAGCAACAGACATTTTAATCTGTTTATTAGTAGGCTTAGATTATATGGAATGTCTGCAGTGCACATCTCTGAAAATTATACAAAATTATACCATAGTGTGGTTGAATCTCAAATCTGATTGGTCAAAAGTTGTTGATTAATTTTTTATAACTGCAGCTCTGATAGTAATGCCAACCACACCACCCCATCATTGATTATTTTCCAATCACAGCATCTACAGTATTTTATTCTTACATAATCATCCCCTTTTGAAGAATCAGATTTGAAAATTCAACAGCTTTGCAGTATAAAGTGGGATTTTCTTATGAAATGATCATGTAGTAAGTTCATATTCAAGTCTATGCCTGTTTCAAAACTCACAGTTTGCAGAACTTGAATGGAAACGGTCTTGTATTGAGCATTTTGTGTGGTTTATGTTTCTTCTCCTGGCCTGTAGGTGGCAGTGCTGCTGATGGACACACAGGGAACGTTCGACAGCCAGTCCACACTGAGAGACTCGGCTACGGTTTTTGCCCTCAGTACCATGATCAGCTCCATGCAGGTAACTTCTAAATACACTAAAACACACCTCCTCGTGTGTTAAACACTCAGGCTCACTGCCAGTACGGTACACGTCACATGAACTGAAGTGCTGAGCTCAGCATTGATCTCGCATCTCTTTGCAGGTGTATAACATATCACAGAATGTTCAGGAGGATGACTTGCAGCACCTGCAGGTACGACCACTTCAGGGAAACACACAAATGCCCATAGTGCTTTTTTTTTTTTTTTTTTAAAGCAGTAGCAATAGCTTATTTGCTTAAGTTTGCCTGTTCGAGTTCATTAGGCTGTGAAACAGTTAAATGGATTTCTGATACACAAACTTCCAAAATGCATTTTATGATATTAAATTAATTTAGCAGGAAAATAAATGTCAGCAACAATACATCTCAGCAGTACACATGATTTTCTCTTTTGATGTAGAGTAAGCATGTTTTATAGATCTCTCACCTCTGTGGAACATTTTTTTCCAACCTTAAAGGAAGTCTACAACCTGAAATTGTACTTACATGTTGTCGAGTGAAAAATACAAACCTTGGAGGAACATAAAGGCAGGAGACTGATCTTTACAGTTGTGTTTGTGTTTTTTCTGTCTTTTTGTGTAGCTCTTTACAGAATATGGTAGACTGGCCATGGAGGAAACATTCCTTAAACCTTTCCAGGTATTTACATTAATCCATATCAGCACACACTGACATTTTCAGCTACTGTTGCTGTTTGGGAAAGGAAGGAAAAGATCAAACTGCAGATGAATATTTGTGTAAGCTAAATATATTATGTTTTTCCAGTCAATGATTTTCCTGGTGAGAGATTGGAGTTTTCCATACGAGTTTCCCTACGGACAAGAGGGAGGGATGAAGTTCCTGGAGAAAAGACTAAAGGTCAGACATCTCCCGAGTCACTGCTGAGAGTGTGTGTGCGTGATACTAACACAGATCAGACTGACTCAGCGGGTGGGCTCTGAATTGGCAGGGAAATAATATTACATAGAGAACAAAGCAATCCTCCTTTATGCTTGTGTAAGACTTTTTATGTAAGGTATTGTTCAACAATGCTGAAACTGTTTTGTTCTTCTAAGCCTAATGTCTTATTTCAGAATAACTTCAGTAATAGAATCAACAACTGGTACTTCTCTTTTACCATCTTTTTCATTTAAAAAAATTTGTTACTGAATGTCAACTAACAGGGGTATTCCCAGAAGTTCTCCCATCCAAGGCCCGACCCTGCTTAGCTTTTAAGCTCAGACAAGATTGGGCATGCTCAGGGTGGAATGGGGATAAGCAAGCAAAACAACCTATTTATAGTTAATTGTTATGCTCTAAAATTTATCATTTAAATCAAAAAAATTTTAAAAAGCAAGGCACAGTGTTGCAGCAGATAGTATTGGCACCTCACAGCTCAAGCTTCAATTTCCAGTTTGGGTTATCGTCTGTGTAGAGTTTGGCATGTTCTCCCTATTTCCACATAGGGTTCCCCACGGTACTCTGGTTCCACTGTGACCTTGACCAGGATAGAGCAGTTACTGAAGATGAATGAATGAATAATCCTTTGGCTTTTAAAACTCAACACAGTCTGATCTTTTTGTAATGTTCCTTGTAAAGTTTAACAAGCCTGCTATTTGGTGTGAAAAATGCTACTATTTTAAAACTACATATTTTGGAAAACCGTTGAAGCACTCAGCTTGTGACAAGGGAACAAATCAGGAATTCCCCCCACCGGGCCTCATTTATCAAGCAGGATACAAATAGATTAGTCTGTTCGTAGGCGCATTTATGCAAAGATGTGGTGTTCTTGAAAGTCCTGTAATTTCAGAAAAACATTCATATCCTACTTGTGCTCCTGATTGTGTGTGCACATAAGAAAACTAACTAATGTAAAACTTGATTTGATTTATTTTAAATCATATAATTTGTATGGATTACTGTACTTTATATATGGAATAAACTGAGTTTATATAGTTTATGTTTATAGCATTTAGCAGACACCATTATCCAGAGCAATTTATAGAAGTGATTTTTAGTCTTACTAATCTAGCCATTAAACTATGCCAAAAGAAAAGATTTTGATCTTTTCATCCAACATTACACAGCTAAATATTTTTATTGGCAGAGAAGTGAGTCAAAATAACTTATACTTCTGCCTTTTCTTTCACAATTTAGTTGTCATTTTGTGTTTCCAGCCTATGACTTTTTATAGGCACCACTAAATGCAAATGAGCTGTATTGGGAATGCAGTTTACACTTTAAATGTGATTAACATGCACATTAAGGTATGAAGAAAATCAGCGTTTCTGAAACTTTTGTAAATCCAGTGGAAACTTTTAGCTCAGTTTGGCTTATGCAAATATTTCCACATAACTAAAAGATTGAAAAATGAGGCCCGTTGTTTGTATTAATCTCATCCGAAGTCAGCTGAGATTGGCTTCCTCACAACCCTCAATGGATAAGTGGTGTAGATAATGGATGAACGTTTGCATTAATGTTATGAAATGTAAAAGTAAATAGTGGCAGTTCTGTATTTTAGTGGCGGTGTTTCATGGCTGTGTATGCATGTGTAGATTTCAGAGAACCAGCATGAGGAGCTGCAGAATGTGAGGAAACACATTCACTCCTGCTTTACCAACATTTCCTGCTTCCTCATGCCACATCCTGGCCTCAAGGTTGCCACTAACCCCCACTTTGATGGCAGACTCAAAGGTATATGCTTTCACACACTCGCATACATACAGTAACATGAATATTAAAGTCTAAACGTGTGAGTGAATGAGTGTGCACGTGTAGCCTTTCATGGTCTCGTGACCCATCCAGGGTTTTCCAGAGCTTTCCTTTCAGTGGACTTTTAGTAAAGCTGTATGTGTAAATATTTTCACAAACCAAACCAAACTAAAACTTTCTGCCAGATTTATAAATTTTGGAAACTCAGATTTTTGCATACTCATTTGCATATTTTAATAAAAGCAAATCACTTCTAAAAACTCCATAAACAGCTATAAATGCATAATGCATAAATGCAGCTTAGCCACTGTCACATGCTGGCTGTCCTCAATATGTACTTACTCTTCTTCCATTATTCCTCTTTTTATATATCATTTGTCTTAACAGAATGGAAAGCCTTATTTGTCTACATTTATAGATTGCTGTGGGTTGCTTTCTCTCAAGTGATTAAAGCTACACTATATAGTATTTCTGTTCTATAGCAGTAAGGTTACAGATTTGCAACCAACCGATTGCCCCTCCCTCACCCCTCCTTTTCCAGGTGCGTATTAAAACGTACTCTAATAGAGGTGGCCATCATGTGCCTGCAGCATACAATCTGAGTGCCTCCAAAAGCATGTCATCATCTATCACCACATCAAGTAACCAGTAAACTGATGAGGTTATTTTAAATAGATATTTAGAAATTGTATTTAGTTATCTAGGCTGTAAAACTATATGTCATAACTTAAATGTGAGAGAGCAAAAAGTGGAGAGAGAAAGTGGTATTTACACAGCGGCTCTGTGCTTTACCTGTAGCAGTGTTACTGTAGTCTGTAGTTTGGTGTGTTATCGCAGTGTAACGTGAGTCATTACTTGTGAAACAGCAGTGACACTAATGAAGAATTATATAAATACAATATAGGAACAGTATCATGCAGCAATATTTTGATATTACTTAAATCCAATTACCTATACAGCACGAAACGGACAACTTCGGCATTGTTTCTCCATCTTTATGTCCTCCTTGCTGTTGTCTGTCCTGATTTCGCTGACCTCGTTTCGCTTCATGCTTTCGCTTCTTTGAAGAAGATTCATGCTGTCTTACTCTTTATTCTGTTAAATAATAAGTATTAATCCATATTTACAAAGTTTGGGTTCTCAAACATGTTAGCCAGCAGTGATTCCTTTCCTTTCTTCTTCGTCTTTCTTTCGGCTTCACGCTATCGCTTGTAGAAACGCAAAACGCGGAAGGCTCTCTATAGAGGTTTGTCCATTCTGGACTAATGTAGTAACATGGTGGTGCAACATGATGGCCTCCATTAGACGTGGACCAGAGCCCTATGTAAATATAAATGGCTCATTCTAAGCTTACGAAAACACACCGATTTGTAATTACAAGTATTTCTACATTAATGAAAACATACTTATGAATTCTGTATTCCATTAACGATAATAAATTCCCCTAAATCCTACATAGTGTAGCTTTAATATAAAACAAGTGTTATCTAATCCTGTCAGAGTAATCCATATATAAAATTGTTATTTGAAGCAGGTGTCAGGTGAGGTTTATATTTTATAAATAAATTTACACAACCTTAGGAGTACTCCTAGAATACAAACATTTTCATGATACTACATTTCTTGTATAAATGCTTTTGTGAAGTAAATTTGTTTGTATCCTGTTTGCAAAATGAGTCCTACTGTTCCTGGGATGGGCTCCGTTTCCACCCTGACCTTTACTGTAATACAGCATTTACTGAAGATGACCATTACAGTGTGTTTGATTGCTACATGTGACTTTCTTTCTAGAGATCGATTCAGAGTTCATCAGTAACCTGAAGGTGCTGGTGCCATGGTTACTCAGCCCCAAAAACCTGGACGTTAAAGAAATCAATGGCAGCAAGATAACCTGCAGAGGCCTGCTAGAGTATTTTAAGGTGAGCACACGACAACAGAGCAGCTCATTTGCGTTAATGCTCTGCCAAAAGAATCGTACTGAAGACAAAGCTGCTTATATTGAACCGCATTAAGGTTCAAAGAGGCTAAGAAGTTTTTTTTTTTATCTGTTTTATCTTATGATTGTATGAAAGGTAAATATCATTATGAGCAAGTCCTAAGCTAACAGTTGCTCACTTCATTTTGTTGCCTTCCAGGCATATATAAAGATTTACCAGGGAGAAGAGTTGCCTCATCCAAAGTCCATGCTACAGGTACGGTACAAAATATATCAGTTTACTTAACATTATCCATCTTCTTACCATATTTTGTATAAATTGGCTATTTTAAACCATGGGAGTGCATTGTAGTACAATTCTGCTTGTTAATGGTTTTTGCATCTCTCTGCTTGCTGCTGGTGGGTGTTATGGAAACAATATCATACCATGCCAAATATTTCTTTGTGGAAATAAAAACCATATTTGGATTTATTTTCAGCGGTACGGTGGTGCGGTGGTTAGCACTGTCGCCTCACAGCAAGAAAGGCCTGGGTTCGATCCCCGGGTCACCCAGAGTTCTGTGCGGAGTTTGCATG
>JAQQZR010000038.1:9559315-9570190 GCA_030068235.1 Notoglanidium macrostoma
CGAAGATGCTGGGATTGGCTCCAGCTTCCCCGCGACCCAGATGGATAAAGCGGTATAGATAATGGATGGATGGATGGCTTTTTTTCCATTTACTGTTACATTTCTGAAAAAAGGAAGATCCCACAAACTGTTCTTGCTCAGCATCACAATTTATTGATCACACTAATGTTTCAGTCCCAACTCGTGTTGAAGGTCCTTTTTGCGAGATTGTAGTGACATTTTCCAACGCACCTGTATCAGAGAGAGTTGGATGTGTGAATATCTCCATTTCACGAAACAATTCACTGCTATATGAAAGAAAATGAACTCAATTGGATTTGCTATTATAGGAAAATAATCAAAAGAAGATTTGGGGTGACCACCTCTTATACCAAAGCTATTTGCCAACAATTACAATTTTTTGTCATACATTTTTTTTTAAATCCATTTTTATCCTTTTTATCCATTCATAGTTCCACTTAATGTTGTGGAACATCCATGAAGTTCGTTTCAAGGAGTGCATCAGGATCTGAATTACACCATTGTCAAAGTTGGTGTTATAGAAATTTTATCAAACTCTTCTGACCAATCAGAATCGAGAATTCAACAGCCCTGTGATACTATAAAGCTTAGCAATAAGCAGTTCTAAGGGGAGGCTCTTTTGCTTAATTATAGTGTTCATGAGACATCCACGCTAAATTAATGGCTAGCAAACTACCTAGCAAGTGAGGTTAGCAAATACCATATAAAGCCATAAATCTGTAATGCTTAATTTTTTTTTAAATAGCACACTCAAAATGAGAAGCTTCACTCTATGATGCTTAGGTGAATTAAAGTCTTGCTGTTAGGCCAATGTCTATGATCACAGCACTGTCATAGTATGTTCTGCACAGTGTAGCAGAAGAAATTCACAAGTGGACACCTACTGTTATGCTGTCTTTATTTCTGAGTCGAGTGACTGTAGTATCTGACTGCATACTGTGGGCTTTGTGTGCAGGCCACTGCAGAGGCGAATAACCTGGCGGCTGTAGCTGCAGCTAAAGACCTGTACAACCGAAAGATGGAGGAGGTGAGAGACCCAGTAACACATGAACATTCAGCCTTTTCTTGTACAGCCTTTGTGCCTTCTCATACTCATCACTTTGTGCCAGAAGAAAATAATTTTAGATGTCTGATAAGCTGGGATACTGAGAATGAATGAATGAAAATGCATAGTGGTAATTGACAACCTATTAGTCTTTTTCACATACTAATAGTTGTAAAAAATGGTAAAAGTAATCTTAGAGTGCAGTATATTTCAACATAGGGCAATGTGGTACAACAGGTAGTGGTGTTTTGTCACAGCTCCAGGATCCCTGGTTCAATCCTGAGCTTAGGTGTCTGTGCATATCCTTCTTGTGTTTCTGTGGGTTTCCTCCCAACTCCCAAAAACATGCCAACTAGGTGGATTGGCTATACTAGGCATGAATGTGTGTGTGCATTATGCCAAGTGGACTGGCATCCTATCCAGAGTGTATTCCCAGCTGAAGCCTAGCCTAGGCTTTGGATCCATCATGACTCTGACCAGAATAAAGTGGTCACTAAGGATGAATGAATGAAACTTATGATCTTAGTGTTGCATGTACACACTTGCGTCTAACAAGAATATAACCCCACACCACTCGACGCTCACTTCCTCTAACAGGTGAGTGGGGGTGACCGGCCGTTTCTAGCCCCGAGTGAGCTGCAAGCTCGTCATGCAGTGATCCGTGATGAAGCCCTAGCTGTGTTCCGTGGTGTGAAGAAGATGGGTGGCGAGGAGTTCAGTCGCCGCTACCTACTGCAGCTGCAGGCAGAGATCGACGAGCTGTTTGTGCAGTACATCAAGCACAACGACTCCAAGAACATCTTCCATGCAGCACGGACGCCCGCCACGCTCTTTGTGGTCATCTTCATTATGTATGTGGCGGCGGGCATCACAGGCTTCGTGGGTGTGGATGTGATCGCCAGCGTGTGCAACATGGTTCTGGGTTTCGCTCTTATCACGCTTTGCACCTGGGCCTACATCCGCTACTCAGGCGAGTACAGAGAGCTCGGCGCCCTCATAGACCAGGTGGCTGGAGCGCTGTGGGACCAGGTGAACTTACCTCACTTTACCTTATCTAATCACAAATATATAAAGCACTAAAAAGGCGCACAAACACACAAATTCTTATAAGCATCAGCTGTGAATTTCAACAGAGGCAAGTGTTAGTACCAAATATATTTTGTTGATTTTTTTTTTTTGTCTAGTACTTAAAACCACATTTATTCATTTATCACAGCAACAGTGCTGATCTAGGATAAGTTCATGTCACGGTATTTGTATTCATTAAAATGACTACATGTACAAAATAATCTGAGAACCATAAAAAATAAGGCAAGAATTAGATCAACGCAAGTACATGCACTAAAGTAGCCTGATGCATACAAACAGGTACATACAGAGTAATCTGAGTCCAAAGAGTCCACAGACTGTACTTCTTGTTTTCTGTTGGCTCACAAGCCTTGCAAATTCACAGCTCTCAAAACTGAAAGGAATTACTACCAGAAGCAAACACATATTTAATGCCTTCACATTCTTTCCCATTCACATCCTTTCCCCTTCATTGAATTGACTTTCCTGCTGGGTGGATTTTGTCTGTGTTTGGTCTGAAGACTGCTTTAGCTGTAAAGCAGAAAACCCTACATTCAGGAGTCTCATGTAGAGGTCAAAAACGATATAGGTCCACACTACATCTAAACCGTACAGTAGAACTTGTTCACGGTGACACTTACACAATGCAGTGCCTCTTGTTCACCACCAGAGGGCCAGATACTCACTTTGTGCCATGCAGCTGTCAAATGTCATAATAATGATCTTCCAAATGAAAAAAGGACAGTGTAACCCAAGTTGGAGACTAGTGCAAGAACATGTAACCCAAGATTATGGGTTTTGACATTTGACTGGCTTTCATCTTCTCCTACTACAAACATGGTTCAAAATTGCATACAATTTCCAGTTCAGTAAATCAGCATGCCCCGTCACTTAAAAATCCCAGATTTGCATGTGTATGCTGTGGCATTAATTTTCTTCTCTCTTTTTCTCTCTCTGTCTCTCTGCTGTAGGGAAGCACTAATGAGGTAAGGGGCATGGAGAGTGCTGTTTACCTGAAATGAACCTCAAATCCAAGAGCAACACTCACACTTTATGTCGATTAACCCATTCCTTCCCTCTTCTTCTCCCACAGGCTCTGTATAAGTTGTATAATGTGGCTGCCAATCATAGGCAGCTGTACAACCATGCCTTCCCCAGACACCAGACTGAGCAACATCCCGAACAGGACAAGAAGATAAACTGAGCGTGCACACACAGACACACAGACACAGACACACCCCCACCCACAGTGCACACAGGCCCAAATGTACACTCACTCTGAGATGCTCCGGCCATAGCACACTTGAGCTTTTTGGATCATGCACGTGACCTCATGGACAGAGAGAACGAGAAATCGAGAGTAGTAGAAAATGTAAAAAAGTACACATTATTGCTGTATAAGGAACAAACATCAGATTCTGTTGCCATGCCATCATATGCCAATAATAGCTAATAGAAATCCAGTATAATAGATAATAGCTCCTGGAAATCCAGTACTGTAGATTGGAATCCCAAGGTTTTTCCACCAAGATGATGGTGGTACTGGAACTAGTGAACAATCCACTCCCCTTTCAGTTTAAGAGCCAAAACATTACATAATCAGAGCACATCTTCCCATCCAAAGTAATATTCGCGGAATTAGTTTTACAAGGTATATCTCTAATTAATTCGTACACCAGATAGAACCTTATAGTACTGAGGTCATAAATTGTTACACACCATTAATACATTTTCATGCACCAAGTCTAAATGCAAAATGACATACATGTGTGGCATTTATTATCATTAGCATTATAGCATAAGTGGCTCCCATTCATTTTGTTGCAATTACAAATAAGTATAAAAATAATTATGAGGAGTGGCTGAAGTGTTTTGTCATGCTGATGAAATGATGTCAGGTCAGCCATGTTTTGTTTTTAGAGTCAAAATAATTTTTCCACCCATGGATTGCTTCTTTTGAAGTGGAAATGCAGTGTTCCCAGATTAGGCACCGGTATCTTGTCAGTGGAAGAGGGCTGTGATATGACTACTGCTCCATCTAAGCAGAAATGCAAACTGCGCATGTGGATAGTCTCATGTAATGTCTAGTGTTGTATTATTTTATGTTGTCCAAGATAGTATAAAATCACTTGGTTTAGGAAAATGTGAACTTGCCAAGATTTCTCAGTAACTGGATTATAGAAATGTAGACACTATAAAACTGCCTAATGTCTCTTGGATATGAGGTTAAAGGTGCAGGGGAAAGATTTTCTTTTCTAACCACATCCATATCAAATCAATGTAGTTAGGTATGACTTAACATTTTCATTCAGGTTTAGTTTTTCTTTGAGTTCTCATTCCTAGTTGCCAGGTCTCTTCCACATGAAAAAAATATAACAGGAGGAGTGGGCAAGATATGTAACGAACTCCTTCCCAGGCAGGCAAGGTTGGTCAAGAACTCCTTTGGGAGCCAGAAGGATTGGTCAAACTTTCTGAGTGAGTGGGCAGAATTGGTCAAGAATTCCTTTAGGAATGGGTAGAATTGGTCATACTTTCTGAGTTGGTGGGAATTCCTTCAAAGGATTGGAAGGATTGGTCAAGAATTAAATTCGGGAGTGGACAGGGTTGAGCAATCTTTTTGAGGGGACTTGCAGGATTGGTCAAACTTTATGAAGAAGCGGACAGGATTGGTCAAAATGAAACCGTCCAAATAGCATGACCTAACATACATATGGATCATAAGATAACTGCAGTTGACTACCTACAAAAGTTCATTAATCCTCCTAAAAGAAAAGGTACCATTCCCAGATAAAATCTCTTCGATATATGAACATCCTCCTCCATAAAAGCCTTGAATCTCAAGCTTTAGGCAGATTTTATCCTCTTTTGATTTTTATATATATGAATATAAAAGCCTCTGCACTTTTAATTATAACTACATCAGTGTCCTGGCAATTAAGAGCAAGCTTTTGTGTGTGCTGCTCAATTATGTTGAGTTGTTGCTGAAAGTACAAGGACGATATGAGCTTAAGCTCATTCTGTACATGTGCTGTTCCTGCTTGAAGTGCATCCAAATGACTGTAGATCCACCACAGTTAAGATTCCATTCATTCAGTATAAATAAACATAATCTAACACACTTCTGTTCTTCTTGCTGTACCTACTCAATGTTCACACATGTACACACACAGCACTAAAAGCAGAGAAGAATCTGAGCTCATGGCTGTGGAACACTGTCCTGGCTGGGTTACACTCATACTGTTTTATTTTGTAACAAGTGTCTTGTTTTATGTTGAACCAGTGCTATTTATAAAGAATTAAATATTACATGTTTAAAAATTAAAGTTGTTGTTAAGGTGAGTGTTTGCTGTGTGTATGGCCTGCTGTAAGCCAGGAAATGCTGCAAATTGTAGCTCATCCACTACAGCTCAAACATGCAGGTCCTGGCTACAGCTTCCGATTTCACTCTTTGCAAAACACAAACAAACATTATTGATATTTCAAACCAACACCGAGTTAGGAATAGAAAGTGAAATGACTACAATCTTTTTAAGAACTGAACAGAAATCAATCATTCAACCTAATCTTCATTGCAAGCCTTACGAGATGGCACTTGTAAGGCTTAACTGATGAGGACGTTTAAAGCTCGTCGTTAACACAAAATTGATTCAGCCTATGTAGGATTGGGTTAGCTATTATAATATGAACTTTTTGGAAGTGACAAATCTGCTGGTGCAGGATCTTGGAAGCCCTCTTTTCAAGCCCTCTTCCCAAAAAATACACGGCACTAGCCAAAATGGCAAATCAGCACAAAAGGTAGTGTTCAATATATCATTATACCATAGTGCTATTACCTTCTCAATTCTGATTGGTCAGAATTTGTTCCTTAATATTCTATATTATTACATGTTTATATGAATGCTCTCATTCTTATATTTCATCAGTTCCATAGTAATGCCTATTTTAAAGAGACTTATTTGGTGTGTGTTTCACATAAATTGAATAATAAATGTATTTTGTTAAATGTCATGCTGAAATGGTGGAGTTTTCTGTTACGAGGCATTTATTTGATGTTTTTGGAAGGAGTCTGCAGTGTCAGTGCCTTGTAACAGTCAGGGGTAAAGGGTTCCACCACAAGAAAGTCCTTTGCACTGCATTTTGCAATTTGTCTGTTGTCACATTTGTCTTTTTAACTTCAAGTGAAAGCAAGGGAATGACTGCATACAGCTGCTATAACATAAGTGATAAAATGTTCTTTAAGAACATTCCCCTCATTGTTTATGTTCCTGCAACAGCCCACTCCTAAGTCATGCTTTTACATATTATATTTAAAAAGTTCCTTATGATAATTCAGTTTCATTGTACAGCAGCATATTTTAATTTACCTCTTTTACTCAAGCCCAAGTTTTACTTAAACATGTTACTTAGTACTCATTGAAACCACTGCTACTGGTTCTGTGTTGATTTCTAGCTTAAAATGTTACTGCTGGTGTTTATAATTGTAAAAACTTTACGTAGAAAATCATGCTCTGCAAAATCCTGGCTTACTCTCTCACAAACACACACGTGTCTGTCTTAATATCCTTGCGAGGACCTTCCATAGACATAATTAGTAAAACAGCTGATTAATGCTATGCCTACACCTAAACCTAACTTCACCAGCAAAAAAAAAGCTCTTTTAGCTTTTTAAATAAAAAAAATGGCAGTTACTGTAAAAAGGTAGTTTTCCTAACGAGGACCAGCCAGATGTCCCCACAAGGTCAAATATTCCTATCCTTTAGGGGACATCTGGTCCTCACGAAGATATAAAAACCTGCCCACCCACCCACACACACACCCACACACACACCCACACCCACGAGTTGGCAGGATCTGTTGGTTTATAACAGAGTTATGAGGTCAGATAGTGGTCAGCTACACACACACACACACCTCACACACAGTGAATTGAAAAGTTGAGGTTCAGTAATGTGACGTATGTGAGTGCTTGTGTGTATGAAAATTGGGAACATATGCTTGAAAACGATCATGTGTGAGCAATGCCAACATTTAGCCTCACTCACTCGCATACACACAATAATTAAAGACCTAAACATACTGCTGCTACATAGCACAGAGAGGCTTTTAGTTTATATGTTTATATATAATTTCATTATGCAGGAAAAAAATAGACATACATGAAGATAAAAAGCTAGGAGCCAAAAGAGCTCACACTTACCCTGCATCACATGTGATGCTTTTGCTGACAAGATCTAGTCTTTAAATAAAGACATATTCCTTTGAAGAAATTCACAAACCTTTTTCATTTAGAGCTGGCTGGATTGTCATCAGGAAAGTCTATATAAAAGTGTCATTGTCCATAGGCTGAAGGCAGAAGAGTGTGTGCTACAGGCTGAGTGGCCATACAGGCCGAAGAACAGAATAGACACGATTATAGCACACTTTAGACAATTGAAACACAGGAAGAGCTGTGTGTGTGTGCGCGCGCACGCGCGCGTGAGAGAGCGAGAGAGAGTGAAAGATATCCAGCTCAGGAAAATGATTCACTAGTGACCAGGTCATACTTTCCAAAAGGCACTGTAGTGTCATCTAAACTGTAGAGAAAGTAAGAGTCACTGTATCATCTTTTAATAGTATTTTGGCTGGAAGGTCTTCCGGAAACTCACTGCAATTAATTCAGCCACACACCTAATCGTTCAGGCTATAAAATGGATACGGTTTACATTATGCAAATACGTCCCATAGGTGTGCATTTCGCGCACAATCTAAGACGACCCTATGAGCATCGGCTATGTGTCGGAGTGTGAGTGTGTGTGTAGTCCACACTTGACACTTGTACGCTGATAAGTCACACACGGAGGCAGACGCATGTGAAGGCTTGGCAGTGTATGTATTAAGGCATGTGTGTTTCCGGATGTCAGTCTCCTGCAGTTCACATGTTGTGAGGGAAGTTTTTGGTTGGCTGTTGAGCGTACCACTGCTGCCGTTGTTTGCGCATGTCAAGTTCTGTGAGCAGCGCCTGTCGGTAAGCTTCATATGATTTAACGATGCGCTCCAGCTCCTTCATGAACAGCAGCTTCAGCATGCCCTGATACGTGTCCAGATCCATCAATTGGAACAACTCCCACTTTAGGATGTGGTCATACCTGAAACAGGAAATATGATACAGTAGCTAAAAAAATGGCTGATTGTACAAAGATCTAAATAAAGCAGTGATATTTAGAAATGTAGCCCTTCATCAAAGCAAGCGGGGCTACAATTCTCAGAATCACGGCTTCATTCACAGAGCCCAGTGCATGTGAAGCTTTTAAATTTTCTACCACCCATTATTATCTAAGCTCACAATACAGAGCAGTGATGCTGGCACTGGCAAGTGACATTTTAATCAAGATTTTCTTAATGTTATGCAAATTCCTTATGGCCTAAATACAATAAAGTGATTTGATCGAGGAAGTTTCACAGGCTGAGTTCTCTCCAATTTTCTACCTGCGGTTAGTTTATACATGCAAAAAAAGACACATGATTTTATCTTTATACGCATGGATTTATCTATTCCCCGGTGTTTGTAAGAGAAATTCTCAAACAAAATTAACATGGCAATGTGTATACATTTCAAAGCAGACTGTATATATTCCACTTTGTATCTGATCATCTACATTGGAAAATGAAAACAGATGAACAGTGAATGCCCAAAAGCAATAAGTGTTAATCACTGTTATACTCCTGCAAGTGACAAATCTAGAATGACATCAGTATCTTGACACTTAGTAAGAACACAAAGTAAAGATTAGACTGTAGAAATTAGGCCATGCCGCTTTCAGTTCACGCTCCACTTGCAGCTGTGTTGTTCTTCATACATCACTGTACAGAAAACTAATTAGGCATGAACATGGCAAAGTTTGCTAAACTTTATGGTTTCTATATCAAACAGAATACTTTCTTGTTGTGCTTCATGGGACATCAAAGTTTTATCAGTGTTTTCGTTATAAGACTAAAATTTTGAGCACTTACATTTTGTATTTAGTACAGGGAGCTTTAATACAGCATAATTTCTTGGTTCAGTTTTTGCACAGACAGGCATTACAGTAGAGACAGTGTATAAAAGAAACGGCAGAAAAGGCAGATGGCCTGCAGAATCTAGAGGCCACATGTGCAGAAATACCTTTATGCCTTAAGGGTGAGGGCTTCTGAAATGTCCAATAAACCCAACTCATTAGTGTGCAAGCGTCTGAGTGTGTGTTCATGTGTGTGAACTCACTTAAGAGGTGCTCTGGCATAGACCTGCAGCCAGTCTGGGATCTCAGCGGTGTGGTAGGGGTTTGCTGGCACCAGCACTGGCTGATTCCGCTCTGGGGGACGGGGCTGGTAAGTGATTGGTGGAGGTAGGGGCGGAGGCTGGTCATAACGTGGAACACTGATGGCCAGGGCAGATGGAAAATGAATAAAGCACATTAGGGCCAGAGGAAAACATAGAGGTTCAGAAAATATATAGTAAAAAACTGACGGTACGTTCAGGTAAAAAAGAAAAAATCACTTTGCAGAATCCAGAGATGTGTTGAACATTAGAAACTGGAAAAACATGTATAGAAATGCAAGTTCCATATTCAGTCTTTCAATTTTGCAGGTTCCAGCTGTGGGGGATTTCTGAATGGCAGCAATGTCAATATAGAAGTGTGACCCTTAGTAAAACCTGTTCCATTTCCTGAAATGATTTGAACCACTAGCCACATAGTACTGTTTCATAGAACTTAAGTTCACAGCTCTGCCACACAGGCACCAGACTGGTGGCTATAGAAAAATCACTCACACATACACACCCATACACACGCCCATACACACAAGCAGAGACACGCGCACACAGACACGTACCTGGGAGCACACGGGTGCCTGTATTGAGCTCGTTTGTTGATGTGGTCAACATAATAAACTCCAAACTCTGCAGACTCCACCCTCTCCCAGCCAGGTGGAAGCCCCTCCCTCTCCAGCGGGTGACTCCAATGGGTGGTGTTGGTGTTATGATCGATGTAGTACTTCCTGCCACGAATTGTCCAATCAACCGTCCAGCCAGGTGGAAGGGCCGTCTCTTCTCCACTCAAACTCGCCAGATTGCCTAGAGACTTTGCCTGCATGCGTCCAATAGCTACGAAAACACACAGGCGCATACACACACACACACTTTTTACAACAGCAGTAATAGTAATATTACTGTCATTATCATTACTATCATTGCTCTAGGCATTCTAGCATTAAGATATATATAATTTATTTCATTGTTCCACATTGTTTGACAAAATAAGAGTATTACAACCTTTGCATTGGTCATGGATGAGGATCTGATTGGGAACCAAAAAAAGGCACATTGTTCCTAACTTCCTTGCTAAATGTCACATTGTCACGAATGTGACTTTCTTTTCCTTTCGTTAAGCTATTGTATCATTGCAGATAATACAGGAGAGGAATATGTGTAATGAAACATCTGCTGTTGATTTGGGGATTTTGGCCTGTTTTGGGAGATTTTCGAATGGGATAAGTGTGTGTGTGTGTGCGTGTGTGTATGTGCGCGCGTGTGTGCGCGTGTGTTCGTGTGTCCAAGTCTTCTGGGAGTAAGTGCCATTACTGAGTAGGAATTTTCTCATCATTCTGACAAAAAAAGGAGAGGAGAAACTGTGCCAAGAGACTGAGTGTGTGTGTGTGTGTGTGTGTGTGTGTGTGTGTGTGTGCGCGTGTGCGTGTTTGTGTGTTTGTGTGTGCGTGTGTGCGTG
>JAQQZR010000038.1:9570290-9619660 GCA_030068235.1 Notoglanidium macrostoma
TGTGTGTGTGTGTGTGTGTGTGTGTGTGTGTGTGTGTGTGTGTGTGTGTGTGTGTGTGTGTGTGTGTGTGTTAGAGCTTACATTCAAGTGAATGCCAAAACCTTTCAAACGAATATCAACTGCTCAGTCAGTGTGAAGCAGTGAAATACTCTTTATACACACACAAAACGCAAGAAAATAAAAAGATTAATCACTGTCAGAAAACTTTGCCGTCTCTGATGGTAAATTCTGCAGCTGGGTGAGACTGTGCACGTCAATGAGCATATTTGTGAGTGTGTGTGTGCGTGTGTGTCTTAGGCAGGGATGGAATGTGAGGAAAACCATGCTCCTCGCCTCCTACTACAGAAGGAGAACATTCTTTCTTGCTCTAACACACAGACACACTGCAATTATACTCATTCTTTTCATCACAATTTTGAATGATCGGCAACTTTAAACAGACACGCCGAAACTGAAACTGTTTAATGTAAAAATGACAGTTTAATACAGATGAACCTGTCCAATTCATCTTCAACCAGGATGTCTCTTCACACAGTGAGTTTACATTAACCCCATCACACTCTGACTGGTGTAAGCATTAGATGGTGTAAACGGATTTAAAAAGTGTATCCAGTGGAACTGATGCAACCTCAGATCTCTCAAAATGTGTTTTTATAGTCTGACTATATTCTTTCATCATTCACTATCATTCACGATCCTCTCTGTGCGTTTTAATGCCCGTGAACAGAAGGGCTAATAATTTCATTCAAGGCATTAATTCATCTTATTAAATCATTGTGCCACTGTTGACCCGACATCATACTGTAGTACACATGGCTTTCATCACTGAATAACGGTTTACATGCAAATGATTTTGTCAGAACAAATAATTTCAATCAGACTCCAGATTTGAATGAAGTGTTGATATGTACCCTGATTTTCAGCACTGTGTGGAAAACCTCTGTTTACATGCACATTACATGTAATGAAATCACATTTATAAGCCTGCAAGAATCAGCAGTTTCAGTGTTGTCACAACAAGAAGCCTGCGAATCCCGTCAAAGCATTTTCAGAAGTTAACGTTATATCAGCAGGTCAGTCGCTTTGCTTGTGTTTCTAACAAGTCTTAGATTATGTCAGTCTCAGCAAAACATCCTCAAACACGCTTATTAAGCAGACAGTGCTCTGAAGCATTTATGTGCGTTAGCTTCAACATATTAGTTAGATATATTTCACCCTCATTCATCAATACAGCTATGTTTCTATACTGAGCCACGTTATTTCCGCCCACCACACTGTGCAGTGTGTGTTATGGTGTAAACAAAGACGCCTCCGAATGATTCAGATTGTAAAAGGAATCAGAGTCATGATAAGATTTACATAGTTGATTACTATTTAAGACATTTATTAAACCGATTACCTCCTTTGCTGGATTAGACAAATACCTTATTTGGATTGGCCTCACTCAATTTACTGTAAACTTATTTCAGTGTATACACCAGTGATGTTCTGCTGTGTATGAAGTGTGTGTTGATAAAGCATGGCAGTTTCAGTTGAAGCTTTAACTTCACGAGAAAGAGCCTGAAGACCTTATACATTTAGCGCTCCGTTCGAATCTGTAAGGGTAAGGGTTTTTCAGAAGGTTATGTGTAAAAGAACATGGGATGCAGGGATGCTGAGGAGGATGCAAGACCCCCAACTTTCAGGATTCCTTTTTTCATTTAAGTAATTTTTGAATTTGCATGTCAGAAATAGCGTTTCACGTATACACACCCATTTGTCAACAATTACAACATTTTATTTATTATTCAACAGCATGTTCTGCTTTTTAATCATTTGTAGTTATATTTAGTGTTACAGAATGTCTGCAAGGCTTGACTTTTAAGAACAGCTTACTTTCTGGAAGCTTTCTACTTTTTCTGTTACATGTCAATATGCGCTAGTGGCCTATAATGAGCATTTGAAGCTCAAGACGTGAACCGTTTTTCAGGTTTCAACACGCTTCATAAAGCTTTGTCTTTTTATTTCATATGGTCTATTTAAGTTTCAGCTATAAAGCTATTCAAATTTTAGGTATAATGGTTATGCTACTTACAACTTTAGTGATTACATTACAATATTACTGCTACACTACAAAACCTAGTTACTGATTCCTCCCTGAATCATTCCTTCAAGGCCTTTAACAGACAACAATTATTAAAATATGATTACAGAGTGACTTGATTATATGGCTGAGGATTTCTACATGACTACATTCCTTAAACACTTTCACAGAAATACATTATTTTGAAATCTAACACTTTCCACAGTAGGTCACCATAATGCTATACATTAAAGGGGTTGACTCACTTTTCCCAGAATCCAGTGCATGGTTTTAGTTTTGAAAGCACATGACTGCTACTTGCTAGCACTCTGTGCAGTAAAACCTCAGCAGATTTATTGTCAGTGATCCCTTCGAAACCCATCTCAAATTGTTTTCTTTATCTATGGGTCATATGTGAAAGCTTTAAACAAAAAAACAAAACAAAACAAAAAAAATAAATAAATAAAAAAATGCCATGCATTTTCTTTCCTTTGTCGTTGCATGAGACAGCCGAGGCCAGTTCAAGTCCATTACATACGGAATAACCATACAAAAATGGAACGGATAAGTCATACGGCTATAAAATACAGCTACCTTGATAAAATATCTTCAACTTCACGATACAATTTAAGATCTAAGGCCTAGGATGGTTCTAGATTGTTGGGGATTGTTTTTGGACTATTGCTACTATCAAAAATGGTGACTCGCTACTCGGCACAGAGGATTTTGGGAAGGGTGAGCCTGACCCTTTACGATTATTTGTACCAGTATGGACAAACTGTATCATCACACTGGTTTTTTTGGTCATTTGGTACCTTCCTCAGCACCAGTGTCCTGCATAAACCTAGTTTCTATGATATTTTACTCTAACTCCTGAGTCTCAATAGGATGAGGTTCATTAGGTTGAGGACTGCGTCTGTGCATACCGATCATACATGGCCAATAGCCAATTATTTGGAATGTTTAAGAAGTACCATTAAAGTATTTTCCTTTTAAAATGCATTCAACAGAAGTGTGGGAACACTGACCGGTCTGGTTCATGAGAAAACCTGACCTGGGCTTGGAGACGGAGAATGAGGCCGAGAGAACGAGAGCGATGGATAAGTATAGTGTGTATTTATAGCAGCATAGCTGATGTCTTTGGCATGTGTCAGTTATTTAACTCTGGGTGGAGACAACTGCTTAATGCAAAAGCTCACATTAACACACACACACACACACACACACACACACACACACACACACACACACACACACACACACACACACACACACACAGCACTCACTTCAGTTACAACACCAACACAGATAAGCACACCTATCTTCCAGCATCCACCACACATCACTAACCGCTGAGTATGACGTCAAGGCTGACCTCTCCTCATATACACTACCATTATAGCTACAAATTACACGTGCACTACAATTGTATGAGTCTAAAAACTGTATTCCTCTCTCTCCCTTATACGTTCACCCAATCACACATGCAAAAGGTCTACAACCGCATGCTGGTAATCACATACACACACAGAAATAGTTTCTCTAATGGAAATCATTAGTTGCACAATTTCACTGAGAAAACGGATGTAGATTTTTACTGTGTGTGTGTGTGTGTGTGTGTGTGTGTGTGTGTGTACACTGCTGACAAAGATTTGTTTAAAGCTGTCCTCCCACACTGATGTCATATTACTAACAGCCCCAAGCATTTATTCTGAGCAAGCCTAATCATATGACTGCTGAATCTGATAGAAGTACTGATAACTTGCCTTTTATTTTTACACTCACTGACAAGTAGGCCAAATACATAACATCCCGCAATATTTACAATATTCCACTTGTCAGAATTGGCTGTAACATGATATAGAAATTTTCACAATTTTATTAAAGAAAGGAAGCTGTTTCCTCAGACTTATCTGAAGATGTAAATAAGGCCATGTAGACATCAGGGATACGCCATGACTCAAGACTCGACACAGATCTGAGCTTTTTAGACACTGACTTTGGTCTGGACTTTAAGATCTGGCTCGGTCATATAAACAGGGTTCAACAGAATGCTGTACAACAAAAAGCTTAATTAAATAATCTGTGATTTTTTTTTTTTTTTTTACATTTTGTTACACAAGCCACCATTATCAAAGTTATTATATGTTCTATAAATATTAACCTATTAATATTTTTACTTGTCACTTAAGCTTAATCCAAGCCACAGTAATAATAAAAAAAAAAGGCATCAAGCCCTAAAAATAATGTCACCCAGAATCTAATAGTCTTCCTAATATTTGCATATTATGTTTGTAAAATAAATCCATACTAATGGATTCTGCAAATTTTTTCCCCCAACAGTTAAAGGGGTCTCTGGACGCAAACCCCTTCATTAGTAAATCCTCTTTTGCAGATGTTATCCTGTATATGTCCCTTAAAGCAGAACCCCTTTCCATATGGTCACGTTACAGAGAGGCATGCTGGGTTAATGCACTATTCTTACCTGCAGGGGGGTGCTTGTGAGGCTGGGGCGTCTGAGGCTGTGTAGGACCTCTCTGATAATTGAGATCGCTGTGCTCGTAATACCTGTAGTCATCGTGGAAGTGATCAGTTCGGCGTGTGCGCCTGGGCTGATTATCGTAATATGCCTCAGGAGTATAATAGTAACGGGCAACATCTCCGTTCTCAGCTATCGGGCCACCATCACTGATGAACGAAGGGGTAGAAGAGGAGTAGTCGTGAGGAAGGTCAGGGAGTGAGCGGGGAAGATACGTTGGTGCAGATAGACGATGACTTTCTCGACGAGAAACCTCGTGCTGGGGCCGAGGTGTGGCATTACGCAGGAAACTCTTCCGTCCACCTGCGTCGGTACCTGCCGCTGGACTCAGTGGGTACACGCCGGCACCAGGTACCGCTGGGGCTTCTGACAATGGCACCTCTGCTCGCCGTGGGATCGTTGGCCCATGACGGATGAACGAGGGCATAAGATCTGGGAAGAAAACAGGCAGAAGGTTGAAGGCTGCTCATTAAATACATTTTTTTTTATATTTGAATTGTGACATCCTAGTTATGCACAATGTCACAGATATAATGGGCTCAGTTTTAAGACAGATTACGACCTAGGTTCATTTCTATGATCTGTTTTATATCAGTCACCACCACACACTTTCACCGCATAAAATGCTTCAAGTGTAATGGATGGAAAAATGTCTACTCCAGTCCAAAACAGATCCAGCATTTGTTCATCTCTAGTGCAAGAAAAAGGAAGAGAAAATATGTACTCATCCTTCAGTTTTTTACTTTGTACTCTACCTTGGGTTTGGGAATGTCATGGTACAAGTAGCAATATTAAAGCATAAGGAGTTGTGTTTACATCATCCTCGAATAAATGTTCATTAAATCAGTTTCTTCTGTAACCTCTCTGATTCATGATGACTGATCATTGAGATTCTTTAAACTGTATTAAAACGCACTAGGACCATCCATTTTAACTTCAACGGGTTTTTTTTAAAACAAAAAGTTACATATTTAAAACAGAGCTTATTTACAGCTTTGGCTTAATCAGTGACTCACTCCTGAGCAGAGGGGACGTCTCCTTCTTCACATACTTCCCTTGGACCTCTGCTGGTTTGGACGCTTCGTTCTTACTTTTCTTCCTCGGGAGCATCATAGCTCACTGACTGTAGAAGACATTAATTTGGCAAAAACATTTTGTTGACGGTATCCTGAGAAATATTTCGTCAACGGCGTTCATTTTTTTCAACTCGACCGAGGGTCCAACGTAAGTTACAGTTATCTGGTGACCAACTTCGCACTAGACTTAAGAGCAGCCTTCGCTAGCTAACGTTAGCTGCAACAACAACAAAACAGACGACGAGCGTGCTAACTCAGTTTACACTTTTAATAATTGTATTCTCACTTACATTATCACAACTAATAAAAGAACTGATTTCAGCCTATCTACGCGTCAAATGAATTTAATTACCACCCGAATAAAACAGTCTAAAGTATGAAGTCAGTGGTCAAAGTTATAGTAGACTCCAGCCTGTTGCTGTACCCAGCCCATACAACCCGGGTTGCCAGATCTGCGATAAAAAAAAAACCCAGCTCCGTAGATTTTAAACACCCAATATCACAGGCAGGAAATATAATAATGTCTCGTGGGTAGTGCTGGAATATAATCATGGTGTAATACTAACGAAGTTGATTATCTTCTAATAAAAGGACACCCTAAAATATTTTATAAGTATTATACCTCAGCAATTTGTCAGTGATTACATTTTTTTATTTATTAAAGAACATTTAAGCATAAACTTTATGCTTTATAGTTACATACACTATACTAGTATAGTGTAAACTACATACACTATACTAATACTGGGTTGGGCCTCTCTCTGAAGCTGTTCTCAAAACAGCCTCAATTCTTCAAGGCATGGATTCCACAAGATTTTGGAAAGTTTCCTTTGAGATTTGTGATTTCATCACACAATTTCTGCAGATTTTTCAGATGCACTTTCATGCTTTGAATCACCTGTTCTACCACATCCTTAAGATGTTCTTTTGAATTCAGATCTGGTGAAGGACACTGAAGATTACTGAAGTCAGTATCATTTTCATGAAACCAGTTTGAGATGACTTTTGCTTTGTGATATGGTGCATTATCATCCTGGAAGTAGCCATTAAAAGATGGGTAAATTGTGGCCATGAAGAAATTCACATGGTGAGCAAGAATACTCAAATGGACTATGGCATTCATGTGATCATTGATTGGTATTAATGGGCCCAAAGTGTTCCAAGAAAACATTCCTCACACCATTACATCACCTCCACCAACCTGGACTGTTGACACAATGCAGGTTGGGTCCATGGATTCATGCTGGTTCAGACACTACTATCTGTGTAACCAGAGTGGTTATCTGAGTTACTGTAGCTTTTCTGTTAGCTCAAACCAGTCTTGCCATTCTCCGTTGACCTCTCTCGTCAACAAAGCATTTTGCGCAATGTTTTGATCTTTAATAAACGAAACATTGTCAACATCAATGGAAAATCATAGTGATATAAGCAAAGTAACACACTCCAGAACCAGACTGGGATGGAAATAATGCACTTCTGCATGGATTCATGGCTGCGTGTTCTGGCTTGAATTATTCTTTACATATAGAGAAGATCACCATGTGTTATCATTAGTGAATGTGTTAATATCTATAATTAATCTAATCTAGTGTATGCAATCAAACACTACACTAAATAGCAGCAATTTAAAAATTGTAACCAATGCCAGATGTAAAAGTGTGCTAAGTCTACGCACCTGGCAACACGGTATCTAGCGCTCTGTCTCCCTCTGTCTGCCCCTGCCCTCTCCGCAAGGATTTGTGGGAAAATTGACGCATGTACAGTCCTCACGGATATCTCGCGCTTAGTTCACACCTCAAACACTCGGGAAAAATTCACATTTCTGTTTTTGCAGCCAGCTCAAATATCCTCTAGCTCTATACGCATATATTGTTACTAGTTCATTTAGAGTGAATCTAGATGAAAATGAATTTCAGAATAATTATGCCATTAAATATGTATTATTATTATTATTATTATTGCATTTGTGTTGTGTTTACAGAAAAAAGAATAATCCATCACTGTCATTCAGAATAATGATCGGAATAACGTCATAACTGAATCTAAAAATTTATGTGAAATTATATGTAATATTTATGGCTATTAACAATTTGGAATAAAATAAACATCCCCACCACAAAACCCTTCACTTAACATATGATAAAATCACACAGTATGCAATAACAACAGTAACAAATGTTGCTTTTTTGTTTTGTTTTCCAAAAACCATAAATTGTTTCAAACATTAACTCTTCCAACAGTAAATTGAATTATTCTTTGTATGTGCATCCTTTTACAAACCATTTCCTTACCATTAAGAATCACTTTAGAAAACGCCAGGAACTGTTATCATATTGCACAAGACTGCACATTTGCTTATAAACAAATTAGCTGTTAGATGCCATTTAAATGTTTACATTACAGAGAACTTATAAACTCAGCAAGCAAATGTGCTCATCTTAATGTAGCGAGGATAGTGGTCGGAGTCTTACACTCGAACACGCCTACTATTCTGGGCCTAGTTCCCCAGAAGCAAAATAAATGGAAAGTTATCATCATCTTAACTGGTAGAGAGAGTGTTCAGTGTGCTGCTCACTCAACTATTTAATGATCTATTTGCAGAAATGCTTTTGAGAAACACAACTATGGTTATTTGTTGAGGAAGAAAAGTACCATGACTTTCACATTGATAATAATCACAATACAAGCCCCCCCCCCACATATTTTTTAAATATAGTTGATATGTTTTTTGTTTTTTTTAACGTGACAATTTATTCACTTATATTCACATGGTTTTCTCACATGATTCATTTTTCATGTTGCTTTTCCCCCACACAGTTCATGTTTCAGACATGTTTTTAAACACATCATTTTTCTCACATTTGATTTATTTCACACAATTTCCATAGTCTCGCATGGAATTATTCTTCTCCAAACAGTTCAAGTGATTGTTATAACATATGGTTCATATGATGTCACAGGTTTACTTGAGTACAGTTTCTGGGCATGAGATACTGAAATTCACCATTACATCAGTAATCCAGTAATCATGTCGTTCACATGATTACTGGATTACTGGATTCACATGTGGATTACTGGATTCACTAATCACATGATTACTGGATTCACATGTGTGTCGTTCACACACCAGTAATCATGTCGTTCACATGATTACTTAGTCAGATAATCACATTTGAAAAAAAAATATATCACATATGATGTGTAATGTACAGTACCAGTCAAAGGTTTGGATAAACTTTCTAATTCAATGCTTTTTTTCATTATTATTATTATTACTTAAGACAATTCATGTCTTAAAGTAATAATGTATTGTCATTTCTCTTTACTTAATTGAGAGGTTATTGATAATATGGATTACTACAGTTATCAAATAGGGCTGTTTAGCGTATACCAACACTACCTCAACACAACACAACTGACGTCTCAAACACATTAAAAATTAAGGCAAAGAAGTCCACCAACATTGACAAAGCACACCTGTTAATTGAAAAGCATTCCAGGTGACTACCTCATGAAGCTGATTAAGATTAAGCCAGCAGTTTGCAAAACGGTCATCAAGGTAAACGGTGGCTACTTTGAAGAATCTAAAATATGAAACTTATTTTGCCTTTAGTGTAGTTCTCCAATGTAGAAATTAGTCAAAGCAAAGAAAAACCTTTGAATGAGTAGGTGTGTCCAAACCTTTGACTGGCACTGTGTGCCCGAAGAGCAGGTGTATGCCCCAACAGGAAACCTTCACACTCACAAAGAGACAATGACCACTCAGACACCTTATTCTCTAAAACTATTTTACTGCTTCATATAATTCACAATAACCCAGCACATTGTCAGTGACTTGGCTGGGCAACAGCAGCTTGTGACAGGTAGAGTCTGGACAGTGTTAACTGGGCCTGTGACAGTGGGAAAATCTCTTTGGTTCTGCTGAACAGCAAAACCTCAGATATTGTAATACAAATACATCCTGTCTCAGCACCATGTTGTTTTTATTATAGGGTTCCACTCATTGCCAGATAGTTTCTAGATAGTGTCTTGTCTTCATTTAGGCAGACAAACTCACTTCCTTCATTTAGGTTCAACAAAAATGCTGGTAAGAATTTTAAAGTGGCCCTTTTAAATTAAAATAGAAAATGTAATACTTTAACAAACACTTGAACAGCCTATACAATTCTTTTACAGATAAGATATGAGAGGCATTTCTGAAGTTCCATCCCAACCGGAGAGGCAGACTTTAACCAAAAAGCAGTCCATTATAGACAAATGAAACAAATACTGCTCATGGAGAGAAGAAAAAACACTTTGATTCACAATATATTACCATATTGCACTTAGAGAAAGTGCACTTTGACATCAGGATGTTTCACTCTAAGGAGTCCGAGTCTGTATTAAGGGTCCATCCCACATATTTTTTATAATCTTCTATAAGGAAATTCAACCGTCTTAACTATTAACTATAAAGTAAAAACAGGGAGTGATGTGGTTACAATTTCATACAGAACATTTTCAATTTGTAAGAATATAATAAGCTAATTCAGTGCAAATAGGTAACTGGAATGATGCTTCACTGTTTTAAAATAATAGAAATAAATTCTATTATACCATTTCCTTAGAATAAACAATGTAATTTTGCTTTACAAAGCTGAAATCAAGTTGATTTATATTTATGCATGATTTATAGGTCTACAAACCCTACACGACCTCTAGAACGTCAAAAAATACCTTAAAAAACCTGCTATTAACAATATTACTATCGAAATTTTGTTTTTTAAATTGTTTTCTGGCCCAAAAATATGCTCCATATTCCTAACCAGAATTGAGTGGCTCAGATGTGCATGTTTTTCTCAAAGCCAACTCACAAGAGAGACGTTTCAACCGAAAGGGTGGGGTCCATGTTTCCATGGCAACTGCTCTATAACTCACAAACTACATCTTTAAGGAAGCACAAATGATTATGCTCTCAGAAAGAGCAGATTTAACACATAAGTAAATAATTTTTTTCTCCAGAAAGCATATAAAGAATATGCCCCAGAATACTTCTAGGTTCAGCCAGTCAATTTGAACACACCAACAGGGTTTCCTTCCTTCTAAACAGTCACTTTAATAAAAAAATAACAAATAAATAATGCAGAAACGTAGCTTAATAATACCATGAAGTGAATTATCAGGAGCGGGTCATGTGGTATGGAACGGGCATTAGTGGTGAGGGACTGAGCTCACGAACGATCTTATTGAGGCTGGAGATTTTTTCCTCCAGGAGGTAATTCTTCTTCTCTGCCACCTTCTGTCTCTGCTCGCTCACTTCCAGAGCCTTCAATAGATGAGCATTCTCCACATAAAGATCCTTGATCAACACATCTGCTTTACTGTTCTTATTCAGCTACAGAGTAATAATAAAAGACAGACCTCTTATATTATTTTTTTAACATCAGATCTGACCAGTATGAGTGAGTTTGTGTGTAAATGCTGTGGTCTACCTGTTCCTTCAGCTGGGACACCTTTTCTTTCAACAACAGTTTGACGTTTCGCAGTGTAAGCTCCACCTCCTTCATCCTCTCCTCCATCTTTAACAGAGCCACATCCTGCTCTTTCTGTAGGCAAACAACATAAATGATATAGTTTCAGAGGTCTGTTTGAAGAATGATTAGGAAAACAGTTGGCATAAATCTCTGAGGAATTCAGTATTGTATTATATTTATAGTAAGGTGTATTAGCCATTATATAATTATGTTGCAAGCTTGAAGGGATAAATAATTCAAATAAACACAATTACAAATTTACCCTGGTTCTTTATTTGGTCTCAGCTTCACAAAATTAATACTTTTAGGTGAAGAGAAAATAAGAAAAACAAATAAATATTAAAACATAAATAGTAAAACTCCAACAAATAAATAAAATGTAAAAATTAAATCTCTAAATTACCTTAAATAAACAAATAACAAATAATTAACTTAATATGTCCTACCCATAAAATCCATTCTTCCAAATGACATTAAAAATAAAAACACATGGACCAGACCTTTTACACAGTACAGCAGGTGAGACACAAACATCCACTGATTAGACATGTTATCCTGACAGGCTGCTAGCACTCTCTATTCAGCTCTTACACACACATATTCAACAACAGTGCAACAAATTGAGCCCACAACATAAACAGCTCTACAAAAAAATAAATAAATCACCGAACAAATACAGTACGAGTCTTCAATTCTATAGTAAGAAAACGTAAATGTAAAATTATTCAACAAGCAAACACCATCAGAGAAATTAAAAATCTTCACAATTACTGAGTGTAAACGGTGTGTATTAGACAAAACTGGGTGACATTATAAACATTTCACACATTTCCATATTCAAAGAGCAATGAAACAATCTGCTTTTGCTTTAAAATACACCATTTGCTTTTTCAGCCTACCCTACAGTCATCCATCGCAGTGTACTACATCAGTGTCACACACATGACTGCCACTTAGTGGCAGATTCAGGTCATTACACCATTCTTGCCAAGACCTCTCAGAGACATATCCAAGCAAAGCTCCACCCGAAGGAGGAGGACATGCATACAGGGTTAATAAAATGAGTGTCTGAGTGTAAGAGAGAACAGGAAGTGCTCAGCGATTTGATAACACTGTATGAACGTTAGAGGTGATTCATAAGCCACCACTCCTCCTGTGGCTGTCGAAGTGATGAGGCTGCTGCTCTGGGATCACCTGCAGAAAGAACACAGCGCTATATTCACACACACACACTTGCACACGACTGCCATCATGTCCGGACATGTCTCATCCCAAATGAATATCTCTGCATTCACACCAGCAAGCGACAAGTCAGTGATGCTCATTTCAGTTTCTCTCTAGTGGGAGTATAGCACCAGCTACCATTACAGTTTATAGATGTTAACTGTCCATATGAAAAATAGATACTCAATTCTGAAGGTGTTAACCGTAGTTCTGGCAACAAGGTTTACATTAACATGCTGCTTCTAATCCATTATTGTTTCTATAATAACTTACATTGGAATGTATGGCAGATACTCTACATGAACAAAAAAAAAGCTGTGCAATTGCTGATATGTTGAGGTTTTCTGTGAGGAGACATTTGTTGAGCAATTTTGGAAGCAATCTCCACTATCAGCACTTGACAACATTCAGAAGTAAAGTATCTAAGTTTATCTAAGTAACTAACTAGGTTTTCTGACACAAAAAGTACAGAACGCTTTGTGGTTTCTCTGTAACATGGCAAGCTGCATTTTTCATCTTACTTTTCATCAATGTATTTTCATCAGTACGTTTAAATAACGGATTTCTGTAAATAAAAAAAATGTATTTGATATGTTTTATATAATCCTGCAGGCTGATCAACTTGGCCACTATAATGACATCTACAGCTGGTATAAAGCCTCGCTTTATATTAGAATATGCCACAATATCATGATTAAGTTTTCATGTTACGTTATACTCTTTATAAATAAATCACAGGAAAAGAACAATTTTATACATGTGCCTGTACTCAATATTATAGCCACCTGGATGCAAGAGTTGTGTCATCGGGGAGACATTTTATTATATACAAATCAATATCAATGTGGGATGGGGATGTCCTCACAAGCCCAGTGTATGTAACAGCTGTCTACATTTATGATTACTTTGTCACTTGCGAGTGTAAATGCATTGCTAGGAAATGTGATTTAGGATAGGAAAAAAAAAGGCTGCAAGTATGAAATAACTCTTCATTCCACTATAAAAAAAAAAAAAGCTCAGTTGAAGGTTTTTTTGACCCCTAAAAAAAAAAGGTGTTGATCAGAGATCTGTTTATCATTCGCCAAAATGTTGAACACAAATATTTATTCTGTATACATAGTAGGGACGTGGATCTCCATTATTCAGGCCAATGCAATATATATCTCAATGCACTGCCAATAATCTGATACATTGAAGATACATAAAAAGTAACTACTAATGTGACATGATACAACTGCTCTCTATTGCAATGCAGTGTGAATCAACACAATTTGATTCAACCTCAATTTGATTTGATTCAATTCGGTTCAATGCCATAGGATGCGATACAAAAGAATATGATGCTATGCAATTCATTATAGTAACTCTTCCGCCTCCATATAACTAGTGACTCGCCTGGACAAGCCTGCAACTCCTTGGCTTAGAGACTTGATGATAATTGGCCACTGACAGAAGGAGATGAGAGCATGCACTTGAGAAAGAGATTACAGAGGAGGAATCAATCCAAGTATAAAATTATTGGTCAAAAATAAATTTTCACATTTCTATATAATAAAGGGAAAGGGCCTCTATTAACGATCATATATTAATAAATTGGATTTTACCAATGCAAAATATTTTAGAAATGATGCATCCCAAGTTTATCCTCTGTCCAGTGCATGTTTTTTAATCAGTAATCGCATCATGAACTTTTATGCCCATGCACCCATGCAAATAGGTGAATGTTACCATCCCTTATATGTATGCAAAGCAAATTTAATTGGAGTACATAACTTGCAAGAAGAAACAAGCAAGAACTATCGCCACCAGGCCTAAGAAGACCTCGGACCACCCCTTAAAATAGTGCCAAATAGAAAAATGCATGCACTCGGATGTGAACATGGTACCATCAGTGCAGGAGAGTAGACCATTAGTAATTCACATCATGAGAATCAGGACAGCAGCTCACACCACAGTAACCCAGTACAGAAATGTGCATTGGGGGATGGGTGTGTATGTGTGCATGTTTACAGTACACATACACACACTCTCTTACATTGATATCTGGGTTCATTTCATCTCCATGGCGTCCTCTTCGCTCTGCTGACAATCGCAGTGGCGACGGTGGTAACATGGCTATAAGCTGAGCCTGTAGAGACAAGGAACAAACTTTTGTGAGTTCTGATGTCTGTGCTGGTCTATGCATATGCATAAATGCTTGTGTCCATGTTTAAAGACCTCCATCAGTTGGGCCTCCAGTATTGTCTGTTTGTTCCTCAGTCTCTCATTCTCCTCGTGAAGATTCTCAATTTCTCTTTGCTCTTCACTACTGCCACACAGCTACACAACAAACAGGTAGCAGAAACCGTCAATGTCATTGTCCGTTATATAATTACACACATCAATTACATATCTGTGCTGGTCTGAGAAAACCCATCAGAAGTCATTGTGGCCAAAATAGTTTTTCTTCCTGTCTAAAATATACTATACACCTCAACTGTAAGAAAATGAGGTAAATTTCACAAAAATGCCATGAAAAATGTTTTATTTACTTGTAAATCTTTTCCAAGATATCTTTCAAAAACAACAGCCTATGTAAACAGGTCTAAGTTTCCTCACACAGGGAATGCAAGACATTTGTCAAGCTGTTGGATAGTTACGTGGCTGCCACACATGCATAACATGCTTTTAAAGTTTGTTTGTAATATACAGTACCAGTCAAAAGTTGGACACACTTTTCATTATTTATTTTCATTTCGTTTATTTGACTATTTTCATTATTTTTTATTACTTAAAAGACACTTCATATCTTAAAGTACTGATGGCCTGTCATTTCTCTTTACTTAGTTGAGAAGTTCTTGACATAATATGGATTACTACAGTTGTGGAATAGGGATATTTACTGTATACTAACTCTACCTCGACAACACAACTTATTATCTCAAACACAATAAGAAAGCAAGAAATTCCACTAATTAGCTTTTGAAAAGGCACGCCTGTTAACTGAAAAGCATTCCAGGTGACTACCTCTTGAAGCTGGTTAAGATAAAGCCTATAGTGTGCATAGATGTTAAGGTAAGCAGTGGTACTTTGAAGAATCTAAAATATGAACCATACTTCTTTTTTTTTTTTTTTTTGGTTTACCACATAATTCCATGTTATTTCATAGTTTTGTTGTCTTCAGTATTGCTGCACAAAATATAAAATAGTCACAAAAAAGAAAAACCGATGAATAAGGAGGTGTGTCCAAACTTTGGACTGGTGCTGTACATTGCTTGTAATATACAACATAGCCTACAATAGATATATAACCATATGCTGTGTCTATTTTAAATGTCAAATTGTATGAATCATTTATTTAAGAGTAAATTTTTCCTGCTCAACTAGAGCAGCATACCTGCACATATTAGGATATACAATGTGTTTATACAGGATGTGCTTGTACAGTACATTACCTTATTGTGTAGCTGTGTTTGCAGAGCATCTATCTCTCGTTTGAGAGCTGATCTCTCCTTGTCTGCTGTTTTGGCTAGGCTTGCCTGGTTCTGCTGCTTCTGCTGTTTCACACTCAACACCAGTGCCTCCAGCTGTCGAGCCTGAGAAACATAAATAACAATGTATACATTAACAAGTTACGATGTTGCATCAGAGTGACCTAAAAGCATGCAAGATCGCATACTTTCTCCCGTGCAGAGCTGAGCTCCAGTCGTGCATCACCGATCTCTCGCTGCAGCCTCTGATTTTCTTCACGCAACAAACTCAGCTCTGCCTCCATCAGCCCAGACATCTCTGTCCATACACGCTTCCCTTGATGCAAGCTGCCTGATACACCAGATACAGACATCTCCCCCAGACGACACTAAATATATATAAAAAAAAAGCCAAAGATATATATAATTAGTTTTTAATCACTGTACTTGTGTAGAACAGTGTATATTGGAATACTGTACACTGAGACTACTACTACTAATATTATTATTATTATGTTCAAACTGAAAATTTTGACATTCTATCTGTAAATTCCATCATTGAGGTCAATGGAGATTACATTGACTCATTCCCCACCTTTTCATTGGCATTCTGTAGCTGTTTGTGAAGTGAGATCACTTCCTGTTTGAGAGTGTCTCGCTCTTGTTGTGTGATGCGCAGGTCCGATTTCAGACGAGCATTTTGCTGAGTCAGCCCTTGTAGTGTAAAATCCAGTGCTTGAACCTAAATGAGAAACAATAAATGGTAAATTCTCAGCCCAGATCTCAATTCTCGGCATAAAATGCTGAACTGAGCATATTGGTGTTCTTACCTTCTCCTGTGCCTTGATCATTTGTGTACGTAAGGCTTGGTTATGTTTGTCTGCCATCTGTCTCTCGTGCAAGAGTTGAGCCAGTTGAGTTTCTGCTGAACGAAGCTGAGCCATCTGCACACAGATAATAGATTTGCTTAGAGAAACTACATTAGCATCAGCATCCATTTGTGCAACATCTAAAAGGCATGTACCTTTTCCACGCAGCGGTTCAGTTCTGCTCGTAGAAGCTTCTTCTCCTCTTCGAGCTTTTCTGTTCTGCTAACAGATGCTTTAAAATCTCCTTCTTCAATCTGTATAAAGTGGTTATAGGAAGATGATAAACATAAGTAAAGCTTAACGGGCAGATTAAAATGATTGCCCAATGGGTTTATTCATAGTCAGATGTTAGGTAAAATGTATACAAGATATTCCACTGTTGGAGAGTAGCATTTCATGTCTCTCACCTTTTCCTCAAATAATTGATAAATCTTTTTTTTTTTTTTTAAATCACATGCAATCACTGATCGCATATTTTGGCCTGTTAGTTGCAGCAATGAAAACAACCAGAGTTTCTTAGTTGGCATAGCAATAAACAGATGCCAGCACTAGCCCCTGGCATGATCAGATACTGTTTCCTGACCAGCAGCACTTTGGTACTGGAACCAAACTCATTTTTGTGAAAATCTCCTGATTTGGCACTGCTTTCAAAACAAGCAAATAAAATGTGTGTTTGTGAAAAAGTAAGAAAAGGGTCACCTTTTAGCAGAACCATAAAGTAAAACGGTCATTGATTCCATACCATAATAATGAACAATTGAACATAAAATGATATTCTCTTACCAACCATAGCAATGTCATTTTTAATGCCCTAGTTCTCACCTCATTTCTTTCATTGGAGGAACCATTTCCATGATGGAGGATCACTTGCTCAAGTGTATGCTGCAGTGTATCAACACTGAGTGCATGTTTTGCATTCTGCTGTGACAAAGCATTGTTTTCCTCCTCAAGCTTCTTCCCACGACGACGCAGCTCAGAAATCTGGACAGAACAGTATTTAACTCGTCACTGCATACAGGACATTATGCACAAAGATTACAATAAACAACAAATTATGCATCAATGTCTTCCTGTATACTCACCTGCCTCTTCAAACCATCAGCCATCTTCTGAGCAGCATTTTTCTCCTTCCGGAAGTGCTCCACTTTCAGACTACAGGTAAGCATTTGGTAATAAATGTGTTAGCCATCAGGCCTTTAAGCAAACAATTGTACTGTATATAGAGTGAACTTGATTCTTACAGCAGTTCCTGCTGCTTCTCTTTCAGGTCCTCTTCTCTAAGTTCTGAGATATTCTGTCTCAAAGACAAGTTTTCCTCAGCCAGACGTCCAGCTTCATTTCTATAAGGGTACCAAAAGTCTGTATCACTGCTAATATTACACAACATTCACTTAAATACAGGAATACTTCATGCATACTGCTAATATTGGTAGTGAGAGCTGAGAGGTCAACTAGCATCAGGTGAAGATCATGCTAACTGAAGTCTCTAGCAGCTGTAAACAATTTCTTTAAAAAGGGCCTTGAAGTTCACATATTTCTGTCCAGATGTAATATATTAGCATTTACAATTATAAGCCAATATGTAATTTATAATATAAGATGCAATATTACCAATTATTTAGAGGCAAACATGCACCACATAAACTCACAACAGTGGGCTAATTATCATTACAGTTCAGCATTATCAGGATTTACCAAACACAAAAGGTGGTTGATATTGTACAGGTTCATCCCATAGATCTATTGGTTGTGTTTCCTGACATGCAAACTCTGAATTCAAGTGGGGTCAGCGGAGGAACTACTTCTGTAGTGGCGGCAGGACACAAAGCAGCTAGAGTTACTCACACAGAGCAGCTAGCAGGAGCAACAGGCTAGCAGGCTTTGGGTGGGGAGACAAGATTTCTCTCCTAGTCAGCCAACTAGAGATGGAAATTTTATGGTACCTATGTTCCTGTATCTTCTTGTTGATCCTGCGGGACTTCTTCTGCAGGTGAGTAACTGCAGATTTGCTCTGTTTGTCAAACTCCAAGCAGCAGTCTTCCAGCTCCCACATTGTGGGGATCTTCATCTCCAATTGAAAGCTGAGGTCCTGAAAGGAGTCATCTGAGGAGTCTACAGATATAGATTCACCCTCTTCCTGCACGGTCAGAAGCACCTGATCCTGGTGTTCCAGATTGTGCACTGCTGTGCTCAGCCTTGCATGCACTTTATCCATGCTCATAATGTGCTTCAGCAGGCTTGACTGCTGCTCCTGGAACTCTTGGATAATGTGCATCTTGCTCTCCAGGTGTTGAACTCTTCTCTCCAGTTTCATTTTCTGCTCTGCCAACTGCACATTCTCGGAGACACACTTTTTATATTGCGCCTGGAGCTCAACAAGCTCCAACGCTTTCATCTCCAATTCCTTAGTATGGCCTGCCATAGCAATCAGGTCCATTCTAAAGTCATGACTCTCCTCAAGGACCTTCTGACTAGTAAGGAGCTTGCCTCTATTCAGATCCAGCAGCAGCTCCAGTTTGTCATTGCGCTGCTGCAGGTTAACCAGATGGTCCTGTAGAGAAAGGTTTTGTTTCAAAGTGCTTCTGTACTGTTCCTGAAGCAGCTCCAAGAGACTGCTTTGGTATTTGAACTGCAATGCTATCGCCTGCAACTCCATAATCTCTATAGCACAAAAATCTGCCCCATTTCTTGTTTCTTCTTGCTCCTTTTTTTTTGGCATGGGTCCATATTCAAGGTCTAGAACCTGATGCTGAGAACTGGTTGTTCTGCTGTCAGTCTTGACAATGGTGATGTTATTTTCAAACTTTTCTTGCATTTCAAGACATTGGTTTTGTTCCTCACGATATGAAACATCAGATTCAGTCATTTTGACCATAACAAGGTCCGTCTCTGTGGTGTTTGTGGTAATATTAGCATCTTTAAATCCTCTGGCTCTGTTAGAATCGTTTTGAACCATCTCTGTACATATGCAAACTGTGCCATTCTTTAACACTCCTCCCACAGAATTAAACTCATTACTGCTACACCTTGGAACCTCTTCATCTGCCATCTCAACAGTATCTTTGGAGAATGTACCACTGTTCAGTTCAATATTTTGTGTAACTTCATCATGCTCTCCATTATTCACTGGATCCATGTCTGCCATTTCAGAATAAGTGGGATTACAAATCTCTGCACCTTTTGGCCTCATCATATCCTCAGCCTCCATGTTGATTATTCCAAAAGCAGCCGCCTCATTGCTTGCTTCAGCAGAATTCTCACATAATTCTCCAACAACTAGAGATTTGATGTCTTCAGTAAAAGATTTAGTGCCAACACTAAACTCATGATCGGTACCAAAGTCTGCGATTTCTTTGGTACCGGTGACAGCCAAACTGTCAAATGGAAAACCTGGAAAATCTTTGCTACTCTCTTGTCCTTCTGCAGCATCAACACATAATAGCTCATACCTATAAGGATCATCTCGATCCTCAGTATTGGAGATAAATAAAGCAGGAAAGCAGTTATTAAACTCCATCTTTTCAGTTCTGCCTATATTATTACATCCTGAACAGGTGTGAATCTCACCACTAATGATTTTTAGCATCTGTGCACAGGCAGGCTCTGAATTCTCAAAGGCTCCTGCATCTTCCTCCTGCAGGGACAACGGTCTTTCAAGTTCCTCATGCAGTGCTATTGGTGAATTCTCTCCCAGAACATTAAACCCTTTTGACTGCTCTGCCATCACATTATTATGGATATCATTGACAATGAAATTGTCTGTTAATGGATCTTGAGGCTCAATGGGGAGATCAGGAAAAGAGAGATCCTGAACAATTTGATTACTCATGGTTTTACATCTAATGGCTTCTCTGGCATGTGACGCCATCTGATGTACTTGAAGTGCTAGTTTGTCTCTTTCAGCCAAAAGTGCTACTCTCTCTTCTTCTCGTTTCATTGCTATGGAGATGCTGTTCTTCAGTTTCCCTTCCAGCTCAGTCACAGTGCCTTGCAGCTCCAGATATTCATTGTGAAAGTCTTCCTCAGCCTGGTTGAGATGATCTTCCATCTCCTCAATGTTCCCTCTCAATTCATTTTGTTCTATGATCAAGTCAAGCTGTTCTTGCTGCTGTTTCTCAACAAATGACAAGGTCTCAGCATGCTGTCTCATATGGTCTCCAGCATGGCACTGGGTAAATGCTTCTACTTTGCTCTGGTAGTGCTGCTCTGTGTTACATACATCTGTGTGAAAATGCTTCAGCACCACTTCCTGGTGACCAGAGAAATGGTGCTCTACTTCTCTGATTCTCTGAGCAAACTGATTCTCCGGCTCTTTCCTGTGCATAGCCAAGGTTAAACACTGAAAATTCCCAGTTGTGTAATAGTGCTTATCTATCAGACAGTGTGGTTAGGCATGATACAGTAATAGAGCTGTGATCGCACATGAAGTCATATTTCCTATTATACCTCACCAGGGTATCAATAGTAAAAAGATTGGTCAAATGCAAACAACTCTTCTGAGTTGCTGCTGGAGTCAGACAACTGATATTTTGGGAAGAAAATTTACCTGGCTATATTCACTTTTCTGCTGGACAATACAGCAAATATTTAGTTTTAGTGCCTATAAGCTGTGTGCAATGGACACAAATCTCAGCTTCTTTTTAAAATAATGCCCTATCTTTTCCAAAAGCTGAAAAATCTGAAACTTCTGTATAAATGTTGTTTTTTTTGTTATTAATGCAACAACTTTAAGAGGTATCATCATAGCAATTGTTATGCAGTTGAAAACAGACAAATGTACTTTACCAGGGAACTGTCTGGTGGAAAAACACTGCATTTATCAAAATTTTGAAGATGTACAGTAACATGGCATGAGCTATTATTATAATTCTTTTATATACAAATATTATAAATCAAAATGCAAAAATACTTTTTTTTAAAGCACGTGACGCGTCACAACATGGTGGTTTGTGCTTGGATCGTACCTCTCCTTGCCAATGTCTGTGCGTAAATTTTCCAGCATGGAGGTCAGTATCTCTCTCTCTTCACCATGTTTCACACTCAGCTCCTGCATGGCCTTCCTGTGTGCCTCTTCCATTTGGCCCTGCTGCTCTTCCAGCATTTTCTGCCACCTCCTTTCTTGCTCTTCTTCCTGTGCCTGCAGCTGTGCTCTCTGCTCCTCTAACCTGACCTTCAGCAAGTCCTCATGATGCTCATGTAACTGAACTCGCTCTATTTCCCATTCCTCCATCATTCTACACTGCTTGTCTTCCTCCTGGGCCTGCAGTCGCTCCCTTTCCTGCTGTAAGCACTTCTGCAGCTCAGTATGATGTTTCTCTTTTAGAAGAGTTTGCTCCTTTTCCCACTGCTCTCTGAGCCTCTTACTGCCTTCTTCCTGTTCTTTCTGCAAACATTCCAGCTCCTCCTGAAGTGTTTTCCTATTGCTCTCCTCTAGTTGCTGCTTGTCCCATTCCCAGTCTCCCCTGAGCCTCCTCTCTAATTCTTTTCCTGCCTGCTTGGCTCTCTGCTGCACCTCCTCTAATTGAACCCTCAGCGCCTCCTCATGAACATCTTCCAGATGCTGCCTTTCTTTCTCCAGTTCCTCTATAAGTATCCTCTCTACCTCCCCTTTCTGCTTTTGCAGACTGGTCTGGAGTGTTTCCTTGTAATGCAGTTCCATCTGGCTAATCTCCTCTGCATGCACCCTTCTCAGCTCTTCTATGTCCCTTGCTCTGCTCTCCTCTGCTGCTCTCTCTTGCTCCTCCAACACCCCGAGTTGCTCCTCCAGCTTCAATGCATGGACCCTGGCATCCTGAACCTCCTTGCTGAGGGAAGCAACCTGCTGTTGGTAAACAGCATGTAGCTTAGCACGATCTGCATTTTGCTGAGCCTCCATACTGCATCTCTCCTGCTCCAGTTGCTCCTGCAAATCTCGAGCACGCGCCAGTGCTTCATTCAGCTCTTCCCTCACAGTCTTCATCTCCTGTAGGTGCTGTAAGGAGAGCAGACCCCGCTCCTCCTCAAGAGAGATCTTTTGTTCTTCCACCCTCTGCTCACACTTATTCTCCTGCAGAAAAAAAAATTCCGGAGAATCACACAATATACAAGATTACAATATAAGCTTACCATTTTTCTGGACAATAAGATGTGTTGTGTTTTGTTCGGTTGAATTAAATGAGGATATTTTCTAACCATATACCCCTCAGCCAGTGTTTATTTTTCTTCATTTATTTATGTGGAGTGTGAAACAAAAAACATAAGAAAGAACATGTTTGTCATTGTACAAGTATTTATATTAAAACCAACCGATATGTGAAATCTGTCAACAACAAGGCATGCAGAAGTAAAACCTAAATTCACTGCATGACTCACAGACACGACTCTTGACGAGTGGACAAATATTTTTGAAATTCTTATCTTAACATTAAAAAAATTTGAAAGCAAAAAGTATATCCTTTTAAGAAACTACTAAAAAAGTCTCTTGAAATCATACATTTAAATTAAACAAGACTGATTTACAAAGTGCCAAACCGTTTTAGGTCTTGCACAAAATGAGAGAAGCACTTCATTAAATAAAGACTACAAAGGAGCAAAATTATGGAAACAATGATTGCCATTAATAGCAGACACATCACGGACGCTGTTAACATGCTACACGTGATTGTGTGTGAACATTGTGTGTGTGGGACTGACCGTGGAATCTAGCTGCGCTCTCATGTTTTCCAGCTCTCTGATGTGTTTGTCTTTCAGATGCTCCAGCATCATCTCTGCCTCCAGACTCATGTTAAAGGGCTGCCCTTCTTCAGAACCTAGGCCTACACACACACACACACACACACACACACACACACAGAGAGACAAGAAACAGAAATTAAGACTTCGACAAATCTTGCAAAAGTGGGATACATGTGGAGGCAGGGGACTAATTAATTGAACATAAACATAAAATATGATGTTCTACAACATGGTAGTGAGACCAGCTATGTTATATGGGTTGGAGACGGTGGCATTGAGCAAAAGACAGTAGGCAGAGCTGGAGGTAGCAGAGTTAAAGATGCTAAGATTTGCACTAGGTGTGACAAGGATGGACAGGATTAAGAATGAGTATATTAGAGGGTCAGCACAAGTTGGACGGTTTGGAGACAAAGTCAGAGAGGAGAGGTTAAGTTGGATTGGACATGTGCAGAGGAGAGATGCTGAATATATTGGGAGAAGGATGCTAGGGATGGAGCTGCCAGGCAAGAGGAAAAGAGGAAGTCCTAAGAGGAGATTTATGGATGTGGTGAGAGAGGACCTGCAGGTAGTTGGCATAACAGAGAAAGATGCGGAGGACAGGAAAAAGTGGAAAGAGACGATCCGCTGTGGCGACCCCTAACGGGAATAGCCAGAAGATGATGATGAAACACAAAATATGATGGTTGTATGATTGGTCTCCAAGAAAGCTTCAGAATGGCTGCTTAAAATACTAGAGGGATGAACACTTTTCTTCCAAAAGATATTCCCTCAACTGAGGGAGTTTTGATGATGATATAGAGGTCTAATATGCTGCTCAAAAATCTCCCATAGGTGTTCATTTAGATGCTGGTGACTGAAGGACATAGCATATGATTTAGATCATTTTCATGCTCATCAAACCATTCAATGAGCCCTCATACTCTATGGATGGGGACACCGCCATCCTGGACCATGCCCATGATAGGATAAAGAACATCAGTCAGAAGAATAGATTTGATTGAATTGATTTGCAGGGACACGTCCCGCAATACAGGTGGACCAAAATCATGTCAACAAATACCACCACAACAGCATACCAAGTTTACTGTTTTTACTTATCATTTGTCACCCAGCTGTATGTATTTGTGTATGCATCAGTGTGTGATGGAGAAAAGAAGAATCACCTTGGTCTGACTCCATGCCGGGACTCTTGCTGTCCAGCTCATCAGACAGAGAGGGAATGAGGGAGGTCTGCGGGGCACGGCTTAAACCATGAAACTCCTCCAACTGAACCTGCAACTCATCTACACGATCCTGCAGTTCCTAAACAGCACATAGAACAAGGTATTAACACATGATGAGACACTGACAGAAAGACAGAAATAAAGAAATAGGAAAAATGAGCAGAGCTCTAACCCGACACTGCTCCTCATAGCTGTTGCGCAGCTGCCTGAGACGTTCCTCTTGCTGATAGAGCTCAGCATTGCTCAGGTCCAAATCACCAAACTACAGAGACACACAGATGATTTATTTAAAAAATAGAAAATAAATAAAACCCCACTCACTTCCAGATACAGAGCTATTAAGAAAAAACTAAGGTGATCAGCTAAGACAACACAACTAAGCACTAGTGTGTGTGTCCAGTACCTTCTCCCTGAGAACACTGTCCAGGTTTTTTTGCAGTTTAGTAAGCTGGGCCTCCATCTCCATCAGTTGCTTTGAGCTGCCCAGCAGCTCTGACTCCAAACGCCCATTTTCCTAAACACCGAGTCAATTAATATTCATTCAATGATGGAATAATCACACAAATCAATTAACAATGCAATAACAAAAATGTAATGGACAACATGATAAAATGTCAAGTAGAGTAACCATGAGCTGTTACTTTCCACCTACACACAGTGTGTTCCGTTTGTAACTTTGACATAGTATGGACAATAATTAATTTGTAAATTATAAAGTTCAGGCGCACCAAAGGACTGATGATCCAGGAATCAACAGGGAGGGGGAAAAAAATTCCAGAGTATATGGAGAAATCAGTGCATAAGGCACTTGGAGCACAGTAATAGAACCCTAGATATCCAAGCTACACTGGTCATGAGGTGGGATGGGACACCCCTGGAGATGTAAGAAAGCCACCAAACATGGTTACTGAGAGATTGCCGTGGTAATGTTTCCACAAGGTGCCTTCAAAAACCATAGGGTGGGTGGTGATATCAAGTGAGCATTACATTACTATTTATTAAAACCTTGAATGCTTGGACTATTACCATATCTCATTAACCAAACTACTCCATGTCACTTATTACTTTATTATTTTGAATAATTTTCTAGCGTTCTGAATCTAAGAGATATCAAAGCTTTTTCTAGTAGGATCAAGCACAAGTACTGGGTTTGGGAAAAACATCACAGAGATAGAGATGATCATTACTCAAATACCTTAATAGTCAGAGTGAGGTGTTCTCTGATGAAGGTCTCATCCTCTCTGATCCTACTGATTTCTTGTTCTAACTCTTCTCTCTGCTGATTGGCCTGTTGCTGTGCAAGCTCCACCTCTTTACTCAACTCCCCCTTCAGAGCCGCCAAACGATCCTTATGTTCCTGCTCCAACTTCCTGTACAACAGCACCAAAAACCAAAGACCAAGTTCTTGAATCAGTACATAGTGTGTGTAAAGTTACTGCATGTTTAAGTTTAAATGTGAAAGGTCACTGAAGGATAAAGATGATTGAGGTTTACCGCAGGTTAAGATCGTTGATGTGTTCGATGGCAGAGTGATGTTCATCCACCTCAGAGGCCAGTTGGGACTTGAGCTTTTCTGCTTTTTCCAAATCAGAGTGAAGCTTCTTTTTCTCCCTGAGCTCCAGATCCACACGCTCACTATCTCAAATATATATACAAAGTCATACAGGTTTATTTCCTTGATTACTCATTATACATACACGAATTACAGATGCACTATTTTTCAGCAAATCTTTTTCTCAATTTTTTTTCAGCGAATGATCGGGGGTTAACTTGATACTGCAGCATTTGTTTGAAAGTAATTAAAAATGAAGTATGCAGGAATATTTAAAAGACATCTGGATGTTAAGGTCCCAGCATCTGTTCTGAGCAGACTCACATGAGGTATCTGATCTCAGCCTTAAAGCTCGCCAGTGCCGCTTGGTGGATGGAGTTCTTTGTGACCATAAGCTCATTCTCCAGAGCTGAAGTCAGTTCACTCAGGTTTACCTTTCCATCCAGGCTGAAATCCAGAGCCTATAGAGTAACATGCATAGGAATATTTTATTTAAAGCATCCAAATGGTCTCAATATACAGTGGATATAAAAAGTGTATATGCTCCTGTTAAAATGCTAGGTTTTTGTGATGTAAAAAAAACAAACAAAAAAAAAAACAAACAAAAAAAAAGGAGACCATAATAAATTTAACTTTTACTTTTCCAACCTTTAATGTGACCTGTGACCTGTACAATTCAATTGAAAAATAAACAAATCTGTTAGGGGGTAAAAAACAACAAAACAACAACAACAACAAAAAAAAAACATACAATAAGCTGGTTGCATAAGTGTGCACAGCCTTAAGCTAATACTTTGTTGAAGCACCTTTTGATTCAATTACAGCATTCACTCTTCTTGGGTACACACCTGCCATCAATTAAAGAGACTCAGATTAACCCCAAATAAAGTTCAGCTGTCCTGGTAGGATTTTCCTGACATTTACTCAGTTACCTGCTACAGCAAAAGCCATGGTTCCCAGAGAGCTTGCACAGTATCAACGGGATCTCATTGCTGGAAGTTATCAGTTAGGAGAAAGGTACCAGAATTTCCACAGCATTGGATATACCATGGAACACAGTGAAGACAGTCATCAAAAAATTGAGAAAATATGGGACAACAGTGATGTTACCAAGAACTGGATGTCCCTCCAGAACTGATGAAAAGACAAGATGAAAACTGGTCAGCAAGGCTGCCAAGAGACCTACAGCAACACTGAAGGAGTTGCAGGAATTTCTGGCATGTACTGGTTATCTACTACATGTGACAATCTGCCATATTCTTCATATGTCTGGACTATGGGGTAGGGTTGCAAGACGGATGCCTTTTCTTACAAAGAAAAACATCCAGACCCAGCTAAACTTCGCAAAAAAAAAATACATCAAGTCTCCCAAAAGCATGTGGGGGAAATGTGTTCTGGTCTGATGAGAACTTTTTGACAACTATTCCAAAAGGTACATTTGGAAAAAAAAATAAAACACTTTACATCACTAAAAGAACACCATACCCACAGTGAAGCAGGGGGTGGCAGATTTATGCTTTGGAGTTGCTTTTCTTCAGTTGGAACTGGGGCTTTAGTCAAAGTGGAGGGAATTATGAACAGTTCCAAATACCAGTCACTTTTGGTCCAAATTCTTCAGGCGTCTACTAGAAAGCTGAAGATGAAGAGGAATTTAATCTTTCAGCAGGACTGAAAGTTTTGGAAATGGCCCAGTCAGAGCCCAGACCTAAATCCAAAAGAAAATCTGTGGTGTGACCGGAAGAGGGCTGTGCACAAGAGATACCCTCGCAATCTGATAGATTTGGAGTGCTTTTGCAAGGAAAAGTGGGCTAATATTGCCAAGTCAAGATGTGCCATGCTGATAGACTCCTACCCAAGAAGAGTGAATGCAGTAATTAAATCAAAAGGTGCTTCAAAAAAAGTATTAGTTTAAGGGTGTGTACACTTATGCAACCAAATAATTGTATGTTTTTAATTTTTTGTATTTTTTCCCCTCTAACAGATTTGTTTGTTTTTCAATTGAATTGTACAGGTCATAGGTCACAGTAAAGGTAGAAAAAGTTTTGAAATTATTTATTGTGGTCTCATTTGTTTTACATCACAAAAACCTGGCATTTTAAATCCACTGTACATAAGACATTATAGAATTTTCTCTTCTTATTTAAAAAAAAAAAAAAAATTGTCTTCAGGTCTATTTGCTGAATCCATTTAGCATGCACCCTAATATTAATAAGACTTAATTGCATACAGCCACATAGTGCTACACTACATTTTTAAATTACATAAACTGCACAAGGTGAAAACCTTTGCTTTGTTAAGCAAAGCAAATCATAAGGAGGCAATTTTATTGAATTTATATAGGCAAATTCATTTATTTGAGTTATTCACCCACCCTAATATTTTCTTGTCTCTGAACCCAAGCTACTTTTTAAATTTTGTAGACAACCCACAATCCAGACAAAGGCTTCATTTGAGATTTTTCTTTCTACATTTAAGCCCCATTAACATGCAGTTCTGCTGAATCCTGAATAACTTTCTCTTTAGGATATGGGTGCTAAAATCCCATTATGTTAAAACCTATGTAGTGAGCAACTATAGTGTACCATGAGCAGTTAGGTCCATAAGTATTTGAACAGTGACACAATGTTCATATTTTGCGTCTGTACACCACCACAGTGAATTGCAAATAAAGCCATCAAGTGGTCACTGAAGTGTAGAATTTCAGCTTTAATTCAAGGGTTTTAACAAAAATATTGCATTAAGCCATTGAGCAATTAGCCATTTTTTACATAGCCCCTCCATTTTCACAGGCTCAAAAGTAATTGGATAAATTAACAATTATAAATACAAGCATAATTTTTAAAACTTGGACGCAAAATTTTTTTGCTGTCATATGACTGCCTGATGTCTGAAACCAATGAATCTCACCAAATGCTGAGTTTTGAAAAAAGAATACGTATCTGTTGAAATTGTACAACTTGTATGTAATATTACATTTGGGACATATGCATTGTTACTTTTTATGTTTAACTAGAACGCTAATGCGTGATTTAGAGTAAGACATAATTATACAAGTAAGGACATACATTTACTTAAATTCATTTTCTCCACTAAGTTGCACAAAAGTCATTTGGCCAGAAAGTGTTAATAAACTTGTTTGGCAACTGAAAGAAAAACATGGGCTTTTAAACACACAAAATGATGAGTTTTCAAAATGCAGACCATGTAAATATTCAAAACGTTTCATTAGACCTACCGCACACGCAAGTGTGTGTTGCACAAACCTGCAGGATTTCAGAGCTGTTCTCTACACCGTCTTCTAGCCAGGCATCCAGAAGTAGTTCCACTGCTGTGTGTCCTGTTCCATCATCTAATTCAGAAAAAAGCCGAAGTCCAATTGTACTGCTCATCACAGATGAGATCCTGCGACCCATCTCGTCAAATGGCTGAAAGACAGAAGGGATAGGAAACGTGTTTACAATTTTATTTCATTAGCTTATATGAACAATAGAAATGTTCAGAGTACAACAATAGTAAACACTTGTGCAAGTGTGGTGAACAGATGGCTTACCTGTGTAGAGTGATGTCTTTTAAGCTGTCTGTAAGGTGTTGAGGCAGAAGGAGTAGGTGGTTTGGTGTTGGTTTGGATGTAAGATACAAACTCCTGCACACTCACATTCTTCTCATCTGCATACCGGAAGATGTCCTCTCCTACCTAAAACACATACACACAAATATGGCTTCATGAGCCCAGACATACAGTCCCCTCCAAAAGTATTGGTACAGCAAGGCCTTTTTATTTTTATTTTTTGCTGTGCACTGAAGACGTTTGTGTGAGAGATCAAACGATGAATATGAAAGGAGAGATCAGCGTTCCAGCTTTTATTCCCTGGTATTTACATTGAGCTATGTTAAACAACATAGAACATAACGCATTTCGTATTTTTGAAGCTAAGGTATTGGAACATGACAAGCAGTGTCATATAAGATTGTTTAATCATTAAGTAGCCTTGGATATCTACTCTCAGTTTAAGCTTTGTCTTTCACCTGTGAAGACTGCATTTGTAATTAAGAAGGGTTGACCAACATGAAGATCAGAGAGCTTTATATGGGAGAAAAGCATGCCATTCTAAAGCTGAGAAAAGGGGGAAAAAAATCCATCATAGGTATTTCAAAAACATTGGGAATAGCCAGTACCAAAATTTGATACATCCTGAAAAAGAAGAAAACCTTTGGTGTACTGAGCAACAGGCATTGAACCGCTCGTCCAAGGAAAACAACAACTGATGACAGACAAGATGGTGAGAGCAATAACGGAAAATCCCAAAACAACAGTACGTTACATCATGAACAACCTCCAAAGAGCAAAGGTGGAAATATCACAGTCCACTGTTTGAAGGAGACTTGGAGAACAATATAGAGGCCATACTACAAGATGCAAAACACTCATCAGCAGTAAAAATCGGAAAGCCAGATTAGAATTAGCCCAAAAAAAAAAAAAAGAAAAAAAAAAAAAGAAAAGGTGTACAGAGATGAGCCAAACCAGTTCTGGTACAATGTTATAGGGACTGATGAGACAAAGAGTAACTCTACCAAAGTTATGGAAAGGCCCAAGTATGGAGAAAGAAAGGATCTGCTCATGATCCTAAACATATAAATTCAACTGTGATGCATGGTGAAGGCTGTCTTATGGCTTGGGCTTGCATGGCTGCTTCTGGTATAGGCTTATTTTTATTGATGTAACTCATGATGGTAGTAGCAGAATGAATGCAGAAGTCTGCAGAAACATTGTCTGCCAATTTATGGAGAAATGCATCCAAACTAATTGGGAGGAGTTTTATTATGCAGCAACACAATGATCCAAAACAAAATGCAGCCTCAACATAGGAGTTAACCAGGGAGAAAAAGGTTTTGTACTGGCCAAGTCAGTCACAAGTCCTTGACCAAATTGAACATGCATTTCTTTCTCCTGAAGAGAAGACTGAAGGGAGAAACCCTGCAAAACAGACTACAACTAAAAGATGCTGTGGTAAAAGCCTGGAAAGGCATAACCAATGAAGAAACAAGGAATCTTATGGAGTAAAAGGATCATAGATTGATGCAGATAAGGATATGCAACCAAATATTAAGTATTTTTTACTTTAATTTAGTTGAAAACATTGTTCCAATACTTTAGCTCACTTGAAAAACTGGGTGGTTTGTGTTTTATGTTCCATGTTGTTTAACATCTCAATGTAAATACCAGGGAATAAAATCTGAAACTCTGATCTCTCTTCTCATATTCATCTTTCGATCTTACTCACAAATGTCTTCAGTGCACAGCAAAAACTATTTAATTGGCCTTGCTGTTACAATACTTTTGGAGGGGACTGTATTTATGCTTGCATGTCTGCATGCGTGTACATACCTCCAAGCTAAGGTGCTGGCAGAGTGTTCGTAGTTGTTGTATGGTAGCTGTGCCATGCAGGGGCATTGAGAGCTGCTGGCAGACACTGTACAGTCTCTCCTCCAGGTCACTAAGGGGTGCCATGCTACCACGTGGTGTACCTGGCTCATCAGGGTTCCATAGGTGCAGCTGACCTACACACAACACACACAAGCATGTATGTAAGGTAGAAAAATGAAGTCAGGTAATGTTTGTTTCTATCATAGATATTCATATTAGCAGGCTTGTGGAGTAACAGAACACATGGAACGGTGTTATGTAATTTGGATACAGGAAAAAAAGATGGAATCAGATTACTGATGCAATTAGTAAAAATGAGGATTATTTACAGGATTACAATATTATGAAATGCATAAGGGCTGCAACAATTAATCAACAAAAATCAATAAATATCAATAATTAAAAGGAATATATAAAAAAATTATTTCATCATTAGTTGAACTGCGTTATGATACAAACTGCACACATGCTACGTCACATCATAACACGTTTGAGTGAAATGGTGGAGAAGAAACACCAGTATGACTTTCTGTACGGTAGGAAATTCTTTACACCCCATTTGAATCAATTAGCTTAAACAGTAGCCCATTTTTCAGACCCAGTAGTGCTGATAACTGATTGTATATTCTTAGCATACACAATATATGAATGTGTATCACCATTCATTTTGTTGACATGAGCACTTGATAATATTCTTGTGCTGTTACAGATTATCTGATAAATGTCACTAATGTTGTAATTATTGAACTGCTATTTTATTAAGCCTAGTTAAGAAAAAGGTCTTTAGTAGTGTTGATTAAAATGCTGCAAATAAATGTTTTAAATAAATGTTTTTTATATAATATAAAAAAAAACCAATTGAATAATCAAGGAAAGGTTATTCAATTAACACCAAAATGAAGAAGACGAAGAAGAACTAAATAAGAATAATACACTACATGCTCACAAATGTAATATACTACATGTGCACAAATTACAGCACTTCACGAGTCTGCTCTCGAGTGAAATCATAGCTTATCTTATAGGCACCAATTCATTACCATGGCCTCTAGTGAAAAAAAATGGGTTCACTATGAGGAAATACCACCATTATTTTGTCTTTAAAGCAGAAAAGGGGAACAAAATCAACATTATAGTGCAAATTCTGCCTTCCAGCTGAGAAAATGCTGTCATCATCCACATATTTGGTATTGAGGTAGTCCATAAGTTATGGAAAATAATCAGTTACATTACTTTAATTTTGTGGTAACTAGATTAAGTTACTGACTACATTTTTTTTTAGCAGGTAATTAGTAATTGTATTGGAATACATTTTTAAAGTAACCCTCCCAACCCTGCATATTAAAGTACAGGTAAAGGTTTGCTAAGCAATCTGGCAAAGTTAAAGTTATTTTTTGTCTTAAGTATATAGAAACGATATTATACTATCATAGAAACTACTGCAGCTGTAACTGGCTAGTTAACTTGGCTAACAATCTTAAGTAATCCTGGATAATATATGCATAAAGTAATTTCAGTTACTCTTACAAAGAAATAAAACATTTACATGAATAATGGACCCATGAAAAGTTTTTTTTTTTTTTTCCACAGCACACAAAAATGGCTGCTGCAAGAAACACTGCATACTTCAGGATTACTTTTTGGTCCTATGTCTACTTCCAAATCACAGAGAGAAATCAATGCAGAGGCCTAGTGTGTTTGGATCGCTTCATAGAAGGACATCATGAAGTCTCTTAATATGTATATCTATTGTTTAGCCATCGATTACCAAGCATTTTATTTCATTAAAGTCTGATTATGAACTCACCCTCTGCTTCATACTCCTCTGGACTGCTTACATCAGCATTCCAGCGCTGCAAAACATACACAAAAATATTTAGCTCATGTTAGATCAGTGGAAATGGAAGTTAGTAGAACTGTAGGGGGCACCACTAACAAAGGATATGCACACACGCAAACACGCAGCTCAGCTCAGCTCTTAAGTATTTGCATCAGAGAGATCACCACAATCAGGTTGGCATGTGCATCCCAGCCAAATTCCTATCAACACTACATCTTCATATTGTCAAGTGCCACTAGTAAAGGGGGATGTGTGCGTGTTTGTGTGTGTGTGTGAGAATGGGTATGGGGGATGGGAGTTCTATCCTCTTTCTATTGTCAGTTTTTCTGGGTGTAGAGAGCAGATGGGGTTCAGAGTATCGGTATTCAACACAGTGGGGGAAGAAGCATTGTTCCTTGTGTCAGACTTGTTGCCCTCTTCCTGCACACACAACCTCTACATCTGCTGGGGTTAGTGCAGAGCATTGTTCACCCACATCATTGGAGTATTTAAGCCCATGCTTCAGATCAGCGTGTGTTAGAAAGCAACAGCGTGTGTTTGCTATAGTCTGCACCTGCTGAAGGACATGGCCACCACGCACACACACACACTCACACGTGTAACTACTTTATCAATAATAGATCAGTATCAAACTATAAATAACCCCCAAGCATCATTGTATAGAATATAATATGCATTGTCTATAGCCCTAATTTTCAGCAAATATGTTTAAATTTATACTCTTCAACTAACACCAATAATTCTAAGGGGGTAATAAAAAGATGTGTACCTGAAACAGTAGCTAAACATCATATCAAATTATTCTTATATATTTGAGATCCTACACCAGTGGATCTCAAACTGGCTACAAAAAGTTTGAGAACCCCTGTCCTACACAATGTACACTGAACGGATTGTCAGCTGCCACATGCCCATAGACATGAAACCATGTGCAGCCACTCACGCTTATTAACAGGCAGGCTAACACACGTCTGTGTTGTCACGACAGATTAAACAGGCTTCTGTTCTCACAGTGTCACTATGACACAGACATAATGCACACACTCAGCTGCTGATTTCCATGCTCGCGCACACACACACGCGCACGCACACACTTTTTGATGGAGCCAGTGAGTTGAAGCAAGTTAAGGATAAACAATGGTCTTGCTTAGATTAGGACAACAGCATTCTATGAGGAGCTACAGAGAGGTCAAAGTCTTTCAGCTGAAATACTAAACCCAACATCCAAGCAGGCAGCAAAATAAGAGTGTGCAATAGGGTAAAAATCACATGTGACAGGCATCATGATATTTAGGTTTGTGCTCAAAACGTTGAGAACTACAACAAAACAAAACAAAAACAAAAACAAAAAAAAAAAAAAAAAAGAAAGAAAAATTTATTCACTTGATTAAACACAATACCAGCACAAAAAGGTGTATATGACCGGTGTGGCATGTTCAAACTTAGCAACATTAGCTAACCTAGCCAGTTACCTACTGCACTAATAATGTATCAATTTCTGACCTCTTACTGGGAATGAAAACAAAGAAAACATCCCTTCAACCTCTAATTCTTACTCAGGACGATCTACTCAACCCCAAGTTCAGCAAGTGATGTCAAATCAACATGGCTGCTCAAAGCAGGAACAGTAAACAAAAAAAAAAAAAAAAAAAATCACCTGTTACCTTGAAAGGATTTATGCTGTATTGCACATGCACAAATATTTGTTTTAGGTTAAGACATATTTGCTTGTTAAGTCTTTAACACTGACTATACAGTTTGCTGTTTTGAGGAGGAAAATACTAATCACTCATTACAGGTAGCAGACTAGCTTACTGCTAACAAAAAGTGAATAAGCTGAGGTCCATAATTCTAAGAGGTAAGTAGAATGTGGCATTAGCTAATGTTTTCTCTCCAGCAGTATTTATCTGATTAAGTAGCTACAGCAAGTTCAATAACAAGTAAGCTAATGTATTACCTTACAAAATTAATCCTAAGCACTAGCCACACAACCTTTTGTATTGTGTAAAGGTGTTAGCAAGTTAGCCCTCATGCTGCCAAAATTAGTGTGTGACAGAGAGAGATGGAGTAAATCACCTGTCTGTTTTTAAAACTTACAAACCATAATTTGCACAGAAAAAGGTTAAATACTCAGAATCAAAATAGATTAACATCTAATCAGTGACAATTTATTACAATCACGATGCCATACAAATTAATCATATTAACCAGTCCTACAACATGCGCCAAAAGCTAACGACAGTTACAGTTCGTGAGAGCAACAGCAGTCAGAAGTAACAACAGTTAGTGTAGTTGTGTTTATTTCCACATGCCTTTTTTCTTCCTCTAGATGTACACATTTTTATCATTTACATAATGCCAATCAGATAAATACATTTTTACATTAATAGGGAGGAGTGATCAGTGGTGTACACATGGACCTAGACAGCTATACATTTTAATAAATGGCAGTTATCTCTACAGGAATGTAAAAAAGGGAATGTGAGAATGCACAGTCTCCAATTATCCTTTGAGTCAGTGATTCGTGTCCTGTTTTGACTGCTGTTCACTATCTCCACGGTGAAATTTCTATCATTTTTAAAGATGCTTCAATGATCTTTCACTCTGTGTTATGTGCTGTAAATGCTGAACATTCCATTCTTGGCATTTGAAGGCTGAGAAGTGTCCTCTAGAGCCAGATTGCTTTTCCTGACTTTTTGAGATTGGATGCAGAAGACGGGGGGCAGGGCATGTGGCTGTGTAGTGTCTTACCTCACGCTTAACAGGCAACGTCCCATCACTAGTCCTTGTGGCTGCATCCTCCTCTCTTTCTAGCGACGGTGTGTGTGCAAGATCCGAGATGGGGTGTGTGAACTCTGGTGTGGACCGACGTCCATAACGCTTAGTGCCCTTTACAAAGCGAGGTTGCACTTCTGGGGAGACTGGAAAGTGAGAATCAGACAGATACACACTTGCTGGACACTGAATACATGGTCTATAGAATTTTATACTTTTCTAAAAGCCTGAAGCCTGGTTTTCATGGCATTCCCTCACTTATCAAGCACTGCACTCAATTTATTTCTGACAAAGCATACACATCATTGCTAGTTTATTAGATTTGTATATACAATGATCATTAGTAAGCTTCTGAGGTGTTCTCTTATCTTTAGGTTTACAAATTCTGACTGTAGCTCAAGAATTGCTGTGCAGTTTGTCAGTGCGCTACTACTCTGTTCATCAATGAAAAGAGACAACCACAGGATAACCACTGATACCAGTATGAGTGCATAAACGATCCTGAAACTAGACCTTACAGGACCTAGAGTAAGACTTAAGAGGAATGCATTCCTCACTTTGACACTGTCTTCATCTATTTCAAGAGTTCCGCTTATAGAATAATCCTCTTTAAGGATCTTAACACTGTCTCCACATACCTAGACAGGAAACAGCTCACTCTGCATATACTTGCATACACATCTCACTAACACATGGCCAAGGCTGCCTGTACAACCCAAACTGAGAGATTGGGCATGTGTTGATGTCTCTTTCCACAAATTATGTAAAGCTTAATATTCTTCTTAAACATAATGAAATACAACAAAACCAAAATTAGATGATTTACCCCTGCATAGGCAAAACAATTCTCTTGAATAGGCTCTGGAATTAACATATCTTAGGGTGCTTTGGCATCTATTAGTCTGATTCAGAGCAGAACCTTTTAACACATATGAAACAACCAATCAAAGAGAAAACGATTACACACACAATATTATATATATCTCTCTATCTCCACACACACACACACACACGTTGTCCTTTAACTCAGCTACTGGTCAATTAAACAGCTCACAGCTACAAACAAAATGCTGCCCAATTAACAATAATACACCGCATGTTCACGTCACTTCCTGAAGTTTTGTTGATTCTGAGTTAAATTGTTTCCTCGCTGCAATCAAACAGGGCTTGATTTCACGTCACTTAAACCAGACTAAGACCACATTACTCAGAAGCTACAAGACTGTTTTTAGACTGCACCTGAGGGCCATTCCTGTGCTCTCACTTGACTGTACAAACCACAAAGATGGGGGAAAAGACACTAGGGTTTGATTGAAATAGACTAAAAACTGAAATTTAAAAGTATAATGAAAGATAATGTAAACTCTCTGTATTGTTGGGGAAAAAAGTGTCTAGTTTTTGCAAAGATGGCACTATAAATTAACCATCACTCGTTTATGTGTCCGAGTCTTAGGTAAGGCTGACTCACACATTAATACTCTTAGTAATTCAGTGTGTTGACTCATGCTATAAGAATACCTCATCCTGTTTAAAAGGTTTAGGAACATGTTACTGACATTATTGCATAATTACCATCACCACCTCTTTTGAAGGCCACTGGTTCTGTTTCACACTGGACCTTGATAGGTTTTATGCACTTTAAACAGTAAACAAGTTTTAAAGATTAATACTGAATTGATCATTTTAATTAGGTGAAGCTCAGCTCAATCTCTGGATTATTTGACTGCTTGTTTGACCCACTAACAGTGTTACCATAGAGACATGACAGCAAAAGCTCACTTGGCTATTGGCTAAAGTCCATCTTATTACCATCAGACAGCTCAAGCTAATGAGAACAAACTACACGCCACACAGACAGGGTACTTCAGTATGAGTGTCAGGATTAATCATTTGTTTAAAAAAAAAAAAAAACCACTACAATATGGTCATTAATCTTCAAAACAGACAAAGACAGGATGAGATTACCTGGTCGAGGAGGATTTTCTTTAGCTAGCGTCTCTTCATTTGTGGAAAGCACCAGAATCAAAGCCTCCTTAAATTGCTCAAATTCAACCTGCAAGACAAACACAATGCCAGTATTCAACATGCATGGAATACAGGTGCACAGGTCAGGCCTTTCAAGAGGGTAAAAAAGGTTGGCTCATATACAACCTTCTGAAAATGACCTTTTTAGCTAATAGCAGCTAATGTGTAATACTGAGTCGCCCTGCAGCTGCTCCCCTGTGTTGAAGAGCAAAGATTAAAGATCCCTGCTAAAATCGGACAAATAATCTCTAACGCAGCTTTTAATTAAATCCTGGTTGCCTAGTGACTAAGGGAATTGTGGGTGTAGTCAGAATAATTTGGGGAGCGACAGCTGCCCCAGACAATAACACACACTTCTGCACATGGAGGTTCTCTTTGTTGATTATGGCACTCTTATAACAGAGGAGGGTGTGTGCGAGGCGAGTGGTAGATGCTGTGCAAGTGTGAGTGCGTGTCTCTTTTGAGGTTCACCCAATTGTTAAGCCAGAATAATCAGTGATTCTCAACAAGTGCTCTTCCCCCATATTAACAACAAAAGACTCCTCCAATCTATCACACATGTATGCTATATAGGGGGCAGAGAAAACAGAATGAAAGTGAGCACAAAGGATTTGCTCTAAAAATGTGGTAGAATTAGATTTAAATTTAAAGACCGATCACAGCAAGGAAAGAATTGACTTCAGTTCACTTTATAAACAGCCGATTGACTCTGTTGATTGAGAACCATGCAAAAACACACTGCTTTTCAGGTTTATAGACAACCTACAGTGTGCATTTGGTGTAATATTGATGCTTACCCGTGTGTTTAGTTGGTCCTGTGCATCAAATATTGTGTGTAGCAGTGTGTGTAGCGCCTGGTCAGCCAGCTGTAGGGCGTGACAGAGCTCAGTTAGCTCCTCTGGGCTTAGTGAACCAGCACCGCTCCCATCGAAACTCTGAAACACTTCCCTTAAGCGCTCCTCATGCTGATCCGTCTGATCACCCTCTCCATCCATCAGCCTGCCCTGCAATAAAACATACAAAAAGTTATGGGACAGTCAAGAATGATATTGGAGCAATAAAAAAAAAAAAAAGCAAGCCAAATAAATTGTGCCAAATAAACAATATTCATTTCACTGTGGGATTATTGCACAGATACATCAAAACTAAATGGTGACTTTAAAAAAAATTCCTTGGTTTAATTCCTCCTCTAAACACTGCTCAGATGTAGCATGCATTTGGATTGGTACTGGAACGGACTGGACATTTTTTCATGTCATGAATATGTTGTATGTGATGAATATATTATATGTGATGCTGATTGCCATGATACAGATTATGCACATCAATAGGACATCATATCTGAGATGGTTTGCATAACATAACAGAAGTTTGCAGAGTATCAGCTTGGTGATCAGCCAATATACACCGTTATAAAAAAGGGTATTGTAAATATATATATGTATATATATATAAATAAATAAATAAAAAGAAAAAAAAAGAAAAAAGAAAGAGAGATTAGATGTGCCCATACGGAAAAAAGTATTATATACTGCATATAAAAGGAAATAGCTGCAAAAGCTGACAAATGCCAAATGATCCACAAATGATCAATAGATCTGCTCTTAACCAATATTATAAAACCACCTTGACCAATATTATAAAAATGTATACACATTCATACATCCCAATAAAATAGTCAACTCTGTACATGTGTGTCTTAGGACTACATAATAGAAGAAGGTGTTTAAGTATTTCAATAAGGTTTTTGCTTTAAAGATGTTTTTTTAATAAAAACAGTTTTCCAATTTTATCTGCAAAGGGCTGTCATGGCTGCAAGTTTCCATTCCAAACAAACATGAGCCACACCTAATTTCATTTTTAGTTGAATTAATTGATCCAAGTCTTTCATCAATTATTAGATGTGGCTTCTATTTGGCTGGAAAGAAATCCTGCTGCCACACCAGTCCATTGCAGAACAAAGTAGATATCACTGCAGTAAACAATACTTCAAAATAGTAGCAACAGATTTACAAAACATGTCATTTCTATAATATTTTAATTAATTAGTCTGTTAGTGTCAATGAAAGTATTGATATTACCCAGGATACTCTCAGAAAAGTGCATTTCATCTAATTTCTTGTAAAGTCTGCATTATACTGCCCAGCCCTACATCAGACAATATTAGAATCAGGTCTGAGAAGATGCAGCTGTACGTTCATATAAGACATTGATTGACGAGCAAGAAATTTAACAACATTCATATATCTGCTCACAGGCAAATGAGATCAACTCCTCTCAACCTCCAAAAGTATTGTTATCTCAGCAGGAGTGAGAAAGTAAGGTGGCACTGTGCCAGAAAGTGGTCAGTCTGTGCTGGGTCATTAATTGTGAGCTATACGAACAGGAGTTAATGATTATTAATTCTCATCATTACTTTAATCTCTTTAAATCCTTGCAAATTATTCCTTATGCAATTAGACAAGCAAGTTTGTCAAATTATTACCTGTGACATGGTTTAGTGAATTCTCAGTGTGTTTGAGAGATCATATGATTTGGACAGATAGGTGATGTCACACAAAGAGATGCAGATATAAAGAGCAGACAGGAAAAGTCATGTAAGGTAAACGAGCTGAAGCCAGTCCCTGACTGAAACAGTCAGAGCTATTATGGTACTGCCTTTAGAGTGACTTTATACAGACACACAATACGTTTTCAAGTCTCCAAAACATACATCTACATAAAATATGTAAAATGTACATAATTTCCCACTTACTCCAAATTCAGTCCACCAATCAGTTCATGTTTGCTGTTGCTGTCTACAAACAGCAAATAAACCCATATTAAAAACAAAAAAAAAACCCAAAAAAAAAAACCCACACCATACAATTCAAAATTTAGTTTCAAAATCTACCTAGTCTGATGCCAAACTCTTAGATAGCTCTACTATTGTTTTTAAGCATTAATCGTTTTTGTTCATGGTCATAGAGACTGCATAAGTCTTTTGAGATTACTGACAAACTCAAACAGTGTAATGTGTGATGATTTAGATGTGCAGATTCCACAAAGCTTAAATAATAATTAATTACAGCAACATTAACCTTGCAGCACCAGTGCAAATCTAAAGAAGCAAACTGGAATATGAAACATAAGAAGTCTTGACTGATAGACTACATTTAGGATGAGAAAACATTTGTATACGTTTTGCTTAAATGCAAAGTGTGTTGCATGATTGTCTAGCAGCTCTTGCATAAAGGACAAAGTAAAAAATGAACCACAATAAAATAAAGACTTAGACTTCTACAGGTGATACAGGTCTGTGTAATTTTTTTGGAGTCTCCTTTGTGTTTCTGTGTGCTCATGTGTGTGTGATCAATAGGAAGACACCTGGCCACTCAGTTCTGTTCAAGGACCTCTGATGGTCACTGATGAGGAGCAGCTGGACCTTAAAATCCCCTCCACATGCATGATGTCTGTGTATGAGTGTGTATTGAAAGAGCAGATGCCCTTTGTTGTTGCTTCCACTCTGCTGTCTCTGAGCTACTGCTACATAAACCAGAGGAATAATAATCAGCCCCTGTCGTATAACTCCCACCCCAACACACACAGAGTGAATTTACAAATTCATTTAAAACAAAGATAAACTGCCATGACCCATCCATAATATTTAACAGTCCATGTATTAGGGGTGAGTCACATACCAATATAGCAAGATAACATCACGAATCAATTTAATTATTCTATCATGGTGTCAAGAAATATCTGGGGACAAGCATCCTTTGAAAAGGAGATAAATAAAGCTATGTTAAAGTCATATTATACAATATATTTATTATATATACACACATACATATATATATATATATACATACATATTATAGTGTGTGTATGTAACACTAACACTGTTCACATTTCACAAATGTTAATTGTATTGTGACTTGATTTTTGCCAATATACAGCCGATATCAACTGATATCAGCTGAACAGTTGTTATTGTATTGTATGTTATGGTAACAGTGTGTGCATTTTGTTTAAATTCGGTATACATTTTATTAAAGGTGCAGTCATCAGTTCTAATCTAATACACTTCTAATACCCTTTTTGTCAAATTCAGTGAATATTTCCTCATGATCTGCTAGCTGTCCATTCTGTATGTGCGCTGAAAAAATATCCAGTGTTCATACACATTCCTGTAACTGGGAAACAAAGTGGCCTGGACCAAGCCACGCAACACTATTTCAGCCAATCAGCAATAGGGGTTGTTTGCGCTCATGCACAGAACAGAGGGAAGGGGGAGAGGGAGTGGAGACGGCGGCATTGCTATTAGTATCGTTGCCTTGGCAGTGAGTGTCTTCTGATGGAGCACTAAAGAGGTGTGTGTATTTGTTTTGCAGTCAAGTTCAAATATCAACAATTGTACTCTCTGTTTAATGTCCTAAGGAGCAATTACATTCTGATTCAAATATATAATAAATAAAAGCATATAATAAGTTTTCGGTTATTAAAAAAATATAAAGCAAAATGAACTATTTTGCTCATAAATCAACTGAATAAAAATTACAATGACAATACTGAGCAAAATAGCTATATGAACATTTCAGTTATTGCTATGCAGTCAGATATAAAAAAAAAAAATGTAACCTTGGCTGGTGTTTGATTGACAGCTGTCTGAGTGAGATCACTAAAAGCGAATCAGAGTGCTATAGTAAGAAGCATACACATGGCTGCCACAACTGTAATAATGTTATACCTTTAGCACCCAAATCTCCCGACAGTCATTCACATATTCCTTGGTTGCAAACTCCACTGTAGTTACAAACAAATGCATGAAGATAAGTGTTATAAATGTGAGCCATAAATGTCCAGCCATCAAAACCAAGCTTTATCTCCCGAGTGTTTCTGTTGTTTCAAAATCAGAATTTATACTGTTATCTGGTAATGTTTACATATTATCAGCATGTTCATCAATATTTGTTCAGTGAGCTGAACCATTTCCTGCACATTAAACAGTAGAATGACAACAAATGAAGAAAACACTGTATAATATATATGTAAAGTATATATAATGTAAGGTGAAACCATATAAACTGTATAAAGAAAACCCTTTCACAACAAACACCTGGAACAGCATTGTTAATGTAAATAAGCAAAAATAATGGGAGGATTCTTTTTCTTAACTTAAACGCTAACGATACTTTTAATAAAAGTTATCCCGAGTTTATGTTAACACTTATGTGCAATTTGTCACATGGCCAGAGGGTTGTTGTTGTTTTGTTTTGTTTTGATCTTTAGTTATGCAAAAGAAAAAGAAGATGCCTGTACTGGAATTTCACACTAGGAAGCAAGTAAAGCATTTTTTAAAACTACCATGACTGCATATTGTACTGACACATTTATATCCTCACAACAAGATGTAAACAGTCATAACTGTGACCAGTGGGATATCACATGATTCACTGCAAATACATCATTGTATTTCGTAACCGATAATTCTAACTCTCCATGTTAAACTATTTTTTAAATGTTATCACTTCAAATGTAAAGCTGAAGATACATTGTTTGGTATTTTTCTTTTAATATTTATTTAGGTTTCCACTACAGGAATAATCACATATAGAAATGAAGTCACAGAAAGGTAATAAAAGGGAATAAAAGGAAATATACCAAACCTTACATTTGATTACTTCAACAGTTAAGTGAAATTGCTGAAGGGTTTAAACAACCAAGTTTAATTGATCAACTTTCTCACTGGTTACAATTGTATATTCTCACAAAATGTTTTATGGAAATGCATACAGTTTAACCAATAGGACTGACCAAGTAGTAAAAGTGATGTACTTTACTGAGAAATACTGGGGAATTAAGTATTAGGGTTAATATAACGTGGATTAACATGGGTTCGAGTAGCCTAAAACTTTCGATATGTTCAGTGACGAGTTTGAAAAAGAAAACTAACAAAAGGGAAGTTCAAAACCGCTTTAAAAAACTCTTCCATCAGACAGCTAATAATGTAACCAAGCAGAAGTAACAATTGCTAAACTAGACGCGTCCAGTGTGAAGTCTAACTTCCGCTGTCCAAGAGTGCTACAGTAATAACAGGTTGTGTCCTGAATTGCACACTACCCTAATAAATACACATTATGCAAAATATTAGGCCTACACTAGATTACTACTAAGCACATTATTATAATTTTGGACGTAGCCACCAGTCCAACACGCTTACACTGTGGTGAACTATCGCCGATAAAGTGTTTTGGCCTCCGGTTCCGGTTCTGCTCGGTTTGGGTGTTATGATTATTAAATGCAGAAACCTGGCTGGTGAAGTTTGTAACAACGGAAATTACACACCCATGATTCAGGAGTTTGCTTGGAAAGCAAGTAAATTTTCAAATCTAGCGCCCACTGCGGTAACATCCCCAAGCTCGGTCTGGCGAGATAAGCAGCTTTAAATTATGAACCTATGTTCTTGGAAAGTTATTAAAATAAACTTAAAACGCAAAACATACCCACTCTTCTCAATGTGAGGTTTCACACAAGCTCTCCTTTCCTTCGCTTTTTTTTAAATCTCGGCAGAATTGCTCACTTGGAGAGAAAAAAATCATCCAGAAACAGAGCTATGTCTGTTCACAGCACGGATTAACGGTCATGCACACAGACACACGTTTCCTTTCACGGTGTAATTAATCCAGCTGCTACTGAGCTGTAAGAACTGCAGATCACTTCATCCCCAGGTAAAGGGTTTCTGCTTCGACTGAATCTTTTTGGGAATTTTGAAGCACTCTTCAGAGAGGAAGGGGAGGGACGCAGAGGCAGATGGTCCTCTAGCACCGCTAATGGCTGATTTGAAACAATGCAGTGTGAGCATCTATACACAAAAAGTAGCATATTTAGATCTTTCTTGTATCAACATTCCATTCATCTATCCATTATCTATACCACTTATCTGTTAAGGGTCAAGGGGAAGTTGGAGCAAATCCCAGCCTACTTCCGTCGAGAGGCAGGGTACACCTACATCTGTCACAGGGTTAACACAGATATGAACAACCCTTCATAATAATATTTATGGACAATTTATAGTATTCTGTTGAGCTAATCCGCATGTCATTGGGCTTTGGGGGGAAACCAGTGCACCTGGAGGAAACCCGCACAGGCACAAGGGAGAATATGCAAACTCCTCACAGAAAGGCCACAGTTGGCTGCCAAGTTTAAACCCAGAACCTTCTTGCTAACCATTGCACCACCATACCACCCCTACCTACAGTCCCTGTCCATTTATTAATTACACCCACTAATTTGTAGGTGCACTTTGTAGATGCACAATTATTAACCATAGCATATTAACTGATGGTATTAATGTTATGTGGCCCCGTCCAACAATAGACAGGCATGACTCATCAAAGCAGTCTCACTAACATCTCAGTGACTGGATCAGTGTCACTGCCGGGATGAGAAAAGTCTGTCAACTAAAAATATCCAGCTAACAGCAGTCCTGTTGTCAGAAACTGGCACTAATGAAGCAGTAGATGATTAATACAAACTGTGTATGAATTAAGATAAGGTGTAGTCTCTATTGTGCATCAACTAATCTATTCTCTCTCAGTTGAGCTGTAAGTGCTGCCTTATGTGATCCCAGTGCCTAATCCTGACACACTTCTACTACTATAGCTCATCCTGCCCTAAGGACATTCCTGATCTTGATGATCTACTTCTATTTGGAAATTCTGCACTTGTGACTAACTTCCATTACAAGAAAACACTTTATGCCCAGGCAAGATATCAGGATACTGTATACTTGTACATAAGAACTGCTGTTGTAATCATAAAACATTTCCTGTTCTCATCCTATGGCTCTTATTCATAAGATGCTTTTAATGTGTTCAGTGTGTTAAAAGGATTACCAGTATTACAATTACAGTTTTACAAGAATGTATGTGTGTGTGTGTGTGTGTGTGTATGTATGTGTGTGTGTGTATGTGTGTGTGTGGTTGTGTTATTCTCCTATGGCTGTTTCTGTCCCTAAAGGCCCTGCCTAACACTGAGGTTTATGAGACCAAACAAGTTTATCTCACTTCATTCTGAAAAACTGTTCTGGGATCAGTTGCTGCACTTAGAAGCTCTCACAGAATCAGCTGGTGTGAGCTTAGGGAGGAGCGTTGTGCCATGGAAACAAGCAGGTAAGGTGAAGATTATCAGGCCCTAAAGTCCCTGATGATTTGAGCTCTGTAATCACCACTGTGAAGTCTCTGTAATCACTGTGATTCTCCAATCATCTGTAAACTTCTGTGAGCATAAATATGGATATATGAATTTATAATCACCTGCTTCCCAAATTTCCCCTTGGGGATCAATAAAATCTATCTATCTATCTATCTATCTATCTATCTATCTATCTATCTATCTATCTATCTATCTATCTATCTATCTGTCTATCTGTCTGTCTGTCTGTCTGTCTGTCTGTCTGTCTGTTTGGCTAGCTAGCTTGTTTACAATTGCATTATTTCTACAACACTTATAATCATAGAATCATAAAATTGATCATTTGACATTCAAATGTATAGGTTGAATATACAGTCAGAAATGTCATTCATTCATTCATTCATTCATTTTCTATATTGCTAATCCATTGCTGGTAATGGGTGAGCTGGAACCCATCCTTGCTGACACTGGGCGAGAGGTGGGGTACACCCTGGAAGGTCAGAAATGTATTGCAGGGCTAACACAAAGACAGCCAAGCATTCACAATCACATTCACATCTATGGTCAATTTAGAGTAGCCAGTTGATCTAATCTGCATGTCTTTGGGTTGTGGGAGGAAACTGGGGACCTGGAAGAAACCGTACAAGGCTTTTAGCTTGACACAGTAGCATGTCAACTGAGCTAATGGTACAAAATATGTTTGGTTGCAAATTTAGCATTTTGCCACAATGCATCTCTGGGGGGGCATTTCTGTTTATTGGCACGGTTATGGAAATCAAGAACAGAATACTCACTGTATTGGGGGAAGTAAACAATTTCATTATTTGTCTTTAATTCATTCATTCATTCATTCATCTTCAGTAACCACTTTATCCTGGTCAGGGTTATGGTGGATAAAATATCCTTAATTAAAGTTATTAATTTCTAACAATGGCAGTCAATTATTGCTTGTTACAGATTAATATCATAGGACTATATATAAATAAATAAGGTAGCTAGATAGTTAAGTAAAATTCAGGTCACTGAGACCTGCTAATTTCAAATTTCTATTAATTGATGGTAGTTGCATTTATATGTATGCATACAAATAAATTCCTTACATTAAATTACTTATATGCATGCATATTTGTATATTGCATATTATATGTATACATAAAAATACAGAATGCATGCATAGACTATTTGCAGACATTAGCATAATCTTAGCATTGTATGGGTAAAATCGCTTTCCCTGTAAGAAAAACAAAAGAACATTAGCATTTTTCCTATTCAATTCTGATATATAATTGATAGTATATTTGCAAAAACTAAGATGAAAGTTTGGGCTTTTTTGTCTGAAAGATGTGTAAATAATTATGTTAGCTGGGTAGCTCCATTCACCCTAATTAATTGAGGACTATCTCGCGAGCGCCCTCTAGAGGAATTGCAGCCAATTTCGGAACAAGGGCGTTAATAGGAAGTAAACAGGCAGTCCGTAGATGCACTCTAGCCGCTCTGGTTGAACATAATTCAACACAAACATTTGTCTTGCGACAAAAGACAAGGAAGAAAAAAACAGATAAAAAACAAAATAAACAGTAAAAACCTAACATAGACAAAAAATGAAAATAAAAAGAACAAAAAATAATTAACTAATAAAATGAATAAAAAAGCAAGCAAACAGATAATAGCTATTAGATACACAAATAAGCATAATTGATACATAAATAAAAATAAAGAAAAAATGACAGTACAGAGCATGACTGTATCATTTGGCCATCACAGCGTGTGCATAGAAAGTAATCTATAGGGAATTTACAAATACTTTGTTATAATGTGTTAGCAAAGTTGTTGCTTTTTGTTTTTTTTGTTATTATTTTACATGTTTCAATAAAGAAATCAAATTCTGCACAAAACTGACGTACAGTAGGCTCTCTGCCTGAACTAATCATAAAAAGAAAATGCGATCGTGACGTCAGCCGAAGTGAACAACGCAAGGCATAGTGGGATTTTAGGACACGGAAGCCTCAGTAGAGACCGAATAATAGTAGTGGTGGAGGTAGGCGTTTTCGGGTGGAGTGGTGAACGTTTACTGTATTGACTGTTATAACCGTTCTCACGACTGGCGTGAAAAACGTATCACAGTTGGAGTGAGATTATTCAGCTTTCCATTTTAGGAGCAAATCAGTGTATCTGAGGTCAGCGAGTTCACAAAGAGACGTCGCATGCATGTGTATCAGCTGTAAGACGAGCAAACATCACCTTCAGCAACATTTCCCGACACATGTTCGCGTGTTCACGGCATTTTCACACAGGTAAGTTAGAATCAAAACACATGTAATTGTTCTGTGATTCCGGGTATGCATGTCGTAGGAGTGTGGAGTTGTTGCTACACGGCTAATAACTACATAACTAATCAATGAAATTATGTCTGTTTTTCCCCCAAGGCAAACCAACTATTGAAATGCTAGAGTGTCACCCTGACCTGTGGTGTTTTTGATGTCTGTATTTTTAAGGTGGCTGAACTATGTTTAAAGCCAAATAATCTGTCATTTGGTATTTAAAATGAAATCAGCAAAAGGCAGTTCTTGCTCTTTTACAAAGCCTTGGACACATGCTCCTAAGCAAATAGATGCTGATGGAGGGACCTCAAGCTCTGTGGGACACATCTTTGTGGACGAGCAGATGGCAAGATTCAAGACGAGCCCTCTAAAAGAAGAGCCTGAAGAGGAAGATAATCTATGTGGAGAATCATCAAGCTCTGTTGGGCACATCATTGAGAACACAAAATTTCTAAAGGATCCTATAAAAGTGGAAGACTCAGAAGATAAAGACTACCTCTACTGCGAGGACTGCAAAGCCTTCTTCATAAACAAATGTGAGGTTCATGGTCCTGCTCTCTTCATCCCTGATACTCCTGTTCCCCTGGG
>JAQQZR010000038.1:9619760-9664399 GCA_030068235.1 Notoglanidium macrostoma
AAAAAGTGTTCCTCAAATGAAGTTAATAACAGCCTGTTGCATGTCTCCTCCTGCTCATTGTGTCCACTTTCCTATACATCACAGAAGTCCCTCCACAAACACATGAGAAGATGCCACAATGAACAGCATGTGAAACTGACTGAACCGATTACGTTGTCCAATCTGACACCCACAATAAGCTGCAGTGATCAGCAAACATCCTCTGGAACCCTGCTCACTAGCAACCCTGACCAACAAATGCAGAAGGAACTACACAACTGTTTGGACTGTGGAAAGAGTTTTCCTCATCAGAGTGCTCTACAAACACACCAACTCATTCATACAGGAGAGAAGCCGTATCAGTGCCCACAGTGTGGAAAAGGTTTTATTCACAGGAGGCATGTCAAACTACACCAACGCATTCACACAGGGGAGAAGCCATATCGCTGCTCACGGTGTGGGAAGAGTTTTGCTCATCGGGGTTATTTCAAAGTACACCAACGCATTCACACAGGAGAGAAGCCTTATCGCTGCTTACAGTGTGGGCAGAGTTTTACTGAAAAGAGTAATCTCCGAACACACCAGCGGATTCACACAGGAGAGAAGCCGTATCTCTGTTCACAATGTGGGAAGATTTTTACTTACCACAGCAGTCTCCAACGGCACCAGCTTATTCACACAGAAGAGAAGCCATATTGCTGCTCAGAATGTGGGAAGAGTTTTACTGGAAAACGTAGTCTCCAAACACACCAGCGCATTCACACAGAAGAGAAGCTGTATCAGTGCACACAGTGTGGGGAGAGTTTTAAAAATGACCTTGCTTTTAAACGACACCAGCTTATTCATGCAGGACTGAAACCGTATCAGTGTTCACAATGTGGAAAAGGTTTTTCTCGTCAGAGTCAACTTAAACTACACCAACGGATTCACACAGGAGAGAAACCATATCGCTGCTCACAGTGTGGGAAGAGTTTTACTGAGAAGCGTAATCTCCGAACGCATCAGCGCATTCACACAGGAGAGAAGCCGTATCAGTGTTCACAATGTGAAAAGGGTTTTGCTCATCGGAGTACGCTCAAACTACACCAGCGCGTTCACACAGGAGAGAAGCCATGTCAATGCCCACAATGTGGAAAGAGTTTTGCTCAACAGAGTACTCTCCAAATACACCAGCGGGTTCATACAGGAGAGAAGCCGTATCTCTGCTCAGAATGTGGGAAGAGTTTTACTTACCAAAACAGTCTTAAACGACACCAACGCACTCACACAGGAGAGAAGCGGTATCACTGCTCTCAGTGTGCAAAGAGTTTTACTGAAAAGCGTACTCTCCTAACACACCAGCACGTTCACACAGGAGAGAAGCCGTATCACTGCTCACAGTGTGGGAAGAGTTTCACTGAAAAGCGTACCCTCCAAACACATCAGCGCATTCACACAGGAGAGAAGCCGTATCACTGCTCACAGTGCGGAAAAAGTTTTACTGAAAAGTATAGTCTCCAAACACATCAACGCACTCACACAGAAGAGAAGCTGTATCAGTGTTCACACTGTGGAGAGAGTTTAACTAAACAGAGTGATGTTGAACTACACCAACGTGTTCACCAGTGGCGGCTCAACAAGGCTGGGTGCTGGGACACTGACACTGACACTCCAGATAGCTAGGGAAAGTCTAGTTTAAAGTCTACTTAAACATAATTTAATCATGTAAAATGAAATAATAATATGAAATAATGGTGTGGCTATTAAAAAATGAGACTGAGCATTCCAGATCAGTATGATCCTGAGACAAAACGGCAGTTAATGCACTGGAAAAACATGGTTCACAGGATAAAGAAAGTTTGACAAAGCAAGTCCAAGTTCAAGGCCATATTAATAGAAGAAAGTACTGAGACATATTAAACAAAGATTAATAATATAATGCAAAATAATTATAAAATTAAAACTGTTCAGTCGTGCAATGCGCCTCCGTCAGAACTTGTCAGCATTCATTAAAAAGTGAATCCAAAACTATATTGGCTTGATTTGTTAGTGAATACATATTTTCCTGGTTAAGGGTGCCAGCCAAATGAGTGTCTTTGTCAGGGGTATTCAATTAAAATTCAAAGTTATGGAAAATTTCCTCAAGCAAAGGTCCACAACATCATAATGTTTAACATGCATATATTTTGAAGTAGCCTAGTAGATACAATATCAACTGACTGTCAAATAAATTAAAGAAAGTACAACAGTATTTTAACAAGGTTTATTATGAAATTTTTAACTGGAAGATACTCTATTAATTAAAAAAATAAAATTAATTTTTCTCATTTCAAGTAAAATGACGTTTGCATTTAAATATAAAATAAAGAGCTTCTGAAAAAGGTATCTTAAAGTGCTTAATTTTAGAAAAATGAAAAAGGTGTCGTTTGAGTTTCCCCTTTTCTTCTTTTTTCTTAACTACATTTCACATATAAGCAATCAACAAATCAACAAATAATAACAGCTTTAACGCCTTCTTTTCTCCTTGGTTCCCACTTTCCCCACCCCACGTTCTCTTGTTCAGTGAGAGAATTAAGCTTTACCTTGTGCTGCCAGGATTTTAAATCTGAGCTGGCATGGTGTCAGGGCCATTCTCATAAATGTGTAGGTGCTTATCTGTGGTCCTGGAGCAAAATTTAGCTTTAATAATGTTCATAGTAGAGAAAGCTGCTTCACAGTTTTATGTGGAGCTGAACATCATCAAGATCTGGGAAAGCTGTCTCTGAGACTATTTTTAGAACCTGAAAGTAGCAAGGTCAATTCCCAAAACTCCTCTTTCAGGGCTTCATCTGCTTGGAGATCAATCGGTTGCATCTGGAGAAGCCTAGCATTTGCCAACTTGAAGTGCTGTGTGACTTCCTGTGAGAATTTGGTGACATCTGTGATAAGGAATAGGTTCTGAATGAACAGGGTGAGCTGCTGTCCAAGGCTGAAGCTGTTTGCTGAAGTTTACCATTGGCTTGACAACAAAAGCAGACCCATCTCTCTCACCCTGAACGTGTTCCTTCACTCTCTCGGCACGTGTTCCTTGAACACCTCAAGAAATGGACAGCTGTCATCAGGTCACAAACTTGTACTGTAGCCTTAAATTAATTTCATTCAGGTATGAAATGATATCACCCAAAAAAATCCACAATATCCATCTTCACGTTTTCCAAAAAATGTAATAATTGTAAAGAAAACTGCAATTTCTATTCTGATGGACCAAAAGTGCTCCAACACTTTTGGTGCTCCAAAGTCCTGCTGCGCAACAATGTAAGATGGCTCACATCTTACATTGTTGTGCAGCAGGAGGTCATCGGCATTTGCATCCACCTCTCTGAGGAATTATCTGAGCATGCGATGCTGATGGGAAGAGGATGCCCTGAGAAAGGTTACCAATGTCATCATTGTGTTCATCACCTCAGCATTTTTGTCTGACAGGGTGGAGCACAGGACTGTAGATGAATTATGCAATGGTAAAAGATGACCTTTACTCATTCTCTTTCATTCTTGCCACAGCTCCTCATTCTCTACAATGCCAATCTACCATGGCAGGCGCTCCATCTGTGGTTACTTAAACCATTTATTTTGGCTCTATTCCCCTGTTTGCTGACATCTTTATGGCCAAGTTGATGTCCTCTCCTCTTGTACCGGTTTGAAGGGATGTAACACCCAACAGGTCTTCAGAGAATTCTTTCTTACATAAACTAATGACTGAGCATTGTCAAACAGTTGACTCCTCTACATCTATGCCTGCACATGGTGCTTTGTGACTTGCTTCATTCAGCTGTTCTAGCACATCCTGGGTTAATATTTCTTTTGGCTGGTGATGCTGACATGGGGATTTGAATGATCTTTTCATATAACTCTTGTTTATGTTTTCTTCCAGTAAGGCTTCAGCCACTGCATTCATGCACTCCTTGACAATTCTGAGTCCTGAGGCTGCGCTCAAAAATTTTTCTTTCAGATTTTCCATGGGATACAAGTCTCTGCGGCCCAGACACTCCCACTTTTATTGGCAGCTAACTGATATTGTTTTTATGTGTTCGTCTTTTTTATATCTAGCGTGATTGGACAATTCTCAATGCTGTCTTCGAAGTTCACACCCACATAAACAGACCACATAAACATGACTTTTATGACAGAGTATTATATACTGTTACAACCGTTTTGTTATTATCAATTATTGGTGTTGAGTTAATTTGTGTAATTTATACATTAAACCTTATCATAGGTATTTTTGTACACAAAAACAAGCTTGCTTTATGTTTTGCTACTATTGGCAGATATGGTGGTCCCACAATAAATCACTAATGTAGTCCTATCTTTAAATGTTTATATACAACATGTGGCATTTGAATCTGAACTGCACCCCTGCCAGTCACCACTGGCATTCACACAAGAGAAAAGCCTCATCACTTCTTACAATGTGGAAAGACTTTGCCCAACAGAGTATCCTTCAAACACAGCAGCAGAGCTCTAAATTTAACATAGTATGACGGGCGCATGGATTTCTTGACGGAAAAAAAAAATCGACTGTGCATAATCTGTCAGCAGATTTGAAGACCTGCAATATATTGTGTGAAATAGTTCAAATCAGGTTAATTGTTTTAGAGATATTAAAGCTCAAATATGAGAAAACAAATCAACTGCACATTTTCATCTAAATTCAGTGTGATATTACCCAGGTATGACACTATGTACCAAATCCAATTTCAATTTTTGTTGGAAGAGCAAGTTTCTAATATAATATCCAATTTGTGATGGTGTTCTCTCTTATTTTCCCAAAATAATTTTTTGAAATACTCCTACATTTGTGCATGGTGCCCTCCAAGTGTATATTCTAACACACATAAAAATCAGCGTTTTTAAGCCCTCTATCTTGAAATTTCACAAAGTGTTTCTCATATACTAAGTAGAATAAATTGTTAAATGTGGCCCCAATCGTATGGTTAGTTACAGAGATATCGAAGATCCAAAACATTTAAATTTATGAATTAATTAATTTCAAACAGTGAACGGCAAAATTTAAATATGATGCATGTAGCAGTACATTTTATTATGTGAGAGTATTCAAAATGATTCACAGTAATTATACACTTCACAGTAATTATACACCAATCAACAATAATATTAAAACCACTGAAAGGTGAAGTTAATAACATTGATTATATCATTACAGTGGCATCTCTCAAGGGGTGGCATATTTTAGGCAGCAAGTGAACAGTCAGTTCTTGAAGTTGATTTTTGGAGCAGGAAAATAGGCAAGCATAAGGATCTGAGCGATTTTGACAAGGGCCAAATTGTGATGACTAAATGACTGGGTCAGAGCATCTTCAAAATGGCAGGTCTTGTGGGGTGTTCCCAGTATGCAGTGGTTAGTGCATACCAAAGGTGGTCCAAGAAAAGACAACCAATGAACTGGCAACAGTGTCATGGGCACCCAAGGCTCATTAATCCGCATCGGGAGTGAAGGCTAGCCCATCTGGTCTGATCCTACAGAAAGAGCTACTGTAGCAAAAATTTATGAAAAGGTTAATGCTGGCTATGATAGAAAATTGCACACAGTGCATCTCAGCTTGCTGTATATGTGGCCACATAACTGCAGATGAATCAGAGTGACCCACGCTGATCCCTGTCCTCCACCAAAAATGTCTATAATGGGCACTTCAGCATCAGACCTGGACCATGGAGCAATGGAAGAATTAGGCCTGATCTGATGAATCCCATTTTCTTTTACATCATATGGCATCTGCATCACTTACCTAGGGAATAAATGGCACTAGGATGCACTATGGGAAGAAGGCAAACTGATAGAGGCAGTGTGATGTTCTGGGCAATGTTCTGCTGGGAAACTTGGGTCCTGACATGTGGATGTTAATTTGACATGTACCACCTACCTAAACACTGTTGCAGAAAAAGTACACCCCTTCATGGCAATGGTATTCCCTAATGATGGTGTTTCAACAGGATTATGCACCCTGCCACATGCAAAAACTGGTCAGAAATGGTTTGAGGAACATGAACAGTTCAAGGTGTTCACTTAGCCTCCAAATTTACCAGATCTCAATCTATGAGATGTGCTGGACAAACAAGTCCAATCCATAGAAGCCCCACTTTGTAATTTTCAGGACATAAAGGATCTGCTGCTAATGTCTTGGTGCCAGATACCACAGAACACCTTCAGAGGTCTTGTAGAGTTCATGCCTCAGTGGGTCCGAGCTGTGTTAGTGGCACAAGGGGAACCTACACAATATTAGCTAGGTGGTTTTAATGTTATGGCTGATCACTGTATATGCTTATACAGGAGGTCCTCGGGTTACATACATCTCGACATACGTTTCGAGTTTATGACGCTCATGCACGCGGCGGACAAAATACGCAGTAGCACGGCGAATGAATGAGGGAGTTCAGCAACGAACATTATATTAAACGTATATTTATGTCCTTGTCCTGTTTCTGTGGCTTAGTTGTGTTTTTATGTTCTAGATTAAGATTTTACAACTGTGATAGGATAGGTAAGTGATTAGGCTAGGGTGTGTTTCGACTTGCACCAAAATTCGGGTTACATCACTATTGTAGGACGGAACTGTGTTGTAAAACGAGGACCCCCCTGTATTAAGATTTATATGCTGTTTTGGCAGAATGGATATTGATTTCTGAAATTTTGAAATCCTGTGAAGTAACTGGGAATAGACCACAGTAGACACTTAACTAGTGGTTCCAGTATGAAATATGAATATGTGAATATGAGTTTCTATCATAAATTTGAGAAACAGAGACTACTAATCTGAAATCAGTATATGGCCTATCTTTTCAGATCTGTAGATCGGTATTAGGTATACTGGTATTATAAATGTCATGTTGGATAACCTATTAAAATTAGCTGAATTAGCTAATTCTCTCGCCCAAGTGGCCCAGAATAAAGTGAGTCTAATAAAATCTCACACAGGACTAAAATACACTATGTTTTAACCCTGTTTTCAATATAGAGGGTTAAATATGTTAAAAATATAAAAATAAAATCAATGACCAGTAATAGGTGTATACTGTAACAGTAACACTAAATCATTATATGAAAGGTAACACTGTAGTAACATCATAATGTGTGCGTTCAGATCTTGCGGATTGCCCGCAATGTTTCTTCCATCGCTTCTCGTGGCTCATTAGGAGGCGGGATCTTCAGGTCAGTTGGCTCCACCCCCCAGACCTGAGTGGCATATTCTGTGATTGTGCGGTCACTGGAGAATTTTCCAGATGCGGCAATGTTCTTGATTACCATCTGTGTCCACTTTTTCTGATCCTGATATGCACACAAACAAAGTTATGGATGGAGACACATGCATTATATGTATGATGTTTAAAGTAGTTGGAAGCTGTGAATCTAGAATGGTGTATATGTATTGGAGAAATTTTGGTGAGCCTGTTGTTACCTGATACAGAGCACTGACTCTCTCCTGACATCTAACATAGGACTCGTAGTCAGCAAAGACCTTAAAGCTGAAAGACATTAACATTTACAATAACATTGCAGTAAATTAATGACAACATTAATAATATAGCAGCGTGTGGGGTCTTTTGTGTGTAAATAATCTTTATTTAAATATAATATGTGTATTTGACGCACCGATCATGGTTGAAGAGCATGTTGATGATGTCATTGAACAGTTCAGGTTGTTTGGGTGAGAAGTAGCCACTTTTAATCTGGTTAATGACTTGTTTTAGCTCTGGGATGCTCTTATAGTACTGCATTGCATCATATCTACCCAAAGAACACATACAGGCATAGAATAAGTTCATATCTCATCACACAGCCGTTGACTCTCCTACTTAATCTCCCTCTCTCAATACCCCTTCTGGTCCATGGCTGCCACTTCCTCCACACTCATGCCAAAGATGAAGAGGTTTTCCTTGCCAGCTTCCTCTGCCATCTCTACATTGGCCCCGTCCATGGTGCCGATAGTCAGAGCGCCATTCAGCATGAACTTCATGTTCCCTGTGCCTGATGCCTCTGTGCCTGCAGTGGAGATTTGCTCAGAGAGGTCTGTTGCAGGGATCACTGTAATCAAATACATAAATATACACATACACATACACAGCATTAGTGTTTCACATAGGTAGAAAAAGTACAGAAAACATAAATAAGTGAAAGTATGGCTATTGTGTCAAAATCTTGCTAAAAAAGAGAGAAAGGAGCTGGTTGAAGTGATGTTTGGGCAAACTGTAGTCTAGTATTAAATATCGAAAATGAAAAGCTGAAAAATACTTACGTTAATACATTTAGTTTTTTATGAATATTAAATGACAAAATATAATACAACACAAATGTATTTTAAATTCTGCCCATCCCTGTGTAGTGGGCATGAGGTGATTTTAAATGCACACTTAACTTTCATTGCCTGTTTATTTACCTTTCTCTGCCAAAGACACTCTGTAATTCTCCAGATAAATGACTTTCAGCTTGTTACCAATGATGGGGTCATTATTGACCACATTTGCAACAGTGGTGATGAGCTTAATGATCATCTTAGCCATGTGATATCCAGGTGCAGCCTATGTACACACAAACACATACGTGGATAGCCTGGTTTAAGTATTTCAAAAACAGTTGTTCTCATGGAATTTTCACATACAGCAGTCTGTAACAGTGTGTAAAACAAACTAACAAACAAAAAACATCGAGTGAATGGCAGCTTCACAGACAGAAATGCTTGCTGATGATGACAATGGCAAGACTGGTTCGAGCTGACACATAGACTACAGTAAATCCAATAACCAAACTTTGCAACCGTGGTAAGCAGAAAAGCCTCTCAGAATGCACAACCTGCTGAATCTTGAGGGCAGATGGTTACATTTGGCTATTTACTGTATACACTGATATAAATAGAAGCTGTATATGTTTCTTTCATCAGCAATGCAAGCTGGAGTTTACATCTGAATATATTAAAGTAATATTACTACAGACCAATCCTAATGATACAGATGAACAATGAAATACAGAAACATAAACCTTTGAGAAACATATTAACTCGCTCCAGTCAGCTCCTAAGTATTAAGACTATTTTAAATGAATATACTGTATAATGTATGAGTATGTAAGATTTGATTATATGTTTAGAATCAAAGACCTGAAAGCAGGGGTATGCATATATTTTGCAGCCAGGTACCCCTTTAACTAGAAAATAAATTACACAGACCTCTTCAACACTGATCTTTTATGAACATGATCCAGCTATTCAAATATTAGGCTTACTGCTCACAACAATAAAATAAATTATGTTCAATAATATTTTGCTATTCACTGGTGCTGGGGAGCATTTTATAACTTTCCACTCACAGAATCCATTAGGTTCTAGTTGATTATTCACAGGACTACTTGTTTATATATTTTTTTCAGTTATTGAGGTTTGGATAAAAACCATTCAGTTCAAACAACCAGTCTAATATGGTAATAACTATAAATACTTAATCACTATAATAACTTAGGAAATGGTGGGTTGTGATTTCAACCACTGTAATAAAATAAAAAAAATCATGAACCCCTAACTTTGCTTCCCAGACCCTGGCACTGCACTAAAGAATAATTTTTTTGCATCACTCATACATCACTGCAGGAGTCTTCTGTCTCTTTTGCAAGAGATGCAATCAGGTGTCTATCAGGGAAACCAAGAGGTAACTGTCTTATTATTTTGTTGAGCAGCTTCCTATCTGAATGAAGGATTTCTACTTTTGAGTTGTGAGACACTTCAACATTAATGGTTATTTTTACTGAGTATTAAATCGTGTGTGTGTGTGTGTGTGTGTGTGTGTGTCACCTTGCCACCAATAATCACAGTGCGTGGTACAAACGGTGCTGAGGGTCTGGTCTTAATGCCTGAAAAAAAGAGACAGAACATCATCACTGAACCCATTTGAGAATCACATCCATTATGTACCTGATGTTTGTACCTGAATACTGTGTGTGCAGTTGTACAGTTAGTGATTGCACAGATAGAGCTTAGGAGTCAGAAGGACACAGACATTTATGTGCACAACAATGAATATGCACATATTGGAGGCAGCAGATGAGTGTAATAATGCATGTGTATGCATTATTTACATACGGTTGTACATAGTGATGATGTGAAGACAGTTCAGGAGCTGTCGTTTGTACTCATGAATTCTCTTCACTTGAACATCAAACATAGAGTCAGGGTTTATCTTCACATTGTACTTTCTCTCCAAGTACTGTGCAAACTTCCGCTTGTTGTCCTGAACACATGCACATAAAGATGATCAGTAATCACAACGTAAGCACCAGTGACATCTCTCCTGCTTTTTTGCAGTTTGCATATACACCCTAAGGTACTTTATATAATGGGCATGAATGGTCATAGTATGTGTTCAAACCTGTTTGATTTTAGCTACATCTCTGATAAATACATTATCATCCACCAGATCATTCAACCTCTGTAACTGCATCAGATCTTTTACATAGTCTTCTCCGATCACCTACACACAAACACACCAGAAGTTAAAAAAGATAAAAGAATTTCACTGTCCTCCTGGATTAAGTACACAATAGTCAGCTTTTTAGTAATATTATATGTTTCTGTCAGAATTTGGAGGAGTTTCACTCATCATTTATTCATGAAAACATGAAAACCTTCTGAATAATCAATACTTATAAAGTCTCTTTTAATTAGAGTACTATTTAGTCAAACTCAAATTTATGTTAACAATATATATATATATATATATATATAAGATTTTATGTCTTTTTTCAATAGATACTTCCTTACACTCAGCTCAACTAGTTATTTAGAGGCCTTTTACATTTTCCTTTAACTTTTTTTAATGAGAAGTATAAATATAAATTTAAAACATATTGTGTGTGCGTGTGTGCGTGTGTGCATGTGTGTGTGCGTGTGCGTGTGTGCATGTGACCTCAGCGATTAGGTCAGCCAGTCCTGGGTTGCACAGAAGGAGCCAGCGCCGTGGAGTGATTCCATTTGTTTTGTTTTGAAACTTTTCTTCTTCCAATTCACTGAAATCTCGAAATCTGACAGGAAGGAAAAAAAATCAAAACATCTGTACACATGTGTGCTGTACTTTGTGTTACTGCGTTGATGATGACAAATGTGAATAAGTACAGTTAATGTGCATATGAATCTCATATATTTTTTTATATAATTGAATTGGTAATTGGAATGTGGGTGTTTGTTGATCTATGCTTGAACTATGTGTGTGACTCACACTTCATTTCTGATGATGTTGGAGTGAATCTCAGCGACTCCATTAACAGCATGGGACCCAACGATGCACAGGTGAGCCATGTTCACTCTCTTCCCACCCTCCTCCTCAATCAGAGACATCCTGCGCAAACGATCCATATCTCCAGGGAACAGGATTGTTATATGCTACAAAATCACACAAATATATGACTGCTATTATTTTGTATTTAACATCTGATTCAGGAAAAGGGTTATTGTGTATGTTCACACTCACCTCCAGGTGTATCTGGTTGATCTGGTAGATGATTTGTAGGTGGCGTGGTAGGAGTTTTTCCAGCAGATGGACAGGCCAGCGCTCCAGAGCCTCAGGGAGAACGGTGTGATTGGTGTACGCAAAGGTACGCCTAGTGAGATCCCATGACTACTCACAGAAATGAAAACTCTTTATTAAGAAAATGTAAAACAAAAATCCTTTGACTAGTGTGTTTTTCTTGCAGTACTAACTTCTTTCTAACAGGAATTTAGCTTGATAGTATTTTTAGTTCTTAATCTCTTTGTATTAGCATGGAGATATATTTTTGATGGAGACTACAAAACACTTTGGTAAGTCTCTCTACATAAGAGAGTCTTTCAAATACTTTAAAGGAAAATGTGAACAACATAAGATGAAGATTTTATCATCTACATATATGTATGTGTCTCTCTCACTGTGTTCCAGTCCAACTTCTCAATGTCCACAAAGATCCTCATTAGCTCAGGGATGGCCATGGCAGGGTGTGTGTCATTCAGTTGGATGGCCACCTGAGGCAAAGATACACATACACACAATGTTGTAGAACCATTGTTTTCAAAAACCAGATTGAGTTACAAGAGTTCAGATGGTACGTGGGTAGAGAAGTGTGATGGCAAGAAATCTTTTACAACACAGGCGCTAGAACATCACAAGTGAGGGGCCAATGTGGATGATGGATGGTAGGGTGGAAGGAATTATGCTTGATAAAACATGTAAATGTTGGCATATATTATGTAGCATTTGCACTGAAAGACAGTAGAACAGAGTAAAATAAGAACTCAACCATAAATCATTTTAACATTTTTCAGGCTGAATAATGAATAAAATGTAACAAGAAAGACGATATTATCTGATTATGGCATATTTTCGATATGATTGAATTCTGTTATTGCTAAAGCAGGAATTATAGACAGCTTTTTTTCTGATCTGGGTGGTTTGAGTGCTTGAAAGATGGTTTACTTTTACCATAGTGAATCAAATTCATATGAATATCATTTTCAAAACATGATTTAAGCACTAATCCAGATTGTACATAAATATGTAGGCTAAAAAAACCCATGGTTTTGCCTGCACCTGCATCAGTGTTATACAAACCTTCTCAGGAAAGCTGTCGAAAGACAGAGGGACAGAGCAATTCTTTTTCGCGGTCTTAAAACGGCGAATCACGTCCTGCAGAGTCGCTGCCACCACAAAGTACTCCTGCTTCAGTCGAAGTTCCTTACCTTCAAAAAACTACAGGACAATAAAATTCCATAAAATTTCAGTACCGCACTTGATTTCTATTCTAAGAATTCTCCATTCTAAGGATTAACAGTATACAATGTGAGATTTTGTTTGGATTTTGCTCTTGAGTTTGGTTCAGAAGAACTAGTCATAGGAATAATACTACACTGTGTATGTGTATCTAAAAGGAGTGGGTAAGCAGAACACACATTGTCATTGGGGTAGAGCACTCTGGAAATGTTCTCAGCCAGGTTACGGTCCAAAACAGCCTGGATGTAATCCCCAACATTAACTGAGTATAGAATAAATACACATGAAAATTTATTGCATGATTAGACAGAGAACATATGTATTCGTATGACTGATAACTCACAGTCTCGAAGGTTGAAGTCATTGGGAGCTTGTGCAGACCACAGTCGCATTGTGTTTACAGTGTTGTTCATGTAGCCAGGGATGGGTGTGTCATAGGGCATGGCCAATACCACCTGAAAGAAGACAACATTCACATACATCCAGCTGCGTATATAACTATAATACACTCATTGTCCACTTTAAGAGGAACACCTGCATGCCGACTCATTTATGCAGTTATCTAATCAGCCAAACATGTGGCAGCAACACAATGCATGAAATCATGGAAATACAGCTCAAGAACTTCAGATAATGTTCACATGAAACATCAGAAGTGGAAAAAGAGTGATCAGTCAATGTGGTCTTCCGCTGTTGTAGCTTATCTACCTCAAGATTTTATGTTTTGTACATGATGAAATGCTTTTCTGTTCATCACAGTTGTAAAGTCATATTAGATATTATATCCTTACAGCAGTTAGAACCAATGTGGCCATTTTCCTTCAACCTCTTTTATCAATAAGGCATTTCCACCCACAGAACTATAGATCACCCAGTGTTTTTTGTTTTTCGTATCTTTCTGTGTAAACTCTAGAGTCTGCTATGTGTGAGATTACATTTTTCTTCCCTGATCCTGATGTTTGATGTGAACATTAACTGAAGCGCTTGATATGCACTTGCAGGATTTTATGCATTGTTCTGCTGCCACATTGGCTTTTTGGATAACTGCATAAATGAGCAGGTGTACAGGTGCTTCTATTAAAGTGGATGATGAGTGTAACTAGTTTATATAACTTCAGGTAGCACGATCCATTGACAGATCATATACTGTTGATGCCAGTGTGTTGTTTATAAGAGGAGACCTGTGTATCAACCCATTTAGATCCTTCCTCAGTCTCCTCTACTCGTCCATAAAAATGCACTGGCAGCATGTACTCAGGACGAGCCTTCTCCCATGGGTTTCCATACCTCAGCCAATCATCAGCTTCTTCTACCTAATACATGAAGACATTCAATCAAATGCCTTTAATATGGCCATTAATATGTAGCAAGGATATAAAATTATGAGTAACAATATATACCACATAAGCAGTAAAAACACTCAAGAAAAATTTGTATGGATTCATAATGTCTTTCACAATATCTGTGTCTGTGTGCACTCAGGTCTCTGTTGGTTAAAGTCCAGGCATGTGTTTGAAGTTCTCACACAAGTTCTGTACGTGCGCTGTTTAACTGAAAAAGCATACACTAAAAAAATATATGCCTAGGATTTCTATTGGCTCCCCGCTATCAGCAGCATTAACCCCGTGCACCCCATGCACACACAGAGTTTATACTTCTGACACACAAACAGAGTAATAGATAATAAAAAAGAGGAAGAGAGAAAAAGTGTGCATGGAAGATGGGAGTTAGGGGGAAAACTGTTTCTGTTAAGGTTTGTCTTTAGACATGAGTAGTGAGTTGACCGTGTGTGTATGTGGAAGTTAACTGAGCAAAGCTGGATCAGTGATTGAGCAGGAAAGGTTCCAGTTTAGTTGTTTTGAAAGGTTTATGTTACTGACTACCATGCCACAGACCCAAGCCTAAGCTCACATGCACTCTTACACTGGGTTTGCTCAATTTCTAAGTGGCAAACTGTTGTTACAATATTATTATGTCAAAATGTAGACTGAAATTATCCACAAACCTACATCCTTATTACACTTGTCATATTGGAAAATAAAAAGCTCTTATATTTTATGATTTAAAAAATACATTTTCTGTCACATCTTAACTACATTTCTGAACAATAACTGGCAAAAGTGTCTTCAAATGAATCATAAATATTACTTTCTTGTAAAGTTGAGATAACTTAAAAAAAAGCAACTGTTTTATCTTCCTCTGATAGCAATGTGCACTATTTGTGTGAGTCGTATAAACAGCTCCTTTACTCGCTAGCAGCCTGACAAACTCTCAAAAATAGAGTAATTATGTGATGTGAGGTGATAGTTATTGCAACTCTCAATCTATTTATTTACCTGCCATCCGTCTTTAATTTTCTGATTGAAGATCCCATACTCGTAACGGATACCATAACCATATGCAGCTAAGCCCAGAGTTGCCATAGAGTCCAGAAAACATGCTATAAATGCAAACACAATAAACACATGAACATGGTCATGAACAACTTCAGATAACTGAGTTTAATCAAGTGTGAGCATGTTTGGCCTGTCAGCACTAAATTGTGAGAATCCGGTCTATAACACTGTGGTCAGTATGACTAATCAGGCTCCATATTAGACTTCTGGGTGGTTTGTAACCTGTTTTGCGTTGTGATAGTAAAAACGAATAGAGCAACAATAAAACGTTCATATGATGTCATGACTTCAGGAAAAAAACATTTTCTACATAAAAGATAAAAAATGTTATTGCGTGTGTGTTGCATTTGCAGTGCATGTTTCTAGGGTGGTTAATTTTCCATTCCTGCCTGGAGTTGCCTGTGCTGCTCACATTCCACAATAACAAAAATGACATTTGCAGTAACAGACGCTGCTAAAGCCTTGTGGGTTCTAAGAGGAACAAGAGCAGCAGGAGACACAGAAGACCAGACGAAGGAAGAATGGCAGATTGAGACAGGGAGCTGACCTGCCAGCCGGCCTAGTCCTCCATTCCCTAATCCTGCGTCCTCCTCCATATCCTCCAAATCCTCCATGTCCAAGCCCAACTAAAATGAGACAGACGAATGTAAACAGTTGAACCCATTCTGGATCATAGAAATCAGATATATTGAGTGTACTCACTTCAGTAAACAAGTAATCAGTGGTATCTTTCTCTTATTTGTCACACATTCTTACTTGATAGATGGCCTCATCACAAGCGTTCTGTAGTCCTAAATTGATCATGGTGTTCTGTAGAGCCCTGCCCATATAGAACTCCAGGGAGAGGTAATACACACGCTGTAACACACATTTCAAATGACTGAGCATCCAGTTAATAGCACAGGAATGAGCACGATTAATATTTATAATATATCTATCTTATACAGAAGCTGTAACAGATCTTCATTTAATTAGTTATTTAAACAATTTAATCTCTTTAATTGATTTCTCAAGTAAATCTTCCAGTTTTGTAATTTGACCAAATTGACCTGTCACAAATTCAAGATCTTAATAACCTCAATCAGTTATATAAAAATACAAATATGTATAATACACAAAGTGTAAAACCAAAAAAAGACACATATATTTTACAGGCGATCATGTTTTTCACAGGTGATTATGTTAGTAATATGTTGTCTTGTGAAAAAGATGTGAAGGCACATTTCACCACACTGTTGCACAAATTGCACATGTGAATTCCAGTAAACAGATGTGATCATGTGGAAAATAAAACCACATGCACTACATATAAAAATAAATGTGTTGTGCATTTATATACATAAAACATGTGATATACACGTTTATACTATGTGTACATAGAATTCCAAGAAATCCAGAAAAACACAAAAACATTAAAATATGACTTTGTCCTGGCTTCTTTAGTTTGAAATATAGATTTATATAACTGCTATTTGCCTCTACAAACTGCAAATTTTCATCTTAAACCCAAGCTTAAAAACAATACAAAGAATATAATACAAGACATGTTTTATTGCATTCTAATGCGTTGAAGTACAGAGCAATATGACATAAGATCAAATTTGCTTCACCATTATTAATCATCTATACAAAGATAACCAAGTGGCTCAAGAGTCTTGTGCTTCTGTACTGCAAGAATTATAGATTACACATTAAATATTTTGAATTTTGGCATGGATGTGATAGTGCACTCCTTTTCATCTACATATTTAATGAGAATTATAGAACTCAGGTGGTTAAAAGAACCAAGAGCTAAGGCAACCAATAATTACTAATTTATGGCATTCCTGTAAAGAATCTTTTCTGGTGGCCTTGTTGAAAGCATTTACCATTTACAGGAGAGGTCATTGTTTTCAGACAAAGCCAAGGACAGCACATTACCAACAGAATTGTTGACCCCTGACAGGTTAATAAATTGAACCATCCATTTTTATTTATATATATTTTAGTTCCTTTGGGTTTCCTTGGTTCAAATGTCTACTCAGGCTTCTTGGTACAACACCCATCCTTCCTGCCTTTATAGAACTTAAATTATAGGTGAACAGCACCATATAGAGGAGCTGTAGTAAGATCATAAGAATAATAATACAAATATAAATACAAAATTTTTATTAATTCCAAGGGAAAATCGAGTGTTACAACAGCACCATCCAGCACAAACTCAATAATACAATAGAACGGAATATATACAGTAAAATATAAAAGAAAGATTGCATCTGTCAAGACAACAAAATAGAAAGGTTGCAGCTGTCAAATTCATAGAGTTTTATCCTCCTCATTTAGAATTTCAGATTAAAAATCCTACCCAGGTGTCCTCTGACCTCACCTTTGGGTCCTTCTCATAGTAGAACTGCTGTGTTCGGATCCAGCGGCCCACTAGGTGATCCCTCACCGTGTGTGCCAGGGCATGGTAATAATCAAGCGATGTGGCCACATTCCTGTCCTTAACCAGAGTGAAATGCAAGTGGCGATTGAAGCTTTTTTTTAGCTCAGCAACATTTTCCACACCAACAATCCCACGGATGCTGATCTGCTTGCGTTTCTCCTGGTCAGTGAGCGGAGTGGCCATGCTGTAAGGCTGTAAGTCTGGAATAGACTAATAGAACTGTGGGGCTCTTTGATATGAACTTTGGTCTAGGTTAAACAGACAGAGGCGGCTCAGGCCTCGTGCTCTCTCATTGGTCATTTACATGAGGGACAGCATTAAAGAACAGACATTCATGCATTTGACTCAACCCATTTATTGAATATAGTGTACGGTTACAGAATGCACCAAGCGGCAGATAATAATAATAATAATAATAATAATAATAATAAAGTAATAAAGTTATTGTTCACATTAGGGGTTACTTTATGATAAAGAAAGTAAAGATCCCCAGTACAGTCACAGACCCACACTTTTGGCTCCTTATACAGCAAAGCTAGTGTTGATTGAAGGCCTACAGCATTTGACACATTCCCACGGTGTTCATTTGTTTCCCTTCTCACCTCAAATGAACACTGTAAGATTTATTTCAGCATTATTGGGGCATGCATTTCTGTAGGTGTTCAAGCTTAGTTTTTTTTTTGCTGTGTGCACAATTATTTTCATACAACACAACAAGGCTGTGCTGTATCAGTCCGAGGAGTATCCTTGCATCAGTAAGTTGACAAACAGGCTCAGAAATGTATTTTTAAAGTAGGCTACACATGTCTGGTGATGCAAATAAAGGCAGCTATTTCACTGCACTACAGCAATAGCAGCCTGGACCCCCCATATCTAATGACATGGAGCCACACAAAAACATCCACTCTATGGAGTCTAGCACTTCTAGAACATAAAACATATTGCCAGTTTATGAATTACTATTTCCTTTATTTAAAGCTGTGCTTTTTTATATTGCATGTAATAACACAAATATATCTTTCTATCTATATATATAGTACTGTGATTTTCAGACATATAAACAGAAGCAGCACCAGTTTTTCAATAAAGATTAGCGATTTGCCTGTACAGCTCTGAGGCAGTAACAAACGGAGGGGACAGAGAGAGAGAGATATGTGTATGTGTGTGTACTGCTGCTGATTATGTGTGTTGACCGGAAGAGGGACTTTTGTGGAGTGAGTGTTCATGCTGTGCCTGTATGTGTATGTGTGTGTGTGTGTGTGTGTGTGTGTGTGTGTGTGTGTGTGTGTGTGTGTGCATATGAGTGCGAGACAACCCAATGTCCCTTCATTCCTGTTATATTATATAACATTGTTTATTATATAAACTATATTGACACTCTCGGCATTGAACTCCATGAGAGTAATTCGGTATGGCATCAAGTGATAATATGGGATTATAGTTTATACCATTAAGTTAACATTTTTATTTTCCAATTGCTGACAAATTGGCATTCACATTTTAGGTAAATAGGGTGCAGTATGAGTAGTGTGAGTTTGTAGTGTATGAGGACAAAATGTCCTAAAATTTCTTAGCTTTCTACAAAAAAGAAAGCGCAGTAAAGGCCACACAGACATTTCAGTCACTGTGTGAATTTTCCATTTAACACATTATACTGAACTGACTGCACATAGTCCAATTATAATGACAAACTGCATTGTATAACCTCTACAGATTCATAGTTTATCTCTGCACATATTCACTTCTGCACAGATTAGTACTAGATGACCAGTAATAATAATAAATATAAAATCTGTCTGGATGCTATAGTTTATAGGCTTATAGGACCATAGCCCATGTCTTAATGCTTTAGCACCAACTATAATAATAATGATAATGATAATAAAATACTACTACTACTAATAATAATAATTATAATAATAATATTATTAATTGTTGTCATTAATTATTACAATATTTGGGCAGTTATTTCTAAAATAACATTTTCTGAGCATGGAAAATTTGTACAGTTTCAAAGTGAGGGTGATGTTGATCATGTTAATGAAGTTATAAGAAAATGTAGAAATGCTACTAACTCTAACCTTGACCAGCAGGGGGCAGTTGCAACTTTTCATATAAATTCATTAATTGATTCAGCTTCAGTAACTGTGGGCCATGGTATATCTCACAGGTACGAGGCAGAAATACACCCTGGATAGGATACCAGGGCACAATGTACACATATCTTGGGTATTTTAGAGCAGCCAATCTACCTACCGGCATGTTTGAGGAGGTGCAAGAAACCTCAAAACATGCAAATACCCTACACAAACAGTAACCCAAGCTCAGGTTTGAACCAAGGACACTGGAGCTACATGGTGGCAATGCTACTCACTGTGCCCTTCCATATAAATTGAGTTGGGCATATTGTTATTAATTTGCATGCATGATACCATGCTGATTTTCTTCTTCTGTCTGATGATCAATGATTAAATGAAGTATATTATAGGAGGAGGAACAAGAGGCAAGTCTGAACATGGCAGTGTTTTATGGGAGGGAGAATATCAACATTTGTTTTTATTAAACTGCACCTAAAATCTCTTTTTTGGGATTACAAATAGATGTGTAAAGTAGTTTTCTGCTCTCCTGCTGCCTCTGTTTGTCATAAAGTAAAGTAATTTAATTTAAACAGCTGTAACTAGCAGCTAAGCTTATTAAAAATCACTGAACTCTAAACCAACCCAGAATTTCACATAAACAGCTGAGAACTGAATATCAGTGTAAGTCTTATCCATCAAGATGGGTGTGTGTTGTTATGTTGGTCTTCAGCAGACGGAGCCTGAAGGATCTGACTCTCCTAGTGTGTAGAAATCTGGAATGGGCAGTCCAGTGTGAAGAGTCACCTGCACACACACACACACACAAGCTTATGAAGTTGAAATTTAGAAGAGGTGACATTGAATCAGTGAAGGCTCTTTGTAAGTGTTAAGGTTATTAATTTTCATCAGTTCAATCATTAACCAGTACACTATGTTACTACTGTGTGTTGGTTAGATGTTACAGCTATTCTGTGTTACCTGAACGTTGCGGTTGAGGCTAATGGCAGGGTAATAAAGACCTTCCAACGAGTCGAAAGCAACTGGACCTTGCTGCTCATCATTGATAAGAAACAACAGAATTCCCCGGGTGAAATCCAATAGAATACCCACTGTCGCTCCCTTACCAATCCCTCCATCCGTTCTGAGAGAAACAGAGAGATTCTGAACTCAGAGCCCGATCGCACACACAAATAAAAAAAAATCACATGCAAACAAACACTCCTGAGTACATTTACAGTAGTTCTGATCAGAATAAATTTCACTATTACAAACACTACTTGAATTTTCTGTTCATAATTACAAATTCAGAGGCAAGTGAATGTTTAAGATATCAGGTTATACAGTACCTGTTGGGTAAAAGAAATCACTTATAGAAAAGCCTTATAAATGCAATATATTTATTGCATACTTTATTGTCAATTGTGTATGAATTTTCTAATTAAATACTAACAATATTAACTAATTAAACAGTAAAATTATATTACATGTAATTAGTTAAAAATTTTAAAAAGGCATTCATTAAAGGCACCTTTTCTGTGACTGGATCGTGAATTGAGATATACTGAGCATACAGCACACTATATAGATACTACACTATATATCGTCAGTGTTGCTTGAAAGTTTGTAAACCCTTTAGAATTTTCTGTATTTTTGCATGAATATGACAAATGAGACAAAAATATTATGATCATTTTCCTCAATGGCCAAGTATAATATTTTGTCTCATTTGTTTAATGGGGTTCTCTTTATTTTTAGAACATGCATAAAAATCTGATGAGGTTTTTGGTCATATTTATGCAGAAATACAAAAAAATTCTAAAGGGTTCACAAACTTTCAAGCACCACTGTACATATTTTAGGTACTGCTACACATGTACTGTATATTCATACATATATAACTAAACATGCTCAATATTTCTCAGTATGTCATACACACTACATAGTGCCATACATAGCACAATGTTTGAATGCAAATACAGTTTTATTGAATGATCAAAGCAGACAAATCTGAAAAGTGGGCAGAACAAAGTTAAAACCAGAATCCCAAGCAGTGCCAAAGGCTTAGTCATCACTGGCAAAAAGCAGGAGTGACTTACACTAAAGAGGAGAATGTCTGGGTTATTTAAAACTATTAGTGTGGGGAGGAACGGGTGTAATTTGTAATCAGGGTACTGTGAAGAGGATATGGGTCATGTGACAAATTTGGTGACATTGTCTGTAGTTTGTTAGCTTAGAATGTTCGGAAATGTCGTTCATTATTATTGACTGATGCAGATTCATGATGAGACTCATTGAGAATTCTTGAAAATGAAGTTTGTATTTTCAAGTGAGACAGGCAGTGATGCGACACATTACTATGTAGTGCACTACAATGTAGTGAACATATATAGTAAACAGGAATCAAACTGAGATTCAGTCCCTGTGTTTTAAGCACAAACACGTTCCAGTGATTGTTCTGTCTCTCTGTCAATATATCCTTTTCATGCACAATTTATTTATTGCATCTAGCGTCTACTGATGCTTTTGTTATGTAAAATTGCATGCCATATGAATTTTTATCTTTTTTTATTTTTATAAATATCACGAGTGATGTGGAATAACATGAGAAAAAAGGATAAACATTATGCCTGGAATTATAAAAGTAATAAATATGTTTTTAATTAAAAAAAAATCTAACATTGAAGTCTAAAATATTTACTGTTGCTAAACCAAAATTCTACAAAATATAATTTTTGATAAATAGCAATATTAGCAACAGCAAATAGCAATATTCTTCACATGTAAAAATATATACAGTTTAGGGCTTTGTTGTATAATTCAGCTGATTTCAGAGGCAAAAAACATCTATCTTTAATTTACATAACCTAAGACTTTATTGAAGGCTAGCACAAAAATTTTATTACTTTTTTTTTTAATTACTATTTTTACTTAGTTTGGAATTTTGTATACAACATTTGTAAAAATGACCTGAGATATGCTGCATTGAGAATGGCAAATAACCTCAAGAGCAACAGAAATCAGGTTAATGATTTATGTTAAATTACGGTAATAGTCTCAGGTCTCAAGTGGTAATTTATCCATAAATGTGGACTCTATGCATGAACAGGATCATCTGAAGGGCTAATTAATATTTAAATGCATACTGATGCTAAGACTTTGAAGTAACTGAAAACTGACATGAATTTTTAAATGAATTTCATAGCTAATATACCCCAATATACAGTACATAGTCCAAGACTCTTTTTTCCCTACCTGTTGGTATGGGAGTTGTTGTGCATGAACCAGGAGCGATTGTTGTCCACATACATGGCCCAGGCTTTATCATCCTTTCCCAACATTACGTCTTTCTGCACATCACCTCGGGCAATGCCAAACGCAGGGTCCGGGTGATTGTCATAGCGATCTATGGTCATTTCCCAGTAATGTACACCACGGGAGAAGGGTGTGTTGCCCATGACAACACGATCGTCGTAACTATTACATGTGACTGTGAGGTTGTCATTAGACAGTATTATGTCTGGATGGGCTGATGCAGGGTCAAAGGTAAACCAGGCAACTGCAAAAAGGAGTCGTACAGACACACACACACATTCATTATGTGTTGGTCGATGAGGGCTTAGTTTTAATATATATTTCCACTAGATGAGTACTTATGGATTTGAATGGCTACTGTTAATGATAAGGATACGCCATTGCGACCTCACTTACATACACACAAACAGAAGACACACAGACAAACAGGAGCAACTGAAAACACAGGAGCAGAATGGTACAGGTGAATATGGGTATAATAATGATGAGGAAAAGAAGGAGGTGGATTGTGGTTAAGAGAGCCAACCATACCTGTAGCTAGAGTGTTAATATCACATGAGGCAAGTCCAGCTGAGATGAAAGAGAGAAAGAAACAGAGAGAAGAAAGGGGTTGGCAGTAAGAAAGAACGAAAGAAAGGTAGGAAAAGGAAGGAGTGATAGAAAGGAGAGTTGATGTGAGAGAGGGAGGTAAAGCAGCTGATCAGGGAAGCTGGATCTGTTCAGTGGTACATCACCTCATGCATAAAACTGCCATAAAGCCTTTAAAATGATTGTATAACATTAGATTAACAACATTTTTTTCTATCCATATATCCAGTGTTAATTATGTAACTGAATATTCTTTTTATGCATGATTTATACCTGGTCAGGCAGGTAGTTTGGAACTGTCATTTTCCAAAACAAATGTCAGAACAAACACAGGCAGCATTATACTGGATACTGGGCTAATTAATGTAAGGTGCAAAAACTGGCATGAGATGTAACCCTGAGTTTCTGACAAGATAATCACATTTGAAAATGCGGCGTCCAAGATGCAGTCTCAAGTCATAGCACTGATACAAGTATAGAAGCTATAATTGGAAAAATATATTCCAGTCCTTTTTAAATCAAATAGCCTGAAGCTTAAGTGTTTCTGATGGAGTCAATTTTTAGGGAGAGCAAACCAATTTTTTTAGAATTTTGTTTGGAAATTTATTTTAGATATGCATAAAATTGCATAATAATTTACCTGCAGTTAAACGGTAAAGGTTAAACGTGAATGTATACCGTCTAAAAAAGAAGAATTCACATGTCAGTTGACCGAAATAAGACTCAGTGGTGTTCTTGAGAACCTGTAGCTCACCACTGGGCTCAGAGAATTCAGAACAATAAGCGAAGACGCATGTGACAAAGTGGCCGATGCGTTAATTCCACCAAATCCTTTTTTACTAATTAAATGTCACATCCTTGTGAATGTGTGCAATTACTGTTTGAAAGCTGAAGGTTTAAATGATGCAGAGCCTGAACATTAGCTGTGAATGCATTCTGATGTCCCAGGTTATGAAGGTGAAAGAGGCTATAAATTGTTTGTCCCGCTGCTTCTTTTTTTATTATAATTGTAATTACCATAAGATGGCGTTTGTTTAAACAGATACAAACAAAGCATGGTTTCAGTTTATTACACCAACTCTTGTGTTTGATGGACAGCCTGTAAAATGTTTAATGAATATTCATTCTGGGTGGTTCTCTGAAACACTTCTGATGAGGCATAATCCAGACTTTAAAGGATTACTCTGCCTGGAAAGACTCACATGAATAAACATGAATGTTTGCTATTAGGCATCACAAGCTCATCTATCTGCATCACTCTAAATGGCCCTAAATGACTGCATTATTCTAAATCATTAATTTTTTATGTTTTTGGAAAAAGAATACTTCCATAAAAAAAGGCTTCATAACAGCAGTTCTTAAAACTGTATCTTATATATCCAACATACAGTCAGCATAGGGTGCAAAAGCATTACTAGTACCATATTTTTAAATATATGTACAATTCTTTAGCTGCTACATACTGAACACCATCCAGCTTCCGTACTTATCAAAAGCCAAGCATATCTAATGGAAAAGTGGGAGTTTGTGTTTGCAGAAGCACAGATGATGTCACTTACTCTCAGAGGTCTGCATGACGAGTGTTTTGCTGTACTGCCCCACTCCGCTGGCGTTAAAGGCTTTAACGCGAGATTTATATGTGCTGTTGAAGTGAAGCCCGTCCACTGTGCAGATCGTCTCTGGGCCAACGTACACTTCCTGTGGAGTGAGATCACATTATATACTGCAGGATATGCTTATTCATATGCATAATATTTTCTGAGAGGCTCACTCTGTGAGCATAATTTAGTCTTTTGAAGACATAATGATCATGTGTAATGGTGATCATGTAAAAGCACAGCACTTAGAGCTCCTCAGTCATCCTTTGTAAAAATGGAGCAGAAATCAGAGCGTAAGGACCTGGCTGCCTAAAAAAGAGCTTGGCCTGTTTAGAAAGGGATAAAGGGAGCATGTGTGTGTAAGTGTGTGTGAGTGTGTGTGTACGCGTGTGTGTGTGTGTGTGTGTGTGTGTGGCAGCCTACTAAAAGTGTATAAATAGAATACTGCAGTAATTGCCAACTGCCAACATGTGTATCACAGAGAAAGCCTAAAACAATAAAACAATCTTTCTAATTATGTGTATGTGTGAATGTTCAGATGTATATGTCTTTTTCTGCATCTGTGTGTGTGGATGTATAACCCTCACCCTGAACTGCCCTCCGTTGCCATCATCCAACTCCAGTACATAGCCATCCACAGCGATGGTGGAGAGAGGAGGCTGTTTCCATGACAGAGTGGCACTGTTGGTCTGACTACAACACTCCTCCAACTGCAGGATTGGAGCTGCAGGTACTGCACAAACACATACACGCACACACAAATGTATCAGTACACACATACATCTTCACACTCAAATATGCTCTTAATAAGATAAGATATAAACACACATAAATGCATACACACACTGATACTTCAAGATAATTCATACCCTTCATCTGTACAAAGTCAAGCTGATGGATAGTTTGTAGTAATGGGCTGCTATCCAGTGTCAGGTCAAAATCGCTGGTCATACGTGGTGTGAGTGTGCCCTTACCCCACTGACTCTCAGTCATATGCACCCTACGAATCAGTGCATCAGAGATCTATACACACACAAGCGCACACACAACACAAATACATTTAAATGAACATGTTCAGTCAGGCAAAGTTCATTAGCTAATCAATTCACCATGAGCATGACTGGATGCCAGAAAAGCCATTTTGTGCTCCTGATGACACTATTCTCTAATGATGTTGTAATTATTAGTTTCATAGTGTCAGTTATAATTTTTTTTGGTGTTTAGTGTTCATAAGAAATGTAGTATTTTGAGACATGTTGTGTGTATGCATGTATGTATGCATGTATGTATATGTATGCATCTTGGACATAAAGTCAGTTGTTTGGCCACCATGTGTGTTTATACAGAAAGATGTATATAGAGTTAAAAAAATAAAACTTCAGTTAATTCTGCTTGTTAGCAATTACAGAAAATTGTAAAGTGGCAGAGCTCAAATTGTACTTCTTCCAAGACATGTGAGGTCAGAGCCTCTTTTTAATCTGCGTTCATTCAACATGATAAGGCATCTAAATATGCACAAAGGATAGCCCTCTTCTGTATAAATGAGCTAACAGATGTCTGCGACTGGTTATTGTAGATGCCATCCCACCCACTGCTTCCCCTAGAACCCACGCAAGAGAAAATTAAAATAAAAAACTAGCAGAATTAGAGGTATGAACAATGCACAATGTGTGTAATTTTCATAACAAGGTGTTTTGTATAAGAATCTTGTGCAGGCGAAAGCTAGGTGACCTGCAGAAATCCGCTGGGGTCATTTTCTTTGATGACCTCAAGACAATATTCCATCAACCCCGTTGTCTGCCGCAACTTCACAGTGCAGTGAGAGATCTGATCACGTACCACCTGATAGATAGATAGATAGATAGATAGATAGACAGACAGACCGGGGAATAGAATGGTAGGTGGATGGAGGGAAAGGGAAACATGATCACCACCCAAAAAACATTTTGCATACACTTGGTAATTACTCTTTCGCTCTCTTTCTCTCTCCCTTATTGAATCTAAAGCCACTAGATTTATCTAAATCACTCTGATAAGTCTGCTTCTTTCTCCTGCTGTCAGTGGTGCTGAGGCTGAGTTGCTAAGCAACAGCAGGAAAGGCTATTTGCATCCTCTGTGAGCAAGCAACATGCATGCTTTCTTTTGTGTGTGTGCGTGTGTGTGTGTGTGTGTGTGTGTGTGTGTGTGTGTGTGTGTGTGTGTATGAAAACCCTTCAGTTTGAAATAAACATGAGAATACCCTAAGGATAATAATGGATAGCTTGCATCTTGATAGAAATCGTGACTTCCAGCTGGTATCACACTAGCTGTATGTGTGTAGCTCCTTCCTCTCACTTGAACCACTACACAATTCTAAAGACCCAACATTTTGGTCACCATAGCAACAGAGCTATGGCTCCATGGAGACCAGAGGCAATGGAAGGCCTGCTCCTTCATAGTTTGGAAGATCTCAAGCCTTCTACTGGCTCTGGTCTCCACACAAAACCCAACCTCAACCCCACTTTACTGAAAACTCACAAGGTGACCTGTCAGCGCCTGGTTTCAGGTATAATTTGGTCAGATTTTGCATGAAAAAAGGTGTGTGTTTGTTATGTATGAAACTGGCATAGGAGTTTAAAGGTGCAGTTTATGCACCAAGCTCATGCACAGTGCACTTCTCTGCTTCAGTCCTACACATCTAAGGAAGGATAGCACAAAAAGTGGGAAATCAGTACAATAAAAGCAGAGAAATAAAGAGTGTGGTAGTATTTTTATTGATGTACTAAATTTTGGGAAATTAGCACCAGCCAGTTTTGTGCTTGATTTAATCTGCCTCCTAAAGCAGGTGTAAATTAGCAACATGTGTTGCTTAGAGCTGTGTAATCAGTGTTGCTAGGTCCTCAGTTTTACAGCAGAACTGGGACCCTTTTGAATGGCTGGGAATGGTTGACCTTTTTTAATGACTAAAAATGTCAAATAATTCAAGACCAATTTAGGATCTTAGTAAAATCACTATTGTCCTTTGGGCTGCTTTTGATGCACAGATTTGGCAACCTTGCTCAAAGTACACTGCCTACTTCACCTGTTATCTAAATTAGGTATAAAACAGTTAAATTATTTGACTTAATTAGGGTTTAATGTCAGACTTAATGGTATATCAGCTGCATTAATTCCCTGCCATTCCAACATGAGAGACTTTTGAGTTCCTCTCAATTTTTCTTCCTCTTGTCATCTCAGGAAGTTTTTCTTTGCCACCATTGCCACAGGCTTGCTCATTAGGGATATATATAGGGATATATAGATAAATTTATAGATTCATAACTTTATACTGTATATTCTTTATATAGAATTTATATACTTCTGTGAAGCTACTTTGTGATAAGGTCTGTTGTTAAACGCACTATACAAATAAAATAAAATTGAATTGAATTGCATTTTATTGTATGCTTGAGCTTTTCCACCATTTTACGGCAGCTTTTAAAATGCAATTTGTGCCTCAATTAGTAGGCACACCACAGATCACATGATGAGCTACAATCTTAGCAAACTGAAAATTACTGTCAGGCTCATCGGGTACAGCTGCATCAAGTCATGTACATCTGGCCCACAGTGTTCCACACACCCAGAACAGAAGGCAGAGCGAAACATCATACAGAGCCCAAGACAAAATGAAACATCTCACAGGAATAAGACGCTTGTAGCATAATAACCTAAGCACATTGTAACACAGCAACTCACTATAACGTATTATAACAATAACATTTGAAATACTGCTGCTGATTGTCTTCTAAAACATTATTGACCTGTATGTTTGATATACACAAACTTCCTATAAGAAGATGCATTGTAGCTGCAAAGTTGGTGTATGCGTGTTAGTGTGTTTACCATGAGCTTGTGCTCGTGCTCTTTAGTCACTCTGGCCAGTAACTGAGCTTTCCTTCGGTTCAGAGCATCAATAAGTGCATCACACTGAGCCACCAAGCATGCTTCAAATTCAACTCCATTCTCCTGTGGATCACACACACACACACACACACACAGAACATTGTGACACCAGAACTGCAGTGTAAAGAAATAAATACAGGTCAAGGGCAGGTATGAAAACATTTCCTCTCCCCTATCTACTTCCCAAACTGCATGTTTCATTTCATTTCCCTCACCACTCTTTTCCTCTCTCATGTTGAGCTTTTGTTTTGATTACCTGTATGTGCTGCACCATGTTTCTGAGCTGAACAAGAAACTCTTTGGCCTCAGTGGCTCGATCAGACAGGATGTTCAGTGCCTGAGAGAGCTGCCCCTAGAGAGATGCAGATAAAGAGAGTTATGTTGGATAAATCTGTTTATGTGAAAAGGCACAAATACCAGAATCTATGACTGCACAGTTAATTATGCTTTAATATGTGACTTCTTCATATATCATACATAATTAATTAAACATAACCTGTAATACTGCTGTGTTTAGCTAGAGTTTTTTTTTTTTAACCTTATACAGTAAATCATAAGCAATTTATTTAATATCTTTCAACTCCCTGGTTGCACACAGTGCTAGCTACAAGATTTACAACTGAATTAATTTGACTAGGGATCAGAATACAGAATAATTATGTAGGCTGTAAACAAAACACATTTTCTGTTGAATTTAAAATGATAAAATGATAGTGCAATAAAACTATTTTGTTCCTGTATGAATAATAATGACGATTTCAATAATTTTGATGTTTTTTATGTTTTGATAATGTCAGGAAATCACATGTGTGATCTGCGACACAGCTACTGGAGTAGACAAAGAGAAAAAAAATGAAGTACAAATATAAAGGAAAGGATTGTGCGTGTATGTATGTGCATGTTTGTATAAGAGTAACTCATGGATGAGTGAACAGGAAACAGAGCACATGAGACTCGAGTGACCCTGTGTTTCCTGAGTGTGGGAAGCTACAGGAGTGATGTGAAATACAAACATCCCATCAGTGCTATGTCACCCAATGAGAGATTCCCCATTCAATCCCTCGCTCTCACATGCAGACACATACATCTGCACACATAAAAGCCACACATATGCAGTGTCCACATGCTTCAGTACTACAACCCTTGGGAAAAAATTCCTGCTGCACAACATTCCCCCAATGTCATTAGCCTGTTACAACACTTCAATTGAGTTTAATTAAACACTGAAAGAGGTTTCACAGTTTCAGGATATCACTGAGGACAATTACCAGGAAAGTAAGGCACGGTTGAGGAAAGATTGACAAACACATATAATTTGTGGCACAAATGGCTATAAACCTTTTATCTCCAAGAACGAGTTTTGCACAGTCATAAAAAACTAATAACTAATAATACTAATAATAACTACTATGTTGGTCTACAAAGAAATTTCAAAATACAATTACAAATGAATATATTTGAATATGGACCTTTTTGGTTAGGACAACAATGCAAAGTAATAAATAAATAAATAATATAAAATATATAAATAATATAATATATATAATAATATAATAATATATAAATAAATAATAAAATAAATAAAGTAAATATGAAATGGTATAATTATATACTCATATAGACTTTTTTCTCAAAATAGTTCCTAAAATGTATTTTTAGCTAGCCTATCCCTGTTAGGGTCAGAAAATGAGTGTTAAGACCCATGCTCCAGAGCCCAACACTGGCAGTTTGATGATGCTTGGATTTAAACTCATAACCTTCTGATCAGTAGAGCAGAACATTACCTATTGATCCTTGACTATATTTCTGCCATACATAGCACAATATACAGCCTAGAAATAGGGCTGGGCAATATGACAATATAATATAAATATCATAATAAATAAATGTTTCTGATATATTGTGGATATCACAGACTCTTTTTGTAACTTTATTTTTTACAATCAGTTACAAAATCTGATTGATGGAACCTGATTTACATGTTTCAAACTGTAAAATGTTTTTTTGTACAAATTAATAAAAGTACATATGTTTTGAGGCACATTATATACTGTAGAAATCTCTTTACGTATCATAATGATATTTTTGTCATATGGCCCACCCGTACTCCACACAATTCCTTTAGTTCTCAGTATTTCCATTTCCGCTTCCCTATTCCCTAAATACTAAAGCACTACACATTATAGGTCTACTAACTTTACATCTTCTTAACTTTGGTGTGCACTACTTTAATAACAGCCTTAAATGTCACATTAAAGAGTAATTAATCAAAAGAAACGAATTTGAATTCAAATGTGGAAACATTAGAAGGAAGACATGAGACAAAATATAGTGGATCAGTGTGTGGCATAGAAATTGATACATAATTATGTAAAACAGAGCAAACCATGTGAGTTCTCTGAGACAAAAGAAAGAACAAGACTTGTGCAGAGAGAAATAAGAGGCAGATGTAGGAAAAACATGGCACAACAACATAACATGGGCCATGATCTTAATTTGGAGTTCTTTTATAGCTAACCAGTGTATTCTTACCAAAACAGAGCTTAATGTTATTTGAGCAATTCAAACTAAACTCTGTTCATCACATGGCTGTTTCCTCTTTCAGAGAGCCAGGCCAAACACTGAAACCTCTCACACTGAAAACAGCCTGCCAACAATGGAGTGTTATAGCCTACTCGCTTCACACCTGGATGAAGAAACATTAATACAGCTTCCCGTAGGTACTGGAATAATTTATGTTCATTTAATCAAATAAAATCAATAGCAAATTACATGCTTCCTACCATGACCTTACAACCTCTTACTTTACAGGATCGTGGCAAAGAGATGAGACTGTGATTGCGAGTCTATATGTCTTTGTATGTGTGTGTGTTGCTGCATCAGCACTCTGCGAGCAGTATGAGATGATTGTACCCCTTAAGTACTGTTAGTTGTTGCTGATGGCAATAAAGCTGTCACTACTGTAAGAGTCATTCTGTCATAATTTCTCATTGTTTCATTATGTGGGTGAGAGAGGGTGTGCAATTTATGAAAGTGAGTGAAGGGGTGAACATGCCGTGCATAAATACTCCCCTGCAGGGCAATTAGGCTCATTTAATCGCCTTCCATTTATTTTGCTGCAGAGAGTAGCATAGCGAGTGGGAAGATGACAGAAACTGTCAGAGCTGATAAATTTGTGCATATTGCCTCATCCTCTAAACACTCAACCAATCATATAGCACCTCTACCCAGTCTAACCAATCACTGCTCCTAATAACATAACAAACAATCCCATGGTGAAGTGAGATTTTTTTTAAACTCACTTTTCTCCAAATTTAGTAATTTGCCAATTCCCATCCTCCAGCTAGCTTTCCTCTATCACACAACATCTCATTTCAGGTTTATACTTAAAAGACATTATTGAAGGAACCAACTGCTAGACACAAGTGTCTTTGCACTGTTATTATTCCATTTACCTATAAATGAAGGTCAGCTTCTAGCTAATTCAATTTAATTGCTAGTAACAAACTGTAGCTAAAACAAATAAAACAGCTAAAGGTAAAGCTGTGGCAAAGCTCTTTGTATAGGTTTACTAGTGCTAAAACCAGGAAAAAACATACTAAGTGATATGAAGCACACAGATTACAGTTTCCCACTAAGCTTCACATATAAATGCTATTGAACCTTTGGCTCACATTATACCTTCCAGTGCTATAACTGGACCTTATGTTTCTGAACTAGAGTTCTCTTCTTTCTAATATAAAATTCATTGTCACAACACAGACTGATTTTAAACTTTCAGCAATTGGTTCAATGAAAACAAATTGGGATAGTAACAATACTAAGCCAACAAACATGAATATCATGTTAAAACTGACTCGCACTCAGACATCTCACTTCCACGTGAAAAACTTTGCCGGTCTGGCAATACAAAAGCAGCATATTGCAGGCCTGAGGCCATAGCAAAGCTTCAATCTGTTTAGAATTAGAGAGCCAAATGTGCATTTTTCACAGTGTGTAGGGATGTGTGTGGTTGTGTGTGGGGGGTGTGTGCACCAAATGACCTGGATAAAGTTATAGTTCTGGATGGTCATGAAGTGGAATAGGTCATTTATCAATCGGGGATGTTAATTTTTGAAGATCCTTACTAAAATTATGTTCCTACACTGGATAAATGGTTGTGATAATTGTTCAAGATTTCAATATTGATGAAAATTATAATAATTATTATAATTTTAGCCATTATCTTCAAGATTGCTTGATATTATCTAGAATTCTGTCTTTCCATATTGCTTTAACATTGCCTACTAATCGCAAGACTTTTGGGTTACTACTTGTTTTCTAATACAATAGAGCAAGGCTTCCACTTTAACACCATGAGAATTCCAACACAGCACAAAGATGAAATTGAACTGTCACTCATGAACTTTTGCCCCAAATACTGCTTGACAGTCTGAACACAAATAACGAGCTCATATACACATATATACACTTACAATGGCATGACCTGATACTGCAACATACAACCATATTAATAACACTGAGCAATCATGGAGTCTTTGGTGACTCAGAAGCAGGAGCTGTGCATTTGTGTGGGAGGATTCTATTCTAAAGTCTCAAACCAATTAACTTCCTCTCAAAATGGTTGTTAAAGGCGGGTGTGAAGCAGAGGATAATGGTACTCATAAAGCACAATATGTGTGTTATGTGTGTGTCCTATGCTCTGCACTGAGAAGTTTGTTCCTGGCTCTGCAGTTATTCTGCAGATGTCCCAGTAGAACACCGTCACAGAACACTGAAAGTGATGAGATGGAGTTAAAACAGCAAAATGACTGAAAGAGATAGAGCAGCTCCCTAGCCATTGCTTCTTGGTGTTGAGCATGCTATTTTCTTCCCTTCGTCTTCCCCATCTCTTCTTTTGGAGTCGCTCTGTCCAGCACCTGGGGCTGCTTAAATCTGACCTGGTTATTCCAAAGCAGTCCTCAAATAACACTGAACATGCTGTCTGACATACAAATACAACGGGAAGAAGCGATGCAGATAAAAACCAGAGAAAAGAGAAGGATGAGGGAAAGATGAAGAGGATGCTGTGTTGGTTTCTGGTTTTCTGTGCCGAGTGCTCTCCAAAAACCACATATTTTGGAAGAGTAACACACAGATGAGTAGGTGGTGTGTATATTCCTGTCTGTACTATTGAGCAGGTGTAATGGTATTGGAGGAGTTTGCTATAAATTCATAGTATTTAAATCTTAGTGTGATACAATTCAAAAATACAAGCAAAAATATAATGGATGGCATTGCTCATATTTTATGATGACAATTTCCATCATTTAAAATATTAAAATTTAGCAAATACACAAAAGGTGTCATGGCAGTGTGTTGATCTGCACGTTAAGACCCTGACTACTAAATTATTTACTAAATGTTGTATGTAACACCCATGAAAGATGGTTAATGAACAAGTTTTTGAAGATTTTGGAAGATTTTGTCTCTATATGAGCAAAGTACACGTGTTTTGTGTATTTGTTTCAATGACTATGCAATTACTTAAACATATAGGGCTGTGTCAACAGAATCAGATTAATTTAGCATGGGTAGTGTGTTTAATAGCATTAAAGACATTCCAGGAACTAATATTAAGCGCGCAGTTTAAAAAGACCGAAGGGCAGGTATTAAATTTGCATAAGCCTATTTCTGCCAATTGAAGATAAAATAAAGCCATTATTTTATTAGTTTCTAAAATGTATTACTTAATATTACTATAGTGAAGTTGGTTTCATATTAAATATTTGACACATATTCAAAGGTCTTCTTTACATTTTCCTTCATGAATAGAATACACAATCAGGATACACACTGTTCATACTGATCACACAGTGTGACCTTTATCACTGAACTTGTTGGGCATAATCAGTGCTAATTCCTCTTAATATTTCTCTAAGCAATCACTAACTTAAACTTTAGTTAGAGTTTAGTTCTGTGGTGGTTAGCACAAGGTTCTGTGGTAGCTCAGTGGTTAAGCTGTTGGACTAGTGATCGGAAGGTCGTGATCGCCAAGCTGCCACTGCTGGGCCCTTGAGCAAGGCCCTGTGTGTTACGCTGCTCACTTGTATATAATAAGATGTATGTAAGTCGCTCTGGATAAGGGCGTCTGCCAAATGACATAAATGTAAATGTAAATGTAGTCCAATAGAAGAGTAGCAGGGTGTTTCGGAGAGAAGCTGGTTGTGTTCATTGAGTGAAACTTCAAGTACTGCCCAGAGCTCTGCAGTGCCCCAAGAACAGATGCACTTAAAGCCAAGAAGATGAATGGAAAAGCACAGCCTTCGATAAAGTAATTAACCAAACCAAATGCTTTTTTGGAATTAAACTGAAACTTCACAACACTCACAAATCATACAGAAGAGAGGGTCATGAATATCAGAGCTAGAAAGTGGTGCCAGATAAAATAGTGAGATTGTAGTGTTAAATCCTCTCATTTCACTAATACCTTTGTCTTTGTTGTGCACTTTGTGTGCCTGTATCAGTTAGGTAAGATGCCCATCGTCAACTGGATCACATTTTCAACTCAGTATACCTGGTGTAAAAATAATACATACGTAACATACACCTACGTTGAAATTAAACCAACACAGGGGGTCAAGATCTCTACTACAGCATAGGACTTGCTAGAATAACTGCTACATTATAACACTTGACTACAGCCTACTTACTTTTTATCCTTGCTGATAGTGAAAGCGCTACAGGCTTCCACTCTGTGTCTATCACGTCCTGGCATCAGCAACCACTAGAATAAATTAGACTGTGCTCAAAATTGCCTTGTCGTTTAGTGCCACTGCTCCCTGCCGCCATTTTAAAGGTAATTGTTCAGAAATGGATCCTTTTCTGAATTATTGCAATTCATGCACTTCTTACACGGACCTTGGTTAAACCAGCAGTAGCCTAATTTGACCAAAATCAAATATCATATACCTCTAGAGTCAATCCAATGCAAAGTCTTCAGATTAACTCCAGTTTACTGTGGCTACGGGAGTCCAATACATCACCAAGACAACGGGTCCCACAGACAAAGGATCCCATTGTAGGTACAAGCATACAAACAGAGGGACACACTCAGATATGCACGCCAAAGATACAGAGTAACAGCTGTGTAACCCAGTGTTTTAATCAGAGATTTCATTTCACTTTGAAGGCTGAGTTTTCCCAGGTCAAATAGATCACATACCATATACAGTATGTACACTACGATGGACAACACACACCACTGAAAAGAACACGTTGAGGAGAACCCTTGCATTTCCTTCCAATGCATATGTTACAGTCAAATACACACAGTTGTGCTGCACACATGCCTGCTTGGAAAAGTAACCTTACAGTGCTTCTAAATCTGTTCTCTTTACCTCCTACACATTGTCTTACTTTTGGTTAGAGGCAGAGAATATTCCCCCTCCACACACGCGTGCACACACACCACGTACACACTTAACCCACACACATTCTGTCTTTTGAATGGAAAGTTTTTTTTGCTGCTGCTTCATCTCTCTCAACTGAATAATACAATAAAATGGCTTTCAGATGTAGTTTCTCTGTTGAAATCTTTAGATTAAGCTTCTTCAAGAGTCTGACTAAAGAGGGAGAAAAGAGAAGCAGGAATAGAGAGATTTTTGTCTATGTAATGGTGATTCTTCTTGTCAAACCTTTTGAATCAACACCTCAATGCCAACCTAGGGTTCTCGTTGCTACTACAACCTAAGGCTCACCTGAAACTTTGGGCTTACACTAACACTTGCCTTTACAGATCATATTCCATTCTCCCTATGTATTATCAAACTACTATGTATTATTCAGTAACTTTTGAATATGGGAAAAAATGTTTAGTTAAGAGTGAAGAACCTAAGTTTGGACACAATAGAATGTCCTTGGAGACTGAAAAATTAAAACACTGCAAATTATTCAAAATATATATGTAACTCCACTGGCTCCCTGTAGGTGCTTTCGTTATGTTCAACAGATGCTTGGCTATAGAGTTACCATGGAAACTTCATGCATATATATGGAGTCACTCATCAGTGCTTATGGTATAGTCCAATCCGAGGTTTGTGGACTGCTTATACCACCACCATGCAGTACTAAAGAAATAGTCAAATAGTGAAAAAAGTCATAACGCCAAAATATGTTATGGTTTTGTTATTTTGGAATTTACAGCCCAACTTTGGCACAGCTGATGACATTAAAAAAAAAATTCCTCTTTTCCAAGATCAACCCAACCACACTGGTGATGTACTCCAATGTGAAGTAGAGTTGATTATCTTCTAAATAACAGCACATCCCAATGCATTTTACTTGTCTTATTTGTATGCAACAATAATTTGTCAAAGCTAAGTCTATTTTTTTAATAATTACTGAACAAAAATGATACTTTTTACTCACTAATAGTTAAGTTAAATGATTTGGAACATCCATGAAATTAGTTCCTGTTATCACTTGCATTATACCAGCTGTAAAAAGTCGATCGATCAGAGCCTCACTTTTTTCTTGTTTGAAGTTAATAAGACAAAAAAAAAAAGGATTGTCATATTATAAGAAATCACAAAGGCCTACATCCTAAAGACTTTGATCTACAACTTGATGGAACATCGAAAGTTACAGCTTTACATGGAAAGTTAAAGCTTTACCTCTGACTATTAAAGCATAGGCACTGCAGAATATTTCCAAAAATACTAAAAAATCTTTTCACAGAAAGCTTCACCATATCAACAATTATACATTTTATATTTTGTTATGTGGAAGGGCCCTGTCTAGGTTTTATTTATAGTATAATTAGGTAACATGATTCTCATTTGTAGTTCAATTGATTGCTTTGTCACTGATGTTTGCAGTCCTCTTATGTGTTAGCGCTTCATTCAAGAACTATAATGCGCTTGTTACATGTCAGCAGGTGGACATTTATTTCCGCATCATTTGTATTGTCGTCAAATACTTGAAGAACTAAATGGTTGTTTTTTGTTCTGCCTCACTTGTAAGTCATGTGTATATGTAAATTAGTGAGAGTCAGAAATATGAGGTGTTCCCCTCTCCTCTCACCGCCCCATGTCTCTCTCTCTCCCTTGTTTACACAGAGTAAAAGAGCATTCATTTTCTGCTGCCTGCCAAAAACACACATGCCTTTAACATCACTATGGAGACAAAACCACATATCCCTTTAATATTTCCATGGAGACGTGCAGTACCCTTAAGGAACAGGTAGAACACAATAAAAATTATTTACTTCCTCCAAACCAGCCAAAAGACTTGCAATTTACTGGCAAAACAGGACACCCATCTGACATTGGCCCTATTGAGTAGCCAACACATTGCTTTCAACCTGAACATAACCTAGTCTGTGATCTGAGTGTACTAAATCAGTCACAAGATATTTATAGAGGATAAGTGATGCATCCTTCTATACAGTGTTCTGTTCAGCCTGAATCACAGACCGCTCCTTTTTGCTTGTGCTTTGAATTTTAACCAGAACAGAGCCGCCACCTCTGTTCTTCGCTGTCATGTTTCTGTCACGATTTATTAAACATTCTGAACGCAGAGTCGCCATGACTCATAACTCGCTGATGACAATCTTAAAGGCTAGCTCTCACAAGAAAGTCTTCATAAGAATTTTCATGTGAAGGCTTTAGGGGTTAATACCGCTTTACAGTCAGACAAACCATGGCTCAGGAATGGTAAGCAAGTATATTTGCCCTTTCATGCTCACAAAGCAGCATTTTGTGTCATGCTGAAGAATCTTAGATAGCTGAATGGTTACACCAAACAAGGATACTAAAATGGCTACAGTATAATAATGAATACAATTTTGTAATACTCGCCCTTTTTTCCCCTTCATATTTGATGTGACACTGATATCTATGCTCTGAGTGCTGGCCAATACCAGATATGGATATGATTCTGGCATCTTCTTAGTAACAAAGCCAACACTTTGTGAGGTCTGTTGCCAAGTTATGCGGATCATCATATGGGCATGATGGTATTAGGCTTTAAAACAGTTTATGTCTATGTGAGAAGGGTGTCCTGTCATAAAATACAACACCTTCACAGACCGAAAAATATACAAAACTGGATCCGATACTGATTCAGTGCTGGCCAATATAGTAATACACAGTCTATGTTTCAATAGGAATTCAATACACCATGGTACAGTTGTGTCTAACTCGACTTAACATTTTAATTAATTTCACCACTGTAGGTAAATGGCATGTTAAGTAAATGGCATCCCTCTCACCTTGTGCAGCTTCCACATGGCCCCGAGTGCCTTGACTTCATGCGTGGAATGCTTGCCTTCTTCGAGGCACTGGTAGCACACAGGTGTCTTGCACTGCACGCAGTACATACTGAGGTTCTCCAGTTCATGCTCAGTGCAGGTGGAAGTTTTGCGCGGGCTGGCGCGCCGGCTGATGCGTCCCTGCGCGGGAGGTACGAGGCGGTGTTTGGCGAGCGGACCTCGCGGCGGGTGGCAACGCAGGCGGCACGGGTCACAATAAAACACGTCGCACTGCTCACACATGGCTGTGGCTTCCCGTGGGCTTTTCTCGCACAGCTGGCAGCGCAGGGCTGCTGCCTTGCTCTGTTGGTAGCGGTCCACAACGGCTTCGAGCACCCGGTTTTTGGGGAAGCCGCGCAGGCCACGTTCGTCCAGGGTCAGGCTGCGGTGGCACTGCGGGCACGTCAGACAGGCGTTGCGCGGAATCGGCGGCGTGCCCATGGGCTGCGGGAGCAGCTGGTGCTGAGGTTGCTGCGGGGGAACAGCAGCGGGAGGGAACACACGCACTCCATTAGGTGACTTCTGGCACGGGGTGGTGGGTGCACTCGCGAAGCCGCCGTAAGAACCGTAGCCGCTGTCCGACTCACTGTACAGGCTCATCTTGTCCAGGTCCAGGTAGTCGTAATCGGACGGCGCTGAACCGGATGCGCGGCCACCCTGCGGAGACTCAGCATCCGGCGTCTGCACCAAGATGTTCCGAGCGCAGGCAAGGCAAATGTTGTGGGAGCACGGCAAGATTATCGGCTCGCGGAAAAAGGAGCCACAGACCGGGCACTTGAGCTCCTCTTCCATTTCTTCCATCTTCGGATTTAGCTATATTACCAGCGAGAGCAAGAAAAATTTCCGTTCAAAAGCACCACGTACTTCGTTATCCTCTAAAGAATGCACGAGCAGAGCCCGAGGAAGGGAAATTTATATAGGGGGCGGAGTCAGAGACAGGCAGAATCCAGTGGCCATTCGACAATGCACCTGCCATTTAAAGATTTATGGCTACAGAATGGCTACGTACTGAATACTGCGTCGAAAACAGCACACTGCCTACACACTGGAGGGGGGAAATGTTCCATAAAATAATCTGGGGTCTCTCTTGGGGACTATTAAAAATAATTTTTAAAATCATTTAGAACGTAATACTTTCAGAAAAGACAGTTAATTAAAGGGGTCTTTCGTTTGTCCTGCTGAGGAAACTCAGGTTCCACGCAGACCCCAGCAAAGGAGGGCTTCCATTTCAGAAAGGGTTCCATGTAGAATCCCTTTAGAAAGTTACTGTCATTAACCCTCAGAACTCTTGAGGAGCCCCGTTATATAAAAGTGTAAAAGTGTATGGTAATTATGGTAACCTGTATCAGCTCACTAGTACGGATTTCATCTAAAAAAAAAGGTACTCCCTCTGAGTTAACCCTTAATGGTACTGTGTAAATCTGTATACTAGATAGTTTCAGTGTGAGGGAGGATTCATGTGCTATCGAAAAAAAAAACCCATTGAAGATAGAAAACCTAAGCATGAGTGTGCAGTTAGGGATAAACATTACTGGTCATATCACACATCCAGCCATCAACGATTTTAAAGACCAATCTATTATCTATACTGCTTATACATCAGGGTCAAGGGGAAGCTGGAGTCAGTCCCTGCTGATTTCAGGCGTGGCAGGTCGTCACCCTGGACAGGTCGCCAACCTATCGTAGGGCTAACATGTAAACGAACAACCATTCGCAATCACATTCACACCTATAGGCAATTTAGAGCAGCCAGTTATCCTAATCTGCAGGTCTTGGACTGTGGGAGGAAGTGCCCAGAGGAAGCCCATGCAGGCACAGGGAGAACATGATAGCGCCACACAAGAAAGGCCCCTGTAGGACACAAGATTCGAAACCAGAACCTTCTCGCTATGAGTTCACAGTGCTAACGATTGCATCACCGTGCCATGCAGTTTTAAAGATATCAACTGAATTTGTGACAAATTGTTCCCACACTAACTGATAACTGAATCCTTGAAGTAGTCTTTGCAAGATAATAAAGTGAGATGCTGTTAAGGACATTGCTGACAGTATTTAATATATGCTATTAATGACTCCGTGCACTTCTGAAGGGCATACGATTTAATCAGTTACAGTCTGTAGGTTTGTTCATGACATTTCTCATTAAACAATTTGCATGAGCAGATGGTAGGGTTAGGTACCTGAATTCAATTATAATATTAAAACTGTGTTTTCATCTACTATGACACTGCTGCTGGCATTTTTCCCACAGGCTGTCAGTTTCTGATAACATGTCTGACAGAACTTGCAACTCTCAAAACTGCTGTAGGCTAACTGAACAGAGTCAAGTTTCTATAAAGGTCATATCTCTATTAAACTATAAAACAATCATATGTTATATCCATACAAATCTAAAATGCTAAAAATAGGCGTTCAAGGTGCAGATGCATGAAAACTGAAGCAGAAAGACCCACAAACAAGCAGCATATTTAAGCAGCTGCAGTAAAGACCTGGGAAACATCCCAAGGGAGGAAATGAAGCATTTGGTGATGTCCATGAGTTCCAGACTACATATGAATGCACTGGATTTGCATCCAAGTGCTAAAAATGATGCTTATATTTATAATTATGTTAGTTTGTTCAATTAGTTTTGGGCTATGAAAATGGGAGGCCCATAAATCCTTTAATTTGGCTAATGCAATAATTTTGTTAAACCCCTTGACTTAGAGCTGAAAGTTTGAATTTCAATTACTTCTTGACTGCTTCATTTCAATCAATTGTAGTGGTATAAAGAGGCAAAATAACGAAAATTGTGTCACTGTCCATTATACTTATGGACCTAAATGTATGTAATTAAGGTAGTATTTTAGGTTTATCTTGCATAATTGTTTCCATTCTTTTAGAGAAAGAGGGAATTTCACTCTGTTTATAAATGTTAACACTAGATGTTCACAGAAGAATTAGCACCAAAACTGACAGAATTTGATTGGTTGTGCAACATGACATGACAGTTTTTTTTTTTACTGGCATAAGAGCTGCTACGGTGGGCAATCCTTTTTTATTTAATTTAATTTAATTTAATTTTATTTTATTTTAGTTATTTTTTTTTAGCTATAATTTGCTTTATTGTCATATTTTTTCATGGTTTTCCATATTGTTATGTTTCATCATTTATTATTATTTATTAATTATTATGATGACTAACACGTTAATAAAAGAAAAAAAGAAAACCTGAAGCTTGGTAATTTTCTGCAGGAGTGTAGTGGTTATCTCTTTATTGTCCAGCTTCATATTTTTTTCTGCTAATGGTGCTCTTGCTCAGAAGCCAAAGTGGCCTCCAGCTGTGTGACATGTTTCTCTAATTGCTCTCAGTTTCCCAACAAGCTTTCTCTCTCTACAGCTCTGCAGTTTTCTCCTGTTCCTCACAGAGTTTTAGGGAAGCCTTGAGTTCAGTGATATTCTGGAAGTGTGCAACTTTCCTCTATTCCATGTCCAGCTTGATCTTCTCTTCTTCTAGCTACTTCCCACTGCTCTCGCACTGAAGTGGTCAACAGATGTGCAGTCTCCTCCAACCACTCTCGGCCTCTCATCCTCCTTTCTGTCCTCTGCTCTGCAATCTTCTTTTGTTCTTCACACATTTTCAGAGAAGCATAGACCTTGGAAATGCTCTGAAGTAGTATGATGTGCCCCTCAAACTCTGCCACCTTCTTCACCAACGTGTCTCTCACTTCCACTCTCTTTTTACATCTTATATTTCTTCATCTCTCTTACTACCTTCTACTACTCCTCCTGCAACACCTCAACTTGAGGAACCTTCTTAGATTTCTTCTGCCTCCAGCATCAAAATCATTCTCTAATCCTTCTAAACATCTTTAGCATTGTTATTCTCTTTCCATACTTGGAAAATTCAATGTGTTGTTTTTGTTTTGAAAACAGGTAACTGCTACCTGCTAGCTCTCTATGGACTGTGAGGTTTGTCTTTAAAGAATTGTTTTGATTCCTTTATTAGTTACACTCTATAGTAAATGCAGAGTATTTCACTTACTAGCAAATAGTATATAGAATTCATACACTGTAATAATTATTTATGGCTATGCACTACATTGTATAGAAAACATAACATACTGTGTTATAAGTAGCATTTGTAACACCATGTCTCACCAATACCAAGCAAGCCCATATTGCATAGAGCATTATGTTATACAAATGCACCTCATAAGGTATTTTAATTAATAATAATAATAATAATAATAATAATAATAATAATAATAATAATAATTAATAATACCATATACCTGTCAATAATCTGCTTTCATAAAGGAAATTCAGCTACTTGATAAAAAAAATCAGCGCAAGTCTCAGTGGGTCTATATGTGGGTCTATATGTATTATAATGCACTACATTCTGTGTTACTGGAAATTTAAGGTGTTATGAACACTATTCACAAGGCATTCTGTTAGCAACTCATAATGCATTGTAAACATTGCTGTAAAGTGTAACTTTCATTTGTAATTCTAATAAAATTTAAAATGGCTCAATACATTATAACATTATGAATTTATCCATAACTCATTATACATAGTAGGTCCTTATAGTACATACAGAAATAGAGGTTAAAGTGACTATTGTGAGGAAATAGCTGTTTCGTTTGTGTTTGGTTTACAATAACTCTATAAGGTTATAGCTGAAATTTGAATTCTGATGACATCAAACATAATCCAGCTACATTGCTCTCACTTGTTTGGATCCTTAGAAGTCCATGTTGCATTGTTCTGAGATTTTTTTTTAAGCTGAAATGTCAACAAGCCTGAGTCTTTACATGCTTTGTATTTATGGGCACTGCTTTACGTTGTACTATTGTTTCTGCATTCAGCTGTTTCCACAGTAACCTGGCTCAATGGAGAATAGAAGAGCTGCAAAGAGGTGAATAACAGCACTCACTCATACAGCACAGCAAACTGACATTTTAATGGTCCACCCACCAGAGGGAGGGCAATGTGTTCAGGAGGCCACAACACACACAACCTGATACACACTCATGAGTACTACATGCAGTGAGTCAGTTGACTTTGATTGTGAACTGATTTTGAAGAGACTGTCCAGTTGCCTCCAATCAGTCCGATAGAGAAATGATGTGGAAAGCAGGAATTAAAGGAGTGCAGGTGTTATTTTAGATTTAGAGAGGAGAAAGGATGACTTGACTAGCTTATAAGCAAGGCATTCACTAAAAAAGTGCAAGAGTAAGTGATTGTGTGAATACTATGTGTGTGTGTGTGTGTGTGTGTGTGTGTGTTTTATATAGTATATTT
>JAQQZR010000038.1:9671037-9683136 GCA_030068235.1 Notoglanidium macrostoma
GAAGTCCAGGATCCAGTTGCAGAGAGAGGTGTTCAGGCCCAGCAGGCTCAGCTTCCCAATCAGGTGCTGAGGAATGAACTGAAGTCTATGAACAGCATTCATACATAGATGTCCTTGTTGTCCAGATGTGTGAGGACCAGATGTAGGGTGGTGGCACCCTTTTGCTTTTCTTTAGACTGGATATAATTTTGGCACAATTTTGAAGAATGCTTGGGATCATTATCTTGTTGAAGACTGAAATTTTGTCCAATAATATGTAAAACAGAAGGAATCCTGTGATGTTGATGAATTGAGTGATACTATTAATTTTTCATGGTCCCTTTAATTTGGATTTTCTCCAGAGCTTCCTCCCCAAAACCATCACAGATCCACTTCCATATTTCACTGTAGGAACATCACATTCTGTGCTTGCCCTTATCCCCTATCCGCCGCCTGACATAAGCAAAAAATCTGACTAATCAGTTATGATACAGTACAAAAGAAGATTGAAACGAGGAGCAGACAGTGCAATAAACTGCTCACAGACTGATCTGAGATGAGGCAGACAGGTGGATATCATTTGGTAAAGTAAGACACAATCAAGAGAGGCCAAGAGCCAATCAAGTTCTGTCATTAGTAAATAGGATTCCAAAACAAAGTGAATATTAATGCATTAAAGACAGACCTGACATGTCTTCTTCAAAACCAATAGTTTCAGCCTTTGTGGCTACATAATGTGTTGCTACAAGCTATAAAATGTAGAAAACCAGCCACACTGATTAAAACAAATGTAAATTTTCAAGTATTCCTAATATTTTCTTGTAATAAAAGTTTGACAAAGCAGTGTATCATTTATAATTTTTTTTTAATCCAAAGGTGGGTCCAGACTTCTGGCCTACAGCGTACATCAGGGAAATATATAAAATATACCAACAAAACCTAGAGAGAAACTACCAAGCCAAATTTCAAACAGAAAGTAAAAAAGTACAAGGAAATTTCAAAATCCTCATTAGGTCCTATATGGAAGATATTCTCTAGCAATAATTAAATAACTATACATTAAGTTACCTGGACTTATTGAGATCATTTTGCCTGCACAGGGGTCATTTAACCAAAAAGCTTAGGAAATCAGGATTTGATAGACAAATGTGGATTTTCCCCCCTACAAATACACAAAAGCTCAAATTTAAACAGTGAGTTTATGACAGATATATGTAAAAGGCACATATAGAAATGGCAGCTTCTCCTCACCCTTCTTTTTTTCCCTAGGTGTTGGTGTTTTTCGCCGATTTTGTATTTCCATCACGCCGCTTTTCTTCTTCAGCTTACTATCAGAGTGAGTGTGTTACCTGTTTTAAGGTATCACTGGTACCTCAAATTACCAAATTACATTTCTGCGTTTTAGTATATGATTTAAGGATTAAGGATTTTTTGTGTTCTGTGCTTGAGCAGAGAAGCATGCTTTGGAGCTGGCACATCTTCAGCAGCAGATGGGGGAAGAGCAGGAAGCTGATGAAGAGGAAGAAGAGGATGAAGATGAATATGTTTGGAGTGTGGAGGAGTGGAACAGAGAAGGTGTGAAAGAGGATACTGTAAGGAGGAGGAGGTGAGGAGGAGGACACCTAGAGACCTGGGGAGGAAATGAGAATTACAACACCAGACCAACCATATCGCTATGGAAATGCACTCCCATGCCAACATGGCAGGCCTTCAAATGACATCACTGATGGTGTCAGAGCTTTCACTGTGTGTGCCTGTATCCCTCCCCTCAGTTTTCCAGTTCAACCTTCCTTTCCTTTTGTGTGAGAGAGAAAGAAGGGAAGGACTGGGAGAGAAAGATGCGAGTAGAAGTGTCAGGCAGGGGCCAGGAAATGAAAATGTGTATGAGATTTATTGTTTGGCTTTTTATTGGCTGAAATAATACTTACCTGCTTGATCTGAGATGACCATTGGAAAATGAAACAAACCCTTTGTTTTTGGAATCAGTATTCCTTTTTTTTCTGCATTGCTAATATTTTATTCAATTACTTAGTTTTTATGTCAGATACTTAATTGAGTTTTTCATATCTGAAATTTGTTAGCATTGCATTCACATTAGCTTTTTTTGCCAGATATTTTGTCAATCTTTGATGTGATGACTGCATTGGGGCCAGCTGATTTATTAGAATGACACTAATGTAACTCTGATGATAACATCAAGACTTTAGTTTGGAGGTGTGTGATGGTTCATCATCTGTAGCATTAGTTTGCTGTTCCTCAGGAAATATCCCGTGCTGTAGTTTGACTGTCCAAATAAAATTGGCTGTTTCCCTGATATATACATTCAGAATACATTTCTTCATTTCATATCCATAGAAACAGCTCCAATGAATGAATGAATGCTTTACCTTTTACAAAGCCTATTGAGTAATTTGTTACCTATTTTGTATAAATGGATATCATGGTTTATAACTGTGGCCACCAGAGGGGCCCTAAGAGCACTTGTAATGTCCCACAAGAAAGCTTGAAAGAGAGTTTTTTGTGATATGTCACTGGTAATCATAGAAAAATACAATATTATGTTAATGAACTGGTTAGTTAATACTAGTGGTTTAATCAATTACTACTGCCTCTGTCAGAGCTGGTGTCAAGTTCATGTGCATGAGCTCTCTAACAGACATTAACTGCATTTTGGTGCAAGCCCAGTCATTCCGATTAATTTTCGGTTATAGTCCTCTCCCCTGCCTCGATAGAAAACACAACAAAAGTAAGGTTATAAAAGGGGACATTACATTCTGAAGCAGAGAAAAGAAAGAAGAAGAAAACAGCAGATGAAAGAAAATTAAAGTGCAAATTATCACCACACCACTCTTGTCAGTTTGCTCATTTTTAAGAATTAAGACCACTGAAGAGTAAAAAAGGCCAGGCTGATGTTGATAATGGTTGTGTTAGGCATGTAATAATGAATAAATCATTGTACAAATTCAAATTTGAATAAAGGAAATTAATAAACCGCGATTGTTAGTCTTCGTAATCTGTCAGTTTTTCCCAGCTGTAATCGCCTTGTTTAGACAGCAGATGGTGTACAATAGAGGGAATGCACGTAGGCGGAAGTAACAAAACTGGAACGTTGGCAAAACACGTTTCTAAACAGAACTAAAATGGGAAAGAGCTTTTGTGCGATTGACTGACTAATTATTTACTACCCAACTAATCAACATTATAAATTTACAATACAGTATGTTATAAATCATAAACAGCATTTCATAAATCTTTTAATCAGGATACCAAAATTATAGACTACTTTTAATTAATATAACCGGGATGTGATAACACAAATTGTTTATTGTTTATTCATCAAGAAAATCAAATCTTATTTTAAAAAAGAAAGAAAATAATTGTAAACATTGTAAACTATTTGATGTACACACGTGACCACATCACAATTATTGAATTCTGTATTAATGTGCAACGTTTGAAGCCAATAATGTATTACAGTTAAACCACTGTTCTGTTAAAAAATAAATAAATTAAAAACACAAATTTTTGCCTGTTATGTTGCTTAAGAACCAAAGCTTACTGTTAACTTAAAAAGTCTGTGTACCAAAAGAACTGTTTGTTATTTATTATTAACAATAAATGTTATTATTTATTGAACACTGAATTTTATTATATTGCTTCTGTTGCTGTTTAATAAATGCAGTGGGCCAAATACACCCAAATCACTTTAACTTCTGCTCTTTCATGGTTCATTGCCCTAATAAATCTGAACATCTATAAGACAAAAATAAAAAGTTGAATTCAAATTATGATGGCTAAATGGTATGTTTTGTTATAAGAATTTATGATGGTGTTTGAATGGCACACTTCACACTTCTTTTATTTTTACATTGGTGTTTCCAAAGCAGCAATGAGCACATTGCGGGCATCTTCAGCAAGTTCATTAAGACAATGCTGGAGAATGAACTTAATAGTACATTAATTAGTCAATAAGGATATGTTGCATTTAATTCTTTAGATTCATTTTTTCAGTTGAAAATAATTAGAACAGCTTCAAAATGCATTGTACAACAAGCACCTTCTAGAACACTCTATAGTTAGGCATATTTAAGCTAATATGAATTGAATTTGTAATAGATTTTGAAATAATCATTATTAATAGATACTGATCAAGAAATAGAACAGTTTAATCAGATATAATTAATGTATGAGAGTGGCTAAGTTGTATCACCATGATAATTTCTGCAAGGTTGATAATGTTACTCTAAAACAAAATCTCTTTGGTGTTGTGAGTACTTTGTTAAAACAGTTGTAGTCATAACCCAATTCTTTTAATCTTTGCTTGCTATGGTAATCTCTCTGAAAAAAAATTTTTTTCACTCTACTGTATTGTGCATGCACACACACACACACACACACACACACACACACACACACACACACACACACACACACACACACACACACACAGAGAGTTTTGGCCTTTAACTCAGTCTTATTTTCATTTGCACTTGGTCATGATTTGGTCTCAACATCCTTAAGATTTGGTATTGACCTGCATGCATACGTTTTACATACATTTGGACTTGGACTTGACAGTACTATAGCTGAGGCATGCTGTTGTTGTGGTTACAGTGGTAGAACAGGTAGTCTTTTTCTTTGTTTCTATTCTCTTCTATCCAGGAAAATTATTTACTCTAATTACATTCATTCAGACTCAGCACCCTACCAATGAGCAATCTTAAAAAGGCATTTCTTAAATGATTAAAAAATATACCTAAATCATAAGCTATATTTAATTAGATGAGTGTTATATGACACCACAAATTGTTTACAGTTCATTAATCAAGGAATACACAAGAAATTCAAACTTGGTTAAAAAAAGAGTGGGAAAATTCAGACAATAACAGTAAATAAAATATGATAGATCAAAATCAACCAAAAATCATAATTATAAATAAACTGATTTAAATCTGTTTAAGTAGAAAATAGTCAATCCTAATCAGTAATAAATCAGATTTTTTTTTAAGAAAGAAAGAATGAAAAGCCACTAAATACATCTCAGCAGGACATGATTATGTTGGATGAATGGCATTTACTTCACTACAATAAGAGTTTCTGAGAGAGGTTGAATGGTGCATTACATTTTTAAAAATTATTATTATTTTTATACTTTAAACTGGTGTTTGCAAAGCAACCATGAGCACATTGCGGGCATCTTCAGCGAGTTCATTAAGACAACGCTGCAGTATGAAATAAATAGTAGCAAAAGATAGTGGCCCAGCTGTCAAAGATCCCAGAACAGGGATTAAACCCAGCCAATATTCTGCTCCTGATTCTAAAGTAAAAAGGCTTGAACTTGTCAGCAACTTAATAACCAGATCTTTAGTTATTTCTTGATTTAGAGGAGACTTCAGCACAGATTTTAGCTCATCTACTGATTTCCCTGATCTCTCAGAAAGTTTCTGTAAGGAATCTGGGTCCAAACTGAAAGCATTGTAATATTTCTTAAGCTGTGACACCAAGATGGCCACATCTACACTGAACGATGCAGCTGCATTTGCAACAGGTATTGGCACAGCTGCAACCGTGGCAGAGAGCAGAGCCAACTTCCATATGTTGCTCTGCAGTGCCTTCTTTTTCCTCTCGTTTATCTCCAGAGTGATGTTTGGAAGGGCCAGCATCAGTACATCTCTCTTGTGCTGGGGAAGTTCCCTCTCCATGATGTCCTCAAGACGGTTAAAATCATAGAGACCAAGTTCAAAGCAAGAGATCAGGAAGACAGCAGGAGACTGTAGCCCAATCTCTTCTAGACCTAAGATAAAAAGGTAATTGTCTTTTTACAAGTTTCTTAAAAGTGTCATTTATCTATATAATGTATTTAAATTATAATAAAAATGTACAGTATGTGTAATAAGTATAGGTAATATTCTTAAATGAGTTAAGAGTAAACCTTTGATGCAGTTGTCTCGGATTGTATCCAGTAGTTTTTCTTCGTTAAATGTCTTCTTTCGTTTCTCAGCCTCAATGTTGCTGTCAATCTTTGAGCGAACAAAATAAAACTTCTTTTTCATTTTTATTATCTCTGCTGCCAGATTACCGTGGCATTCCCTGAAACGATCTGACGCTATGATGATGAAAAAATCATATCTTTCAAATTGAACCTGTTTGAGATATTCATCAGCTTTGAATCTTGGCGTTCCAATGCCAGGGAGATCCCACATCTTGACATTTGGGAATTTTGGGTGAGGGTAAGCAGTAGGTTCTGTAGTGGTCTCTACAACACCAGTTTCTGCAGATCCATCATCCTCATCTCCTAAACCCCTGAAGGCATTGATAAACGTGGATTTTCCAGATCCAGACTCTCCTGTTACAGCAATGTTCAGTTCCACACGGTGCTGTTGTGCAAAATAATCCTTAATCTTGTCAACAGCTGATGGCAGATCTTCATTGGCTAATGACAGTTTAATTTCTTCAATTTCAGCATGAGTGATAATTTCAAAGTCATCCATCTTTAAAATAATACACACATATTTTAAACACAAGTAAATTGGTGCTTACACATGTACACAAAAACATACACATTATGATTAAAAGTTGTGGACACCGGACTTTCACACCTATATGTGGTTCTTCTCCAAAGTCAGAAGCACACAATTTGTATAGAATGTCTTTATATGCTTAATAACCATTAAAATGTCTCTTCACTGGAACTTAGAGGCTGAAAGGTTTTCTAGCATGACAACACCCATGTATACAAGGCTAGGTCTTTTGATGCTTGTACTTATCAGGAGAAACTGAAAATTAAACAATAAATACATGCCAAATGTGTTATTTCATAGATTTGATGCTTTGACAATGACAATGTAGAAAATAGTCAAAATAAAGAAAAGTCTATGAATTAGTCCAAACTTTAGACTGGTACTGTATGTGTTGTAGCTTCAGTGGGGAACTGCACACTGAATCTCCTTCTACATGTACAATGACACTAAAGGTATCTTATCTTGACTGCCAAAGGATACAGTATCTGCTGTGAAGTGCTCTTAGTGCCATTCACTCCATTATTATGTGTAGTCATGTTAAGTTAGGAGATCTAATATATTCACTTAACCGTTGTTTATAATTAACATTAATATTAATTATTCAATATCCTGCTGCCAGGGAGTGTCATTGTGGCTTTTCCTGTCATTACGGCTCTTCGTGACTCAGGAGTTAACGGTGTCCAGCTTTCCTGGCTCTATCCTGTGATAATCTAGGTCTTTATGACATGACCAAATTTGTTTAGGTTAGCTATCATAGAGAACATGATTTACTGTCCATGTTTATCTTGTGTCGTACTTCTCATGCAGGAGACCTTTTATTATGTCATATGTTTTGTCCAAACAATGTGTTATTCTACTTATCTGTTCCCTTGAGAATACTGTGACATAATGTGTTTTTGTGTATAAGTACTCCTAGACTTTCTTCATTAAATTAGACTGAGTTTAACACGACCTTGTGTTTACTGTTTACTCACGTCTCCGAGCTCGACACGCGGAAGAAAGAGAGAGAGAGACGGTTGCAGAGTCTGAAAGAGATTGAACCTGAATCTAAGACTTAACAATTATACTAACAATAGAGGCCATTGAGCTTATATTAAAAACTGAATTTAATCCTACCTTTACACAGGAGAATAAGTACCAAAGTGTGTATCTCTGAGAAGTGCTGTAATGCAATGGCAAATATGATGCTATGAACAATGTAGATAATAGCAGACTCCTCCCAGTTTTACCAAGTCTAAAAGTAACATTTAATTTCTCTCTCTCTCTCTCAGTGTGTGTGTGGGTGTGTCAGACCAAAACTGTTGGATAGTCAAACATTTTGCATGTAAAAACTGCAGCAATCTTTTTAACCCTCAAAAGACACTTCAGCTATCCTGAAGGAGCTATGGCAAGCTATTTATTATCTTATTAATAACAACAATTATTACAACATTTGCAATTCACTGTGATATTAAATGTATTTATACCTTTTTTTAAATTATCTAAATCTTATTGTTTGCTTTTTTTCTGTGTAATTCTATTTAAAATATTAACCTGTACAAACACTTTATATAAAAAGTAAGTTAAAAAAAACTGTGTACACAGGAGAATACATGCCACAGTGTGTAACCCTGTAAAGTGCTGTAAAGTAACTCTGTAATACTATGGCAAATTGTAAATTGTGAGCAAAGCAGTCTAGATACAATTTTAACTGAGTCTAAATGTAATATCCAGTGCTTTCTTATCAGTCAAGTTTACTTAGTTATCTGTCCAACAGCTCAGATCACAAATTATTTTTTTATTATTTATTGGATGTTGCAAGAAAAGGACTCATTGATATAGTGCACAGGCGATTGCTCTAAGATTACATTGGAAGAAATTCCATCATTTAACTTTGGACAAGGCACACCTGTTAATTGAAAAGCCTTCAAGGTGATTACCTCATGAAGCTGGCTAAGATAATGGCTATAGTGTGCCAAGCTGTCATCAAGGTAAACGCTGGTTACTGTGAAGAATCGAAAATATAAAACATACTTTGCTTTTTAAGACTTTTTTGTTCATGTTATTTCATAGTTTTGATGTCTTCAGTATTGTTGTGAAAAAAAACGTACATTGCATGGCACCACGGCACTCTCTTTCTCTCTCTTTCTCTCTCTCTCTCACACACACACACACAGACACACCCATACACAATGTTTGATTTGTTTCAGAAAGCACTCACTCATTCATTCATTCAGGCATTCATTCATTCATTAGTTCATTCATTCAACAGAAGCTCTGACAGTAGTTCCAGCTGCAAAACATATTTTGATGTGTTTGTTATTGTGTTATATATTATTGCTTCTATAGTAACTTTCTTAGGGACTTGTATGGTTACCTTCCATATAAATGGTGAAGTTTTCTGTATTTTTGGAAGGAACCTCTAGTGTCAGCAACAACGTTCAGAAGTAAAGCTGTAACTTTAAGTTTTCTGACACAGGAAAGTTTTCATTACTGAGGTTTTTGTTATTTTTTAGTTAGGTGATCAGCTGTATTTTTGTCTATTTAATATCAATAGAGAAAGGGAAACCAGAGATACTGGTTAGGGAATGATGGCTTATAGCTGTTATAATAATAAAAGGAACTATTTATCTCCAGAGCATTCCACAACATTAAACATAAATACAAATGGAAAAACATACAACATCCATCTATCCATTATATATACCATTTATCAGTTAAGGGTCACAGGGATGCTGGAGCCAATGCCAGCTGATGTCCTGAACGAGACAGGGTACACCCTGTGCAGGTCGCCAATATATAGCAGGGCTAACACAGAGATGAACAACCATTCAAACTCACCTTCACACCTATGGTGCGACAGTGGCAACCACTGCACCACCGTTCCACCCAACATAAAACATACAACATATAAATCTTTAATAAATAAAAACTGTTAGCTTTGGAAAACTGCTGTAGTATGAGAGGAATAAATACACTTCGGTGTGAATGCGCATCATAAGACCTAGTCAAAATTTGTTTAAATGAATCTTTATGGTGCATACCTATATGATTGATGTCTGTATATATTTGATGTCTTTGAAAGCTGTAGCATAATAATTTTCCTTCATTGGAAGTAAGGGTCCAAAACTTGTTCCAGTATGACAATAGCCCTTTGAACAAATCAAGTTCCATAAAGTCAAATCAAGAAATCAAGAGGCCTGCACAGAGCTCCGACCTCAACACCACTGAACACTTTTGAGATGACCTGGATAACCCAACCTCACTAATGCTCTTATGGCTGAATGGACAAATCTCCACAGCCACACTCCAAAATCTAGTGGAAATTAGAGGTTATTAACAGCAAAGGGGGTATTTATTAGGTTTGATGAATGTACAGTACAGCTGTGTTTACATTCCAGCTAGAGCCAACAGAGTATTTGTGTTCCTAAAGTGTAGAACTTTATTGGAAACACATAGACAAAAAATGTTCTTATACAAAATCATCCATGTATTCAGGTTCATTCCTGTGTGTAGTGACCAAGAGGGATTTCTGTATCACTCTTTCGCCATCTTCACTCAAATCCTTTAAGGCAGAATTCAGCAGGAAGTAGGAGGCCACAAAGGAAATCCCACCTGCAATGACCGAGCCCAGAATTGGGACTCTGCTCTCCAGCTGATTAGCCAGGAGTTGATGTCCTGAAGCTACCTGATTTAGCAAGTCTTCAAATGTCTTTGCTGACAGCTCTTTGCTAAAGCTGGAGGTTACCTCACCCTGAAGCTTCTGCAGAAAATCACATGTTAAGAAATTGTCAGAATTCACTAATTCTTGTTATTCATGAAAGATGAATATGAGAGTAACATTGAAAGTCACTGGTCTTTAGGTACAGTTGGCTTGCACATTTACCCAAAGCAACTTACAAAATGAGACAGGATACATGTGAAAATGTTACAGGTTATGATTCTTTCTGAAGGGACCAACTACTGCGGTTCTTTGTTGCTACTATTTAAATTTTTAACTTTCTGACCAAAGACCTAAGACTAACCTACCACAACCTTATTTCGTCCTTAAAGTATATGACAACATTTAAAGAATGCTAAGTATACTGTGTAAATATCTGAACTGAAATAAAATGTATTACTGTGTTCTAAGTACACAGTAATAAGATCCACTTTTTTGTTCCACTTTTCCACTTGTTCCACTAAGATCCACTTTGTTCCTGATGAAATAAAACTTCGTCTGAGCTTGCATTATATATTTAGCTAGTGCATAATGGCACTCTTGAAACCGATCAGATGTGACAATGATGAAGAAGTCATATTTCAGGAGGCCAACATCCTCCAGGTAGGTTCCAGGCTAAATATTACTGTATTACTAAGGTAATATCATTAATTGGGGTTGACATGTTTCAGAAAATTTCCAGCCCATGACAAATAAATAAATAAGCAAACAAACAAACAAACAAATAAATAAAAATATCTAAAGCTGCCACCCAGAAAAAAACAAATAAAATTCATGTTTGTGATCAGTTTCTCTCAGTTAAAAATTCAAAGTGCATAAATTAAAAATAATAAAATATACTGTACCTCATATGAGATGCCTGTTATATTAGCTAATCGATGAAGAGATTTTCCATCTAGACCGAATGTTTGCTGGTAATATTTTAAAGTCTCCATCAGTTTGGGAACAATGGGATTGAGAAAGGCACTCCTCGTGACACTGCTCAAGCATGCCACAATTGCTTTCTTCCACACATCTCGAGCTAGTGCCTTCCGTTTGCTTTGTATTAACGATGCGCTGAGGCTGGGTAGTGACAAGAGCAGGGCATGTCTCTTATGTCCCTCCAGCTCCTCTAGCAAGGTCATCTGGAGAGAAGGGAAGTCATAGTAGTGTGGGAGAAAGCAGGAGAGCAGGAAAACCTGTGGTTGTTCAACCTGACCATTTCTTAGATTCTTCTCACAGTCTACACGGATGAGGCCCAAGACATCATCATCTGACAAACCTCTCTGACTCCTGCGCCTAGTATTTGCCTCCAAATCTCGATCCACTTTGTTCCTTATGAAATAAAACTTCTTCTGAGCTTGCATTATATATTTAGCAAGTGCATAATGGCACTCTTGAAACCGATCAGATGTGACAATGATGAAGAAGTCATATTTCAGGAGGCCAACATCCTCCAGGTAGGTTCCAGGCTGAAAAGAGGGAGTCCCAATTCCTGGCAGGTCCCACAGCAAGACATTACTAGCAGTGGGGTGTGAGTATGCTAAGGCTGTCTGAGTGGTTTCTGTTACACCTGTGTCTGCTGCTTCAGGGTCATCATCAGAAAGCCCACAGAAAGCATTGATGAAAGATGACTTGCCTGCACCTGATTCTCCTGTAACTGCAATGTTCAGAGGCACAGATTTCATTTGTGCAAGCATGCCTTCCACTTGTGCCACAACATCAGTGACCACGTGGGATTGCAGGATGCTGTTCATCTCATTCATCACTGCTTCACTTATTCCGAACTGGGATGCCATAATAATGCTGAGTGTATAAAACCGTCTGCCGAATAAAAAAAGTAAATGCAATCAAACCATATGGGGGAAAATGTTTTAAAAACTGACCCCTTACTTATTACAACAGATAGCGCCAGATAGA
>JAQQZR010000038.1:9692603-9726178 GCA_030068235.1 Notoglanidium macrostoma
ACACACACACACACACACACACACACACACACACACACACACACACACACACACACACACACACACACACATATTAACTGTCTTATTAACTGTCTAGATTTTGTGACTGCACCACTAGCCTGATAGCATGTCATGTTGATGTGTTTCCAGGATAATTTTAATTAAGTGTTGACCACATTCTGTTTAGTGTTTCCAATTCTGTTGCCCTATATAGTGCTCTATATAGCACAGTCTAGATATTAAATAATGAATAAGGTGAGTGAGTAAGGGAGAGATTTCAAACAAAGCGAAAAACAAATTCCAGTATGCGTACTGACACACACACACACACACACACACACACACACACACACACACACACACAGAATCAATGAATTAGTCATAAATAGTGAAAATACCTTACCTTGGTTGTAGATTGATACCTGTGCCCATGTGGGGGAACATGGGAAGGCATATTCCACATAATCTCATGTTTTCCATGTCTAATAATGAAGAAAAACCTAACTAAACCTAACTATTTAGCACTTTATGCTATATCAACAAAGTGAAGCTTCATTTCAGGAAAGATGAAGTATTTGTATAATAGCTATGATAGTAGAACTTTTTAAAAGAATGCTTATAATGATCATGTGAGTTCATAAGATCACTATGTAGTGGTGAATTAATCCATTAAACTATAATTTGACCTCCCTGAGAACTCTTAGATTCCTAAAGAGATCACACATGGTAAGATTACAGTTGGTTAAATATCTGTGATACTGTCAGTTAACATATTCTGGTCAAACCAGTCTGAGTATGACTATTACTAACGGCATTATCCATGTAGCTCACACTGATTTGCTCAGAGCATAATGCCAGCCTTTAATCATGAAGGTTCTTCTTAACTTATAGCCTTGAGCAAAGCCACAAAAAGCACACAACACGTTTAAAAATTCCCATGAAATTCCCCCGGGGTGCATGCAGTGCCTTTGCAGAATGTTGATGTGCCCTACAAATGGAGTTAAGGTTCACAGTGAGTCATGGTTTAGTTTTTAGGTTATTGTTGGATTTCACTGGATAAACTAATACTGGTTTGTAAATGGAACTGCAACAAAAAGTAGAAAAAATATAATCCGAAATCATCCTGAAATCATCCATTCATTGCCATCAATGATACACAGAAATGCTTATTTGTTTTAACTGCACAGGTGTATAAATATTTTGGTCTGATTTACCAGGAAACATTGTAATTGATTATGTAATCTCAGGACATCAATTATAATCTGAACAGTGAGTACTATTTCTGAATCGCATCACTGAAAATTATACAAGTTACAAATTGGCAGGCTGTGCATCTGAGTATATATGTAATAAAAGAGACAGAGTGCGGTAAAATAAGACGTGTTTTTTTGCAAAATTTTGTGTATGTTTTGACTTATTTTTCCACACTGCTTTTGAAACTTTGACCAAAAACCCAGCCCCTCATTCTGTGCTTGAATGCAGTTTAGTGTCTAGAATGTGTGAGTTTTATTTTGGTGTTTGCTTACTCTATGATTAGTGTGTTAATTGCAGCACAGTGTCTCTGAGAGGCACAATAATTATGCATGCTGCTGAGCATCTACAAGCACATTGCTGGGAGCTTCAGAGAGAAGGAAGGATAAGGAACTGATGTGTGTGTAGGTATAGGTGATTTGGATGGTACTACAGGCTATACAGGGTGATATTGTGAGGAGACAAGAGATTTTGATGGTCATTGATAACAATGCTTTTTTTTTCTAATGCTTTCAGTCAGAGATCAGCATATTCTGAAGAGGTTAATGAAGGATCCTCTCCATTGGAAAGCCATTACAGCTGAGACCTTATTTTATTGTTTCTTGTTTGTGCTTAAAGTCCTGCTGTAAAGTAATACTCCAATGTTTTTAACCTCCTTATGGGTCTACCGTATTAGTAGGGTATGGATGAAAATTATTTTTACAACCAGTAACCAATAAGTACTTCTTATATGTGTTCCAGTCTGTAGAAAACAAGTTATAAAGATATTGAATTATGTAATCTGTTCAGGGATGGTACTACATAGGAACACCTGTATACCTGTTCATTTATGCCAACTACTGAAAAAACTCCTGGGAATTTCACACAGAACAATGTATAGAGTTTGCCCAAAGTGGTGCAAAAAAAACAAAAAAACACTCAATGTGTGACAGGGTGGAAACTTTTTGTTGATAAGAGCAGCCAGAGGAAAATATCTGGAGTGGTTTGGGCTGCCAGGTAGAACTCATATAATCGCTCTTTACAACTATGGTGAGCAGAAAAGCATTACAGAATGCACAAAACATCAAACCTTGCAATGGATGAGCAGCAACATCAGAAGATCACATCAGGTTCCAAACACACACACACACACACACACACACACATACACACACACACACACACACACACACACACATGCAAATATTAACTGTCTTATTAATTGTATGGATTTTGTGACTGCACCACTAGCCTGATAGCAAGTCATTTGGATGTGTTTCCATGATGATTTTAATTAAGTGTTGACCACATTCTGTTTAGTGTTTCAAATTCTTCTGCTCTATATAGTGATCTATATAGCACAGTCTAGATACAAAATAGTGATGAGTGAGTAAAAGAGTGATTTCAAACACAGCTCATGATCCTGCAACCTGCTGTCCTCTTTCCACTTTCCCTCTATAAATTACAGCATACATACTGACATTCCTGTCTCTGTTCTTTCAGGTCTTTTATCCCCCTACCCTTCCCCCAGTTCCTCTGATGTTTTTTTTTCTTCACCACAATCCTGTGGTCACTCAGTGTGAACACTACAGACACAACTACTCTTTTTCTGCATGCGTTGAAGTCTCGGTGTTCTTATTGGAATGTGGTTTTGTCTAGCGCTCATTCATATAACCATGACCCTTAACCTCTCGAAAAAAAAAACGCCCAAAATATTCTAACCCAGGGAGACTCTGGAATAAAAACAACTACAGCGCACGTGCACACACACACACACACACACACACACACACATATGCCCATTCCTAAAGTTAGTTTTGCCACCACATTCAGTACGTTCCCACTGGGTATGAGCACACTGAACGAGAATTCACCATGTGATATTTCATGGTCATTCATCTTCAAATGGCACTTGCACAAAATACACTAGGGATTGTGGGAAGCCAAGTGGTGAGAATCTGACATGCAGTGAGGCAAAAAGGTTTAGCTGGTTTCAATTTTATGCAAATTAGAAGTGGTGTGGTGCTGACCAATAGTGATTCAGTATTGGTTTGCTAGTTATGCCATATAATGCGCTTGCAAAGTTAAAAGCAAGAAACGTCTGAACTACATTAAAAGATTCATTTGTGGTTTGTTCATTTGTTCATCTATGTAGCTAGATAATAGAAAGGAAATGATTGTATATATTTGAAATATTTTCATAGTTCCATAATTTAAAGGTTTGTTTCATAAACCCTGCTGTGGACTGACACACCTCTTTGTGAGTGACACTGTGCAACAAAATTCAAATTGTGTAGGAGACATACTGTAACAGGGCCATGTTTAATGAGCACCTCTCATTAATATGGGTGGCCTGATAGCACACTAGCTTTGCTACCTCACAGCTCCAGTGTCCCCAGTTCAATCCTGAGCTTGTGTATTGTTTCATAGGTTCCAGATCTTGTCCATGTGGGTTTCCTCCAGGTTCACCTCCCAAGCACAGTCTACACCAAATTGCCTTTAAGTATACAGTACATGAGTATGCATAACAGAGTGTATGATGCCCGTGCAATGGACTGACATCCTGTCTAGGGTATTCCAGAGTAATGTCCAGTGTTCCTAGGGTAGGGTCCAGATCTACTGCAACCTTGACAAGGACAAAACACATAATGGAGGTGAATAAATCTCATTAATACAAGTACCGACTGAACATAAACCACACCTTTTAATGATTATAATTGTGATGTTTAAACTTAATCTTATTATTAATTTTTATTCATATTTCTGTTTAATATTGATTCTGTGCTTCTTGTGTTTAGGTTATTGTTGGTTATATAATACATTGATGATCCTGAAACATGGTAAGTCATGCTGTGTGTGTAAGATGTAGCACAGCACTGCTGTACACTGGTACTGTCTTTGTCATCTCACTTGCTCTTTCACTCTTCACAGAGATGCCTGTGGAGAAAGCTGTGATACACACCCGAGAATAATGCAATATTGTCCTTTTTTTCTTTCTAACAATCAAGACCTTGAGCTCTTGTTGCTTAGTCTTGGAGGTAGACCAAAATGACCTACGCTTTCACAAACAAGGCAAACAATGGAAGAACTATTCCGTTTCTTAGCTAGATTCAGACTGTACGATGGTGGTGGTTTGAACTCTTAGTGCTGTGTCAGTGGTGCATTCAAACTGTCCTGTGTGGTTGTGGTTGGGATTGGCACCATCAACTTTAGTATCCAGGCATGCTAAAATCCCGCAATAGGCATCAACAGTGTGGCATCACTTGCTTATGATCATTATGGTGATTGATAACACAGGAAATGACTGGCATATGAATTATTATAGGAGTAGAAGTATTCAGGAAGTGTTACAAAATTATGGAGAGACCCAATATTAGCTCTTATTTTAATATTTCTTTTCCCCTGTACATCTTCCTCTCTTTCTGTTTGTCATGGTGTGACACTATATTCCTTCAATGTTTTTTGTCCTTAGAAGTGGCTTAGACAGTAATTAATCTATGCTTTACTTCCCAAAAATCTTGAGGCATGATGGTAATCTCTAGACATAGCAAAAAATGTTTGTTAACACTCACTTTTACCGTCTTAAGAAATTCTAGTTCATATAAACAAAAAATGTTAACTTTCCACACCCCTCCTACACAATCACACTTTCTGTAAAGGAAATGCATATTTCACTCACATCAGGAAGAGAGACATGCAGAGCTGTATTAAGTGGTACCAGATGTTCCTCTCGTTGGGAACACTGGAAGTCCAGACCCAGACAGAACCCACAGACACTACAACAGCTTACACAAGCTGAACATTAGACAACACACAAACCTGAATTTTACACCCAATATACACAGGATGCCAGAAAACCAAAGTTAGTGAAAACTTCTTATAGCACTGGATTCATGCAGATTGGAAAGACAGCACTACTATTCACACTTGTGTGTTATGTATTTTGGTGGATTCATACATGCTTTTGTGTGTGCATGTGTGTGTGTGTGTGTGTGTGTGGACATGATTTTATAGACAATTGTACAGAGATTATGAATGACAGGACAGTTTTGACTTAGTGAGGGCGGTTTTCTATTAAAGAAAATGCTTTTACTTGTTTTTTTATGGAAAATTAAGATTTTGTGTGACAAACTAAGAGACAGAATATTTTCAGAATATTTACAAGTTTCTCTGTAGAACCCTGCAAAAGAAGATTTCCCTATCAGAGAATGTCCTAAGTATAGCCCCTTTAATAATCTAAGGGTTCTTAACAACCAAAGAATCCTTGAACCTTATTGTAATACAGAAAGCAATGGAAATACCTCATGAGGATAGTCGATAGAGTGAGTTGTGTGACAACAGAAGGAGGGGTAGTGAGAGAGAGAGAGAGAGAGAGAGAGAGAGAGAGAGAGAGAAGAATGAGAAAGAGAAGGAAGAACGAGAGAATATATATTTATATACCTTATTTATATTTATATAACAGTGACAGCCATTTTTGGTGCTGCCTTGTTAAACGCATTCAGTGATAAATAAGCTTACCACAATTGTTCAGTGTTTTTGTCACCACAAATATGCTCCTTCAAATAAAATGAAATAAAATAGAAGCAAGACTGTGTGTGATTGTGTGTTTATATGTCTCATGAGGCATGCACAGGAAATGGGATTGGGTGTGGTGATAATGTAGGGTTTTAAAAAGCAGAAAAGCTCCAAATTCTCAAAACTTTCCAACACTGCCAAAGAAACAATAAGCATTACTTCTTACTGAGCAGCTCAGTATAACTGTATCTGTATATACTGCAGCTTTTATTAATACTATTTACCACTGTGCCAACTCTGCTGAACACATTCATATAATTACCTCCATCTGCCTAACTATACACCAGTGTTAAGTCCATGAGTATTTCAGTTGGAAACACATCACTACAAGAGAGCTCCAGGTAAAATACTGTCTATGCTTAGCACATAGATGGGATATTTATGGTATCAAATAGAGCTTCTCTAAGGTACAAAGAAATAGACTTTGCATACAAAATCCTGGGTTGCATGAGAAAAGTTTACACTGGATCCTGCACCCTATCCCTCTCTAATGCTGTGTTTAAGGTAAAGTTGTAACTTGTAATTTCCCTTCATGCACACTGTGAACAATGTAAAGTTTTCCTCCTCTACTTTTAAATTAGTTTATAGCAGTATGACTTTAGATCAGCCCATATATAGATATAATACTTCGTGAAATCTATAACACTGACTATACTAATTATTGTTTTGAGAAGACTATCATCAACATTGGAATTATCACTAATGTTAGCCAGCTAGCTTGTTGCTAAAAATATAGTCATATATAACTATTACATAAATGGGAATTTTATACCTGTGTACACCATTGTGTTTTTTCATTTGTTCTCTGTCACATAGATTCAAAAACTAGAAAGGAAACTGTATGCAATGTGCACATGGAAAATGACGCAGTTTTATGACTGACTTGGCAATGTTGTTAAAATATACAAATTAGTGAATAACTTAGCCTTGGTTTGTTCAGGAGAGGGGTAGTGATTACTAACTGTAAAGGAACCAGTGTGTCTTGTTCACATGTTCAGGCGTGTCCAAGAGTTTCAAAACTGTTTTCCTCAGTGCATGTAGAATGCACACACACACACACACACACACACACACACACACACACACACACACCTGCCTAGTCACACTAAGCAGTGTGGTGAAGTGTACTATGAATTTAGACAGTTCAACAATGACAGATGCAATATGCTCAGACTTGCCTATAATGAGTCAAAAACTTAAAGGGCGTATATGAATGTGTGGTTAAAGCTGCCTGCAGAGGAATCATGCACACACACACACACACACAGTCAAGAACATGTGATAACATCAGAAATTGCTTTTAGATTCCTGCAATAAATTTCCATGACTCAGGCCACTGTTTTGCCCCACCCGCTTTGTCTTGCTCTGCCTCCACTGCCTCACTTCCTATGTCCTCAAATAAACAAACTCACATTGCTGACCTCATCTATCTCAAATCAACAAATATCTATTTATGAAGAAAATACACAATACAGCCCTGCTAAGGTTCCTTTACACTTTTTGTATGTGATATCCTAGATCCACCTAGACAATGTATTATTATCATTCATTCCCTCTGGCTTGTATCTGTGTGTTAGGCAAGGGAGATCCTGGCTGAGAATTCCAAACCCCATAGGCATGTGTACATTGCTAACAAAGGCTAGTATACACTGACTAGTAAATTTTGAATTCCAGATGAACACATTATCCGTTACTTATTTTTGAGAATCCTAAGCTTGTCCTGTGGGAACACAGTAAAGAATTATTTTTGTCTTAGTACAATGATTCTCAGGTTGCAGCATCACTTTTTTACAGTTAGGAGATTTCTGCTTTATGCTAGTGAGGGATGATGGTGCGTAGTGGGATGATTGACATTGGGAGGATGACTTTGAAGCAGGGTTGGAGTTCTGCTCATGGGAATCGGTTTAATTTCAGCAGAGGAAGTTCTGATGTTTTATCCTTAGATCAGGGTCCAAGAGGAGCAGAAAGAGCCACAGATATTTATATACACAATTAACTAAAATAATATGAAGGTCCAGTATCATACAAATAAAGGTATCACATATATGTAACAAATAAAATATTTTATAATAATAATATAATATAATAATAATATAAATTGGTGTGCTGTTACAGGAAAATACTGAATACTGAGTGGGGAGTGGGCAGATGTGGCATTACCACCCTGAGATTGATTATTTTCCAATTACAGCATGGTCCAAAATGTTTTATTCCTCTTATACCATACCAATATGCTAACAATTAAATTTACTTTATTGATTAAAGAATTATATCATTTTTTTCTCAATTTACAGTTATATTTAATGCTGTGGAACATCCATGAAACAAGACACTTCCTGTTATCGTTTATGTTATAACAGCTATAAATATTTGTAATAGTATAAAGAGTCACCAGCCTTTCTTTTTCTCTCTATCGAGAAAATAATAAGGCCAAAAAAATGCAGTTTTTTCATGTTACAGAGAAATTTAAAAGAATAATGTTCACTGTACTAATCATTTTCCTGTGGCAGAAATACATTGAATTAATATGTTAAATAAACATGTCCGTACAGAAAACACAGATTGTCTGGCATACAAGTCCTCATGAAAACTGTTACAATAGGAATTATAACCTATTAGAACAAGTACATTAATAAAACATATCAATTATGTTACAGCTGGGACTATAACCATGCTGTTATAGAAAATTAATCAACAAATTCTGATCTGAGAATTCAAAGGCACTGTGGAATAAAGAGTATAATATAGACTATTGCAATAAAATGACAAGAGAAAGGTAATGCAATAATGGGTCTACACATTTGATCTGTATGCAAAAACAACCAAAAGCCGTTTAACAAACTTTTTTATTTCGTTGTGGATATGAGGCAAGTTACCACCACTCCCACAGTTCTCTAGGCATTTACCACTTACCACTGCTGATTGTATTGTTTTTAGATTCTGAACAAACTTTTCAAAATGGAAAACAACACCAGTTTGTATTTGAATACAGAACCCCATTCACAACTGCATACACTATACAAAAGTCCTTTAAGACTGTGATTTATTTTCAGTTCTTTCTTCCGTTCCTCTTTCCTTCCTTTCTTTCCAGTCACACAGTTAGCAGTAAGTGTTGGGTGCGTCAGTTACCTCCACCCTTCTGCTCCCGCTCTACAATTAGAGTAAGTATAGCACTGCAGCTGTGTGTATATGTGTCTTAACAAGGAGTACCCTGCAGTGGGAGGTTGCAGTATAGAAACTGAAGTGATGTAATGTGGAGCCCTGGAGGTTCTGGTGGCACAGGATGATGATGTAACTAAGAAGTTGTTGTTAGAAGCTAAGTAGTCAAAAGGATTATGTTTTAATGCATGTATAGTTTTTGTTGTGGTTTGTGTATCAGTGGAGTGCGGGGCCTGTTAATATTGTGTATAAGCTATACATATATACATACATATATATCCATAACATTAAAACAGCTGACAGGTGAAGGGAATAATTTTAATTATCTCATTACAATGGTGTCTGTCAAGGGGTGGGATATATTAAGTAAGTCTGAGTGACTTTGACAAGGGCCAAATTGTAATGGTAAGAAGACTAGGTAAGAACATCTCCAAATTGGCAGGTCTTGTTTGGTGTTTCTGGTATTCAGTGGTTAGTACATACCAAAAGTAGTTCAAGGAAGGATGAGCAGTGACCTGGCAACAGGGTCATGAGCACCCAAGGCTCAGTTGATGAATGTGAGGATCAAAGGCTATCCTGTCTGTTCCAATGACTCAGAGCTACTTTAGCACGATTTGCTGAAAAAGTCAATGCTGGCTATGATTGAAAAGTGTCTGAACACACAGTGCATTGCAGCTTGCTGCATATTGCACTGCATACGCTGACCCCTGTCCACTACCAAAAGGACCTACAATGGGCATGTAAGCATCAGAAACAGATCATGGAGCAACGGATGAATGAGACTTGGTTTGATGAATCACATTTTCTTTTACATCATGTGAACGGCTAGGAGCATGTGCATCGCTTACCTGGGGAAAAGAAACTGAGTCCAGTTTGTGCTTTGCTAAATGCAAATGAGGATCATTAATAGCATAATTCCATCCATCCATCCATCCATTATCTATACCGCTTTATATATCTGGGTCGCAGGGAAGATGGAGCCAACACAGACAAACAACCATACATGCTTGCATTCACACCTATGGGCAATTTAGAGTAGCCAGTTGACCTAATCTGCATGTCTTTGGACTGTGGGAGGAAACCGGAGCCCCCAGAGGAAACCCAGACATGTAATAGCATAATTAACTGCATATAATTAAAGTCTGTTTCAAAATTGACATGATTTCTGAAAAATATTTGTGATACCATAGCTCAGGACACACATATACACATACATATACTGCACATATGTATGCACATTTAAAAACACTGAAATGAAGGATGTCAAATGACCTGCATTTTGTTTAGATGCTTATGCCTCCCTTAAAATATCATGTGTATGTTTGTCTTTGTGTGTGTGTGTAAAAATACAGTTTACATCTAGATTTGAAAGCACAGATTCCTTCTAATTTGGGTCCCACTGTCCCCTTACTAAATCCTGTTTCATTCATTGTTCTCCTGTGCATTTTGTATATGCACATTGTATCATTCGGACTGGCAGTTCATTCATGTTGTATACTCCTTTTCTCACACTCGTGCAGATGCATGGACACTGATACTTGTGTTCTCCTGGCTGAAGTCTGGAATGAATGGTGCTTTAGTCATGCATCATGCACATAAAAAATATACAGCTGGAATCCAGATTGCACACACCATGTAATATGACCTATTAACTATGAGACTTTGAAGCAAGCTTGTGTGCTGCTCTTTTTTGATCATCTTTCTTTACAGTTACAGAACACATCACCTGGTATTTTAAAAATTGGGTTTTATGTTCAGAGGACATGGCAAGTGAATCTATCTTTTACTCTCTGAACCCTGAACAGCTGAATATCGAAACTCAAACACAAATCCAACTGGGTCAAATATTTACCTTAGGCTTGTTTTTTTTTTTTTTTTTACTTTTTTACCCCATCACATTCACATACCCGATTAAAAAACACCTTATTTTTAATTACCTTCTTGCTGTTATACTGTATATAACTTCTGTAATTAATTTACCAACAAATGCAGAAAAACTAACTTTTGTTAATTTTTTTCCAGTTAAGAGATTTCAGAATTTCTTTTTCCTGGTTTACTTCTGGCTGATTCAATTTGGATGGTCAAATTGGACAAATATATTTGGTACAAGTGACGTAAATTCTACCAAAGTACCTATCAAAATTACCCATCAGAGTTGCTTCCCCTTCACATTTGAGATGCAGAAATTAGCAGTGGAGTGCACAAAAAATTCAATCTTACATCAATTTGACATTTTCCATGAGCAATGTGTTTCTAGAAATAGTACAAAATACACTTAATCATGCATGTAAAAACCACTGTGTAAGCTCTGTATATTCATTTCTACACTGTTTTTCTAACACTAGGACTTTACAAATTGCTTTGTAACATTGAGATCATGTTGACAGGGGCTTTAATAATTGTCTTCCACAAGTCTGCCTCAGACTGGCAAATAGTCACATTTGACTGAAGGAAACTGAAAGAATCACACTGTTTATACAGGTACTGCACACACACTATATAGCCAAACTTGGACACCTACAGTCCCCTCTGAAAGTACTGGAATGGCTAGGCCAATTCTTTTGCTTTTGCTGTACACTGAAGACATTTGGTGTTTGAGATCAAACAATGAATGTGAGATGAATATATTGATCAGATTTTCTGAATGAAAGTAATAACATTACTATACCGGCTTCATGGCTGCATAGTTTCTAATTAGATGTAATACAAAGATGATATATTGTAATGTATAGTACATTGCTGACTGTTCTATATATCAGAGCTCTGTGGATTAGTCTTTACTTTGTGTGGTTCTGTGGAGTCTCAGGCCTCTATCTGTCTGGCCTTACTGATAATTGCCATTGCTGATAACTGATAGAAGTTTTCAAAGCATGAAGATCTAAACAACAGCTGCATAACCCTGAGTCATGTGGCAAACAATTTTCTCTGTCTAGAAAGCTAATAGACATGTTCAGTAGCTGAATCTATTGTGTATTTTGTGTTTATCAATTTTTCCTGTCTTTGCTGCTGCATGACAGGTCTATAACGCTGCTGCACAATACAGTGGAGGTCAGGCCGAACAAACACATGTGATGAGTGAGCTCAGTAAGCCCTGGGAATAGCTGCAGGGTTTGGCAAACAAGCAGCATCTCTGGTTTTATTCGTCATGTCCCTCTACTCTAACCACATGCACTGGGTGTATGAATTTAGATGCTTCTGTCTTGGTTCTTGAAGGTGTGCATTCACTCCTCTTGCTACTGTGCCAAACATATATGTGTACTTTCACAGGGCTGTGACCTGGAATTGTCTCATTTAGTTTGTTTATTTTTCATTAGTTCTTGTTTCCACCCCTCCTCCAAACCTCTACCCTTCCACCCCCTCTTCCCTCAGGGTATAGGCTTAAACTTTCACCATCTGTCCTGCAGAAATGTCTGAGGAAAAAACAGAGCAACAGACCCTGTAGTTGGGTGCAGCAGAGCTATGTTTTCTGATGTGTGCATGTGTATTTGAGTACAGTGTATTTGTCAATGTTGGATTAGCACTATGAGGTTTGTGTGAATGAAGTTTTCTGGTGCCTCATATCTCTGCTGTGGTTACCTCCCTATGACCTTGCTGTTATTTGCACATAGACTGATAGGCATTAGCAGATTTTCTACTATTGTACTAATGATGGTACCATTTTACTTGACCTGGAGCTCAGTACTGAGTATCAGAGATAAAAAAAATAATCACTTTGTACCTGTAATGCTCCAATTGTTTCTTACATGTTAAATTGGGTTAAGAATTTCCATAATCTATATAATGTTCTGCATAATCTGTTATAATGTTTACAAAAGACTTCTAGCTTAATATATAAATTGGCATGCTCAGATAATTTTTTTTCCCAATTTTATGGTAAATGTTTTGGTCTGACATAAAAGTCAACAGAGTACTTTTGCTTGGAATAAAGAAATTGCAAACAATTATAGACATAGCTATCTGTGTTTATAGTCTAATACATTTATACAATTTTAAAATTAAGGTTGTATTCCAGTTAGTCAGTATTGATTCATTAATGGCCTTCATCCATTTACATGTTCTCTTTCTAATGGTAGAGGCAGTGACCCCTAGGCTCCCTAGAAGGTAGGTGGTACGTGTCAACACTTTCTATACATCATCACCAATGCACAAATGATCCAATGTCCCCTGGGTCTGCATGTCAGACTCATTTGCTTTGCTTTGAAATGTGATCCACAATTTTAGTAGGTCCTTTTTGAGCAAGTAAAGTACCCACTACAGGGCAAAATTTGCTTCATGTTATCTTTCTAAATATATCTTTAGAATATCTTTCATCTTTAGAAGTGCAGAGCTTAAAGCTCTACACTGTAATAGAACTGCTCTCTAGGGTGTTTTCAAAGACTGAGGGATGGAGAAAGCTCACACCTGTGCATTCTCAGCAAGTTCAGAAAGCACAGACTTCAGCAAAAAATTTTAACGATTAACTTTTGTGTGCTGTATAGATGTTTTAGGCCACATTCACATGCTATAATTTACAGGGTTTCTGACAACATGTAACATGAACTCCAACAATTTCATCCTCACTTAAATCTGAGATAGGGTTGCTCATACTTGCAAATTAATGAGAATTGACCACACTTAATTAGTATGAAATTCACAAAAGTATTTGGGTTAGGTCCAGTAGACCACATTCACTGACCACTTTATTAGAAACATCTTTACAACTCCTCATTCTTGCAAATTTCCAATCAACCAATCATGTGGCAGCAGTTCAATGCTTAAAACTGTGCAAATACAGGTCAAGAGCTTCACTTACAAAGGTTAAACAGTGGTGTAAAAGAATGGCATGAAGAACAAAATTCATCCAGTGGGCAGCAGTTCCATGGGCGGAAACACCTTGTTGATGAGAAAGGTCAGAGGACAATGGCCAGACTGTTTTGAACTGAAAGGAAGGCTACAGTAACTCATATAACCCTTACAATAGAGTATAGCAACTAAGAACATACATGTCAAACCTTGAGGATGATGGGTTACAGAAGACCACACTGGGTTCCACTCCCGTCAGCCAAGGAGTCTGAGGCTACAGTGGGCACAGGCTAACCAAAAGTGGTCAGTTGAAGATTGGAAAAAGGCCAGGTGATGTTTTTTCCAATCGACAGCTGTTCAATTTGAACAATCTCCTCTTTAATTTCAGCCCACAGGACAACGGCTGACTGGATGTTTTTTTTTACGCACCATTCTGTGTGAACTCAAGAGACTGTTGTGTGAGAAAATCTCAGCAGTTTCTGAAATACTCAAACCAACGCTGTCTGGCACCAACCACCACACCACAGTCAAAGACACTGAGATCACACTTTTCCACATTATTATGTGAACATTACAGGAAGCTCTTCACTTGTATATGCATCATTTTATACTCTGCTTCCTCATTATTGGCTAATTAGGCAACTGCATAAATTAGCAGTTTATATGCATTAATACATTATAATTAGATACTTAGTGCAATTGATCCCATGAGACACTGGTATGAAACTGAAGGAAATCCAACCACATAGTCCTCACTCGTTCATATGTGTACTAATGTCTCATGCGGTCATGTTGCACCAAGTATATTGTTTAACATCAGCAACGTTTGGGGAACTCCCCGAGCATCCAAGCCAAAAGAACACAGCCTACTATTTAAGAGTGAGGGTGACCTAAAAATGTCAAAACTTTACTTCTGTTTTTAAACAAACAGTGAAACGGAATCAACTGATCAATCCCTCGCTTTTTTCGCAGTTTTCCGAGCGTACACTTCTCCTGTACGGAAGTCGCCATGTCTCCCCAAAATCCGCTCTGCGCTGCTGTGTTCGGGACGAATGGAATGACAAGCAGCCGTGGACTCTACCATACTGCGCTATTTGGGGGGGGAGTTGAAGAGTACACACATGGTGGTGTTGTCTTTTAAAATGCTTAACGAAATAGAAAACAAAAAAACGTCTCACTTTGTGAAGAACAGAAGTAGAAATATGGTCTAAGATTCCGTCCCAGTATTTCAATCTATATTTTGTCACCCTTCCTTTCGGACTTGGCACATTCCGCTGAGCAGCTCCACTTGTATCGTAACTTGTTACCTCTCCAGAGCTCACTGTGCCCTTCCTCACTCCCGATGCGTTACTCTTCTGTGTAAAGAAGAAGCGACAGTGTTTGGGCTCGCTTTGGATTATAGCGGATAAACCAGAGTTACGGAATTGGTCAGCTCGTCGTAACAGATAAAGGGTGAGTTTGAACGCTGCTGAATATCTTTATATCTTTTATCCGCTTTGCTTCCATAGTGTGCTGTTGCAGTATGTGTAATGGGGGAGGAGGGGAGCGGGGCAGCCTGAGCGACGCTGGAACAGTTGTTTCCCCACATCTGAGCATTCAACGTGGCAATGTTTAGACTCCACTGCGTACACGTTTATTAAAAGAGAATAGGTCTGTGGCAAAGATGAACTCTTTAGTTGAGTCAGTCTGAGCATCTTCATGATGCAGAAACAAGCCCAAGCGCAAGGCCAACTCTGCCTTATGCAGAGAGGGTTTGGACTGGATCAGTTAAGCGACACTTTCCAGGGAAATGTTTCTGTCACCACACAAATGTGGCTTTTTTTAGTTGGCAGACTTGTGGGTTTCTCGTGAAACCGAGTCCACTGGTTTTCAACGTGCACTCCAAAGTTGTATTGTTTGTGCCTGCTTAAGAAAACCAGTCTATCTTCTCTTGGAAACGTGAGACGCATCGTGTGCTCTTGGCTCTACACCTGCGCGGTTTTACTCCACATCCGCACTCAAACTCGCAGGTTATATCTATAATTGGATAAAATCACGACATTGTCCAGCTACCGTCCGGTCGCGCGCTCTTTTTTCTCCCTTTCATAGCTGGTTCGGATATTGACCTTCACATTGTTATTATGCTAATTTCCTGTTAAAACACCATTTCATGGACCTCCCAGCCGAAGAGCTTTAGCTCTTGTTTGTTCTGTAATAATCTGATTTTAAATGACGGTTCTACTATGACACAAAACAACACTTCAGATTGTTGTACATCTCATTCAGGGTGTTTAGGGTTCATAGTTGGGTTTAGATCTAATCTCTCGCATGTGTCTCGTCCTGTGCAGCCAAGTGGTTTCAGGATTCAGGAATGTTCACCATTTCCTCCTGAAATCCCAACACTAACACTTAACAAACAAATCTCAACACTGCTCTCTGTAGGCCCTCATGTGTTTCATCTTGGTCATCTTTTTAAAGTGTTTTGATTATAAACACATCACCATGTGGGCGAGTTTCTAAGAATGCAATAAAAGGTTTTTTATTTATTTATTTAATTTTATTTTATTTTTTTAAGTCTAGGTTGCCTGGGTCTAGCTTTTGCAGCTGATTAATCATTACATTGATTAGAATTAAACAGTGACATCCTCATCATGTCATTATCCTAGATTTCCTGATTTTTTCCACCCTCCAAATCGGAGACTGTCCTGTTGAACTCTTGATTTGTTTTGCTGGATTGAAAATGCTGTTTTCAACATTAGCTCAGGATATCCTGAATTTAACTTTACTCCATGCAATCACATTGCAGTGATGCCTCTATCCTTCTTGGTCATCACAGCCTTATGGTTTAGTGCTGATTGTTAATGGACATGTAAGTTATTAGTTATGTGTTTGTTGCGCTTTAAGTAGGCTGAGAGCATTGTGATCTTAACTATAGCATGCGGTTGATCTTTCTGTCTCAGGGAGTCCTTGAGTGTGTTGTCTTTTTAGGAAACATTGGAGGAGTAGTGTGTAATTTTAGATTGATTGTACTGATTAAAGAAGCAGTGTTATGTCTGTTATGGAAGAAATAGCATGAACCATTGCTCAGTGATTTAACCTTGACATTACATTGCTGTGTGAGTGCAGTGCTCCCTGACATGTCTGTGTGAGAAAAAAGGTTGATTGTATGTATGTTAGGTTACAAGTGAATTGCATTTGTTAGTATGGCTTCAGTTTAGTTCAAGGCTATAGGTGTAGTATATCCTGTTTGTTTGTGTTCTGGATGATAATGAACTGGATGTAGTGTTATACTTTGCCTGAAGTGAAGCTGGAATGCCATATCTGTTATGCTGTGTGAAAGTCTTATGGTGTGTGCACACCATGATATCCACCTGTGTAAGAAACTATGTAGGAAGTGGGTCATTCCTTGTCCCCCCCCCTCCTGTTTTCCTTTTTCCCTCCATTCCATCAGCCACAGGATGTTTTTCATTGTTGCACAGGCTCTCTTTTGTGTTTGAAAAGGCTTTGTGTATGTGTGAGTATATGTGTGTGCACAATCATGCATCATGTATATTACATGTTTGGTGATTATGGTGTTATGTCTCATCTGACAAGGCATCTTAAGCCCACCAGTGTTTAAAAGAAAACACGTGTAGAGTTGGACCAATCAGGTGGCTTGTATGGGGTGATGGGGGATTTAAGCCAGCACTGGCTGTGTTTAGCTCAAATGGAGCGTAACAAACTGTTTTGTTACTGGTGTTTTGGAATGTGGCACTGTGGTGTGATTCACTATGATTTTCAAACTGTTGGAGTTCATAATGTCGATATAAGTATGTTTAAATGTTTTATCGTACATAGTCCTTTTAGGGGTCCTTATGGTTTTCAGTGTACCATAATAAGATGTATTATTTTCATTTTTAGAATGAGACTTATCTTTGTTAAACATTGTAACAGGATTTATAGCACCATACTGTTTAACTGGATGGCAACAAATATGAAGATGAATGGAACTAATATTACACTTTGGGCATAAACTCGGCTGCCTCAGTGGTAAACACATAAAACACTTTTCATCTTCATAAGTTGAATTATGTAGTTAAAGCTCACCGGTCACTGAAAGTGTTTCTGTGCATCCATAAAAAAAGAATCCGTGTATTTCAATGGCTAAATGATGCTTTTTAAAACATTACAAACGTTAAAACATTATAAAGTATTTTACTGCCCTCATCACAAGCACAGTTTAATGCTATCCATACTATAATTCACCTGTTTTTCAATCACGCAACGTCACCTGTGTCGAATTAAGTCTTATGTTAGACATTGACTGTAACAAGTTAATTCTTGCTGTGTGATTGGTTAAGCAAGTCAGTTTGGTTGGTGGGTTTAAGACTGTTGTTTAAGTTGCCACATTTGTTATTGCTAATTGCATGTGTAGCATGTCTGAACTGAAAGCCAAACAGGAAGTCTTATGATCACTCAACAAAAAAAGGAAGGCATGACTGTTACTGCTATCCTGTTATCCTGCTGCATGACTGGAGAAACAACTTTGAAGTGTCTGAGTTCTCTAAAGCTTGTTAAACTGAATTAAACCCATGAAGAAAATAGTGAAAATATGTACAGTACATGCAAGCGAACTATTTAGAGAGCTGTATTATGATCAGCAAATCTCCCAACCACTGCTTATTTCTTCAGCTCTTTCATGGTGTATTTATTAATATATGGATTTTTTGCAGTTCCACATATCAGGACAGAAGTGTAGTGCACTGGAAAGGTTTAGTACAATTAAAAGAATATCTACTATTTTTCAGTAACTTATCAGTAATATTATGATGTGCAATTGATGTAACGATAAACTATGCCACAATGTAGAAACAATCCTTTTGTTAGAACATTGTGGGTGTGCTGACCCAACTCCATTGTTACTCACAGTAATAAGCAACCTAGCAGTTTGGATATTAAAGTCTGTTTTTGTAAAAAGTATGTAATTTTCCTCAAGTTCATGGTCAAATAATTTGTTTTTGTAAATTCATTTGTGTATCCTGTATATGCATTTTTGCAATTTGAAAGCTAAATCAGCGTGTCATTTACCAGGAACAAAAATGTGCTGCTTGAAGCTGGTCTGTCTTGTTTTTTAATTACAGGGTATTTAAGGTTGTATCATTTTCATGTTGATAAGCCAAATGTGTAATGGAAATGGGCAAAACGGTGTGTGTATACATATGTGGATGTTATTTTGAGGGGATACTCCTCGGCTGCTTGGGAAGGGAACCACATGGTGTCTTTTATGACTTGCTCATTTTTATAAAAGCATGTTGGGACATGTTGATTCAACTTGTACGTTATTTCCATTTTTCCTCCTCCCTCTCTTTCCCTTACTTTCTTTCTCTTTGCCATATACTCCACATGGTTGCCAGATGTCTTGGTATGAAGTCACATGTTCATACTTGGCTGCTTTATTGTTAACAGAAGAACAGGGAGACCTACGACTAAAATGTCGTGCCTAAATAGGCAGTTTCAACTGTGGCAGTGGTTTATCTTTGAGTTCACTGTGGTTTGTTTTCTGTAAGATATTTTAGTCTACCTTCTAACTTAAGATACTCCCAGTAACTGCCCGTTTCAAGGTGATTGTTCAGGGTGATCACATGTTTGTCCTGATTTGCATTTCACTCGCAGCCAATATGAGTCAGTCAGAAGTTTCCACTTGATATTTCTTGGCTCCTGTAAGAGCTGAGACACAAACTTCATAAGTATTTGCCAGTGTGTAGTCATAAAAAAAACAAGCAAGAATAGACATTGGAATCAGGTAGGTTGGTCCACTGATGTGACCTTAGATACAAGGATAGAGACGGATATAATTGAGACAGCTATAATAGCTTTGGACATTATACAGTACATCATAGGAAATCAGTGAGGGCTAAATGATGAATTAATGCATGTTTTATTACATTAATTCATTCATGTTCAGTAATTGCTTCATCCTGGTCAGCGTTGTGGTGGATTCAAAGCCTATCCTTTGAACACTGGACATGAGGTGGGAATACACCCTTGATGGGATGCCGGTTCATACTTCTAGCCTAATTTGAGAATAGTAGTGAGGGTCCTACGCAATGCACATCAGAGATAGAGAGGCTGTGAAAGATTGGATAGTTGGATAGTAGTGTAGAGAGAAGCTAAGCCAGCAGCAATCAGAGAATTTACAATGAGGGGGACACAAACAAAGCAACACCAGTAGCAGAATGAATATTAAGAAGAGGTAAAACCTCAATAATAGAAAGAACTTCAGGAACCAGATGAAACAGATACTGCTAGAGTTTTTAGTATTGACTAATACCAGTCTTGTACTGATTTCCTTATGGTCACCAAGCATGTTCAACTTATTTGGATCATCATGGATGGTATAGCAGCACGTTTTAAGAGCGTACTCGCACTAGACGATAAAAACTAGTCCTTGGAATGTTTGACCCTTAAAGACAGGATTGATTGACCAGTGTGACTGCTCAGGCAGGTCAGTTGGGCCCATGCACAGTGTGATCGCTAACCACACCCAGACTCCGAACTCAAACGCTCTCACATGGCTTGTTCAATTCATTGGAAAATATTAGGGTTTATAACAGATCTGGATCTTGCCAAGTAAAGCTCAAATGCAAATTCCTTCTGCAGTGTTGGCTGCTTTCGTACAAATCATATGCATTTACTGAAAATCACTGTTTCTTTATTAATAAAACTGTACAGCATATGAGAAAACCGTGTCTCACCACACCCAAAATAATCCACAATTTAAAAATTTTGGTGTGAGATCACTGACTTTTATATGAGAGTGCAATATACAATGTTAAACCATGCAAAACAGATACTACAAGTGCACAGAATCAAGGAAACCAAGCAAAAATTTGAAACATTTTTTCTGCAAGAGGCGAGTGCACTTATCTCCGATGTGCTGCGTTTCAAAAAGTGTATTTTCTGCACTCTCGTCGACTGTTTTTGCTTCATTTCCTTGATTCTGTGCTCTCTGATGAAGGACAGTGATCTCACTCCATATCATGCGAAGCGAGAGCGCTTTTCTTCAATCCAAAAAGTTGCATCGTGATGATGTAAGTGCCCCCAAAGTGGGTCGTTTAGCGCAGTGTGAGTGCAGACCAGTGAGGAGGGGGACAGTCACTCCCATATGCAGTTCAGGTGAGTTGAACTTGGTGCAAGATCCATGTATCTGCTATATTGGCCCAGATACTGATCAGTGTCAGATTGGTGCATTCACAGATGGTTCTTTTTACAAATATAGTATCTCTCCTGATGTCCTATTACTCACTTGTCCAGAGCAGACGTGTTGAAGCTTGGCTCACAATATTGGTTCAAAAGCTGTTGAACCTAAACTGAGGAACCAATGAAGAACATTGGGAGTGAGGTCATTTTATACACGGAGCACCTTAAGACAGTTTTAAATCTGAGAACAGTGTGGAGGATTGAATATTTTCATTGGAAACAGTTAAATATTATTTTTGGAAAAAAAATCACAATCTGGAATCAATAGCCTGGGCTGGGCATCAGGAAGTTCAAGAATTTTCCCAATGGGCCTCTACATTATCCTCCACATAGGCCAGCCAGTTTTGCTTGGTTTTATTGATTTTTAATTTATTGTGTTTTGAGAGAATATGGAAAGGAGCTTCAGAAAATTTGTGAGAAAAGAATGAAAGCTTTATTAGCAGATACAGCAAACTGGGAAAAACTGACTTCACACTCAGGTTGGGAACTGCTATTTTCCTTGATGCTTCTCATGTAGGGAATCTATGAAATCTTTATCATTTCCCTGCTTCCCCATTGATCAGCAACCGAGAAGACAGTGGATAGTGAAAATATCCCATTAGCTACAGCAGCTACAACAGCTAATGATGCCTTTCAACAACTTCCTAGCAGTAACAGGAAATGCGCATCTCCAGACATTCTCTGGTTAAGTCAGTAACATAATGTTCATACAGATTACATCCAACACAAAAGTGTGTTCTAAGTACTAATGTAGTAAGTGTTTTGTGTGGCATGAAGTTTCCTCTAGTTTAAAATCTTTCACTACTGAAGTGCTTGAAACACATTTTTTTGTTGGACGTAATATGAATATTACACAAAAATATGTTCCACTGACCATATTGTTAAATAACTTACTGACGTAAAAAGAACATTTCTGAGATCAGGTGAAAATACAGGCAGATATTTAGCATTACATTGCAAGCTTGATTTACCGCATTGCGGTTTACTTCCAGGGTTAAATAAATGTTCACTATCCACTCTCTTCTAAGTTGCTGATCAGTGGGGAAGCAGTGAAATGACCGATTTCACAGACTCCCCATGTGAATAAGAATTTCAACCTGGAACACAGCAGTATGATATCCTTTTATCTGAGCTTCTCACCCTAAGCAGGATGTCAGAGGAAAAATGGCTGGCGTGTGAATATGGTCAGTGGGCTTGCTCTGTGGCCCTCATTTTGCATACAGCACAAACATACTCTCTATTGGTGCCACTCTTTTGTTAGTTCTGTTGTTAATAATGGGTACAGTAGTGCTACCTAAAGAAAGATTATTTCACAATTAGATATCAGAATTTTAAAACAATTTATCAAAATAATCATTCTTTATCAACCAGCCAAGTCTATGTTTTATTAAAGAAACTGTTATACAAATATACAAAAATGCACTGAAAAATCATATTTTCACACCTTTATCATATTGTTTGTTGGATTTCTTTTGTAGGTGTTGGGGCATTCTCACACTTGGCATGGTTTCCTTGTACCTTGCCCATATCCCCTGCTCGTCTGCACTGCACATTTGCACTTAATGTTTCAGGCCCGGGTATGCCTGCGTCATCATGATTCACCTTTGTGTTGAAGAAAATCATTCTCACATAGCACAATAGCACAAAACATTCTACCTTGTGGCTTATATGGAGTAGTTTTGGGCGCAGTAATGCACACCCTCTTGCATGCTGTATAGATTTATCAATCATGCGATGTGATTTTCAGTAAGTTGTGCTGTCTCACTCTGTCTGAACACTTGATGCATTTGGTGCACATTAATTTATATTATTTTGGACAAATATAGAAGCTAAATCTAAAGCAAATTCCCAGTCTTATTTTTGTTCCCAGACCACCTCAGGTGTGAGGAGGAAACATACTTACTAGGAATTGTGCGACAAAAACCAAACCAACAATCCAGGGCTACATTCCTAAAGCTAACAAAGCTTGCTTTATACAACTTTATGTTGAAACAAAACAAAAACAATAAAGGCATGTGGCTACCTGTCATCTTATGCATAATTGTTAAACGTTCTCTTTGTGATGTTATAGATGATGAATTTGAATTTGAATTTACACAGGTGGATTCAAAAATATGCTCCCAAAGCCAAAAATAAAATTTGACATTCTTTGCAATTATTTGATTTTGAAAATTATATGCAAAACTCCTAGTTCTAATACTCATACTACTACTACTAATACTGATATAATGATTAGGCCATCAAACTGGTTGAAGCCTGGAATAATTCTTGAAGGTCGGTGGTTCCCAGAACCATCGCTGGCTTTGGTACCAGCATTGATGTTTGTGGAACAGGCATAGCACACAACCCAGAAATGTGAGTCAGTGCTGGAATCGCTTGGGCCATAGAGCAACAGAGGAAAAGACAGGATGAATGAGGCCAGTAGGAGGTGGAAGGAAACATAGTGAACCACAGGTCTGTAGATTGCTTACATTACCAAGTTGTGTGTCAGCTACTTGGCTCTAAGATCCTCTTTCCACTGCACAAAGTAGTGGAACCTTTTTTGCAAAAAATTGTATGGTCCAATTATGTTTTTCAGTTCCCATTTTTGAATGTCCAGTGGAAAATATCTGAAGCCTATATGTGTTGGGCATGATCTGATAATGTAATAACACTATTGCTATCATGGACGCTTTAACCTGTTGTTTCTAGCCCTGTGCTAGAAATCTACCTAGCATCGGGACAGCTTACTAGTAGGGTTCCTTATTTTCTAATAGGGTTCCTTTTACAAATTGAATGCAGCTATTCTGAATTAGATGATGCCAAAGCTTCTCTTTTGGACAAAACGCTGAGCCATGAAAACATGTAAGCTAGTGAGGTTACCGCGCCAAAGTGGGATAGTGTTTTGGAAAAGTGCTTTCTGTTTACTCAGTAAAATAGCATACATTTTGAGAGATTTACATAAATCAAGTGTTTGGATCAAACAAACAAGTCAGTTTTTTTTAACCGACAGTTTTAGATGAACAGGGGGATCTGACTTGCGTTTCTAGAGATTTTATTGAAAATGAGTAAAAAAAAATAGATCCCTCCGTATTATCTGTTCATGATTGTTCAGTGCCATTTATCAGATAAAATGGAACCATTATTGAAAAGCATCCAATGAAGCTTATCTACATCTGTGTTGTTGGCACAGCATCGTGATTTCAGTGATAATTTTAGTGACAATTTTAAAAACATGTGTTTGACTCTCATATGTGTGACTGAGTGTCTGACTGTACAGCTGCTTGTCATAACATGTAAGGCATTGGTGAGATTGACCGTTATCAGGATGAAGGTATCTTCAGATTGTGCAGACCCAACAGGAGCAATATTATTAATGATGGAATCTTTACTGTATATATAAATGCAAATCCATCACACCCTACTGTTTTTACATTTCTTTTAACATTGCACAGTGCTGCATCTAATGCTGTTCTGTTGATCAGATAGTAGAGGAAGACCAGATTTGGATGGTTTTAAACTGGCAATGTTTGGGAGTCAAAAGAGCTGGCTTTTATTTGTGAGCTTAGCCAGTTTCTCAGACTCATTGAGAAAAAAAGAAAGAAAAAAAAAAGCTGGGATTCCCATTGCTACAGCACACCTGGTATATCTGTGATTTATTAGGTTGCTTACAGTGCTTGTGGGAAACAACAGAGGTTTTACTGATCAGTCTGACAACATGCATTAGTTTTGTTCAGCTTTAGCCAATTTATATTGCGTATGTCCTTGTACATAAACTGACGCTGCTGAGTTTCTTTTGACCGTAGTAAGTATTTCTTTAAGCATTCATTGTATTCTTCTGTGTTAAATGACAAATTGTTTATTGTTCTCATATGACAAAGGGACTTGCTATTTGTTTATTTTTTGTAGTGTTTACTGACACTTTGCTGTTCTTGTGTTCATACAATGAAATGCAATGCAATCAAATTATGCTCTGTTATTAAAGTTGCCAGCATCAACATGTAGCATTACCACCTCACAGTTCCAGGGTCCCTGTTTTGATTCTGAGCTTGGGTTACTGTCTGTGTTGGGTTACTCTCTGTGTGGACTTTTGCATGTGTCCATGTGGGCCTGTGTTCTCTATTTTGCTCCTTCCCCCCCAAAAACATGCAAGTAGGTGTATGTGTGTGTAAATATGAGCGTGCATGGTACCCTGTAATGGATGAGACAATGGTCCAAGGTGTATTCATGCTTCACATCACTGGGGTAGGCTCTGAAATCACAGTGACCCTGAACAAGATAAAGCAGGTAGTGAAAATGTTTGAATGAACAGAGTACTTATATCTGTATCTTAAAATTTGTACCAGGTTGCTGAGTGTATGAACAAATGTGGTGAACTAAGAAGACCCAGATAATGTACTATATTTTTGAATATAGAAATTCTGCATTGATTGGTGCTTTTTGTATGAACCTGTGCTAAAACCAGTGGGGGGGTGGGATTGTAGCAGATGTATAGTAGCATTGTATTGATGTATTGTAGCAATGTGTAACATTGCTGATGCTTGCCAACAATTCAGGACTCAAAAAACAAAATTACATATTGTAGTTGGCTTAGTTTGTCAACAGCCTTAAAAGCATGAACATGAACAGAAGCAAATGAAGCACTGTTCCTAAAATCTGTGCACACTGTCCCAGAAGTACTATTCAGATCCGAATAGGTAATATTTTGTATGTTGATGTAAGTTATCACAGTCTTGTGAAGCTCCAGCATGTTTTTTTTGTATATGCATGTTTTGTGTTCAGAATCAAAGGCACACATTGTTGGAATGAGAAGCAGATGTTGGGTTGGAATTCTCCTGACTGCAGCAGTTCTCTCTCTCTCATTCTCTCTCTCCCTCACTTTCTCTCATGCAGCCTTCCCCACATTGACACTCATCTCAGTCATTTTCCCCACTTCCTCCATCTTTTCTTTTCCTACTTTTTTACTGTTAACAATCAGTCATAACTTTCCCAATGTCCCTCTTTAATTGAAACATCTTGTGTAATTTCATTACATGTTCTTCACACCTACTTGGTTTCTCTAGTAATAAATCCTAGCCATGGTGTCCTACAGATGTCATGAACTTGTGAGAATATATGCGTGTAATTTTCCTATTGAAGCTAAATGGTAAAAAGACCGTCTATGTGTGTGTTTTGCCACGTTGTCAGAATGGCTGTATAGTAGGAAGTGACTCAGGCTCAGTCCATTTCAGAACTACTGCCCCTCTTTCTCTCAGTCTCTCTTTCACTATTTTTCTTTCATGCAGTGTGAATACTTTTTCCAAGAATGTCATCTGCAATCAATTATATAACATAGAATTTATTTATCTTTTCCGATGTGCTTTGTGATGTGTTTTGATATGAAACTGTCTCTTATTGTGTATGTCAGCGAGGATGGTGTCTGGGAAGGCAGATGTTCAGATTGTCCCCAGAAAGCGAAAAATTCTTTGCTGATGAGATCAGAACAGCAGAACAAAAAGTGTCTGTGATGTTTGTAACAACAGTATTGTGGACTGCATTTTAAAGATGAAAGTCTCATTTGTTTAACCTCTCTGTCTCTCTCTCTTTCTCTCTCTAGGGAGTGGACGTGTCGTGAAGCAATTGAGTGTATGTGTATGTGTGTGTGAGGGAGAGAGACGGTCTGTCTGTGTATGTGTGAATTCACCAGACCCAATACAGTGAGCGTGTAAGTGTGAGGGCGCTCTTGGGGGCGGAGCTCCACAAAGGGGCAGAGTTTCCAGGAGGAAGCCAGACAAACATGAGCAAATTGACGTTCCACAACAACAAGACCATGCAGGATCGCCGTTGTGTGTGTGTGTTTCTCCCAAACGATGAAACACTCAACGTCATTGTCAGTGTAAGTCAACCACAATTGCAAAGCGCTCACTCATACATTGATTTGCAACTTCCTGATGCTTTCCTGCCTGAATATTCCAGTTTACACCATTTCCAGTTTATTATGATTATAATTGGGCAGACTGCAGTTTTCAGAGGAATCTGACCTGAACAAGAGTCACTATTGTTGTGTAAATCAAATGGATGGATAGTTCTTATGACTTTACTGCAATTTAATAATTTGTGCAATGTTAAAAGGATTTCATGGTAGAGGAACCACTAGGATATAGCCTTTTTTTTCACTATTCCAAAATAAAAGCCTGTGTACTGCCTGATGGATACTACCTCTTAAAGCAGCCCTATGACAGAAGAACTAAACAATGTAGTGTCATCGCTGACTGCACTGTTCTCCCAAAAGCACCAAACATCCCCAGTTGAAATGGCTGTGAGCTGAACCAGTACCATGGCATCAAACAGAGCAATGGCATTAGAGGTTTATATTATTTGGATGAAACGCAGACAGGGCACATCTCAACACAAAAGACAGGTTCAGGAATTTGCACACCCCTCAGCATACAAACTCAAAGCACCGTGTATCTTTTTTTTTTTTTTCCTTTTCTTTTCTTTTCCTTTTTTACTTCAAAGTGTTTTTGGTTTGATGTATGCTGCCGGCTTTATTAGCTGAGCATCATTTCTGTTAACATCTGGTGCTAAATTATAATTCAAGTCATGGATATGATGAGCTTTAAGGTTTTTTTTTTTTTTTAACCATTATGGATATTATTCAAATGTAATGTGCATAACCAGCTCATTATATAAAATCAGGTCAAGCCTTTCCTATGTCACTGTTTTTAACTGTTTGTCAAAATCTTTGCTAAACATTGTCTGGACAGCCCTGATACAAAACTTGTAGTTTCCATATAGGTCAACACAATTATTAGCATGTGCTGCACTAAGAGATTTTCTGCACCAAGATATTTTCCTGTATTAATTAATGGATGTTTTTTCTTTCTCCATCAGGTGAAGACTTTGTGTCAGGAATTGCTGGAGCAGGTGTGTGATCTGCTCCGACTGAAGGACTGTCACCTATTTGGCCTCAGCGTTGTTCAGAGTAAGATGTTCACATGTTCAGACACGTCTCTGTGTGTATTTGAGTATTTTATTTGTTCAAATCTGTGTGTACGTGGGTAAGTTTAAAATGTATTTAACATGTGACTTCTTTTTTTTTTTTCTTTTCTTTTCTTTTCTTTTCTTCAGATAATGAGCACATCTATATGGAACTGGGACAGAAGCTGTCCAAATACTGCCCAAAGGAGTGGAAACGAGAAGCCAGCAAGGTAACAAACAGCGCACACTTCATAACAATCACTTTGGTAAAGGGCATAAAGTCGATTTAGGGTACTTAGGAAAGTATCTTTAATTCTGAATGTTGAGTAAAAGCTTATTCATTTCGGTGCATGTTTAACCTAGGGAATTGATCAGTTTGGGCCTCCAATGATTGTGCACTTCAGAGCTCAGTACTATGTGGAGAATGGCAGACTTATCAGGTATATTTTTAAATACTCTTATATATATTTTTGCACATTAGTAGTTTTTTTTTTTTTTATATATATTGTTTTACTTGTCTTCAGCAACGCACCCATCATACACTAACTTTTAAATACGCTCTTGCTCAGTGATCGCATGGCAAGGTATTATTATTACTGGCATTTGAGGAAACAAGTTCTACAGTCCCAGTGTGTCCAGCGGGAGGAGGCCTATTTCTTGCTAGCTGCATTTGCTCTTCAGGCTGACCTGGGAAACTACAAACGGAACAAACACTTTAGCTCCTACTTCCAGCCTGAGTCCTACTTTCCTTCCTGGGTGAGCACTGAAGCCTTTCTGTACCTAATAATACGATGGTCAAGCATTGCATGATGTGGACAAATTGAGAGGACTCTCTCTCTCTTTTCATCCTTTCTTCCAACCATCCATCCATCCATCTCTCTTCTCTCTCCAGGTGATCACTAAGAGGGGGAGAGACTACATTCTGCGGCATATTCCCAACATGCATAAGGAACAGTTTGCTCTCACCGCATCAGAGGCTCAGTTGAAATACATCAAACAAGCAGCACTCCTGGATGACGTCACTGTTCACTACTATCGCCTCTATAAGGTAAGGGATGAAGTGTTAATGTGCGCATGTACTTGTTTGTAAGTAAGTACAAGGTTTAAAAAAAACTTGAAGGGCCTCTGAGTGGTGCAACAGAAATGCAAAGTTTGAATCCTGACAATGTCACCGCTATCTATGGCCAGGAGTCCGAGATAGCATCACTTTCCCTGCTCTCTGGATGGGTGGTATGGTGTTATTCTCTCCCTTGACAACCAGAGTCATGCTAACCAATCGTGGGTGTCTGTGAGCTCATGTATGTGGAATATGGAAGTTAGTGATTTTCTCTGATCAGTTGCTGTTGGCTGGCTTTATGTGTTTTAGAGGAAGCATATGCTCGCATTCACCCTCCCTGGTTGTAGATGTGTGATGGGGGAGACCTAGCTAGTAGGTGGGAATTGGCAAATGACTAAAATTGGGAGAAAATGTGGTACAATGCAAAAAAAAACGGCAATAACCTGCTGAAAAATTCTCTTTCAGGATAAGAAAGAAGTGGAGGCATCTTTAACTCTGGGGCTTACTCTGCGTGGCATCCAGATCTTTCAGGTGTGTGTGTGTGTGTGTGTGTGTGTGTGTGAGTGATATGTCTGTGATATGAGTGTGTGTGGGCGCTTTGTGTTTACTGTCTCTTTGAACCCTGCAATATGATGGACATAAAAGCCAGAATTTTTCACCCTCAATATTACTAGCCTATCCTGTTGCATTAAAGCAAAGCAAGCAGTGCTTGTTTTAAATAATGGTCTTTTACATTTCTGACAGTAACAGATATGTAGGCAGTCTGATTTACATGCATCTTTTCACTTTTTTTAATAGCATTATCTTTAATAAAAACATGTTTGTGCACTAAACTGCATTGTTTCATAGTTGAGAAAAGACAGTTGAAACACTGATCATTTTGTTGTTCTTTAGAATGTGGGCAGTGTACGCCAGCTTCTTTATGACTTCCCCTGGACCAATGTGGGCAAACTTGTATTTGTGGTCAGTACTATAAAAACAACAGAACAATCCACAAAGTATCCTAATATGATATATCATTTAACAAATAATTAAGCTTTATTGTATTTATTTATTTAACATTAATACACTTATAAGCTTCGCATACATTGCTACATGGTCTGCTTCATACATAGTTATACAACATAGCATACAGAAAATGCCTTTAAATTGGTTTGACATTAATCCTGCATGTTATCATTGTGTAAAATTCTGTTGATGTGCTCTTTTATTCTCTCTCACTCTCGCTCAGGGGAAGAGGTTTGAGATCTTACCCGATGGCTTGCCCTCTGCCAGAAAGCTCACCTACTACACTGGCTGTCCGCTACGTTCCCGCCATCTCCTACAGTTGCTTAGCAACAGCCACCGCCTATACATGAACCTTCAGCCTGTGCTTAAGCAAGTCCGACGCCTGGAGGAGAACGAAGGTACTTTCATGTTTGTATGTGTTAATGATTTTACAGCACTAAAATTTTGATCACAATACCACAATAGGTGCTGTGATATGATCTACCTAAAGCAATTCTGTGGTAGGAAAAAAATTTGAAAAATTGCAAACTAATATAAATAAATAAAAATCACTATAGAACATAAAACATTTATTTATAATGTAACCGAATATAAAATCTGAATTTTTGCTTAGCATCAAATTATTTTGAATAGGTTCAGATTTTTACATGTTTAATATCAATTACATTATACTGTTTAACCATTTTATTGTGTGTCTTAGGACTATTGGTGGTGTTTGGTAGGCTTTACTGAATTTACTGAAACTGATTATCATACTGGAAATAGCTGTGTTTTCCTTGGCTTTAAATAGGCTAAAGGTCATGAGAGTTTTTTCCATTCTTTTATTACGTCTTGGTTGGTTGTTGCTTCTGCAGTATAGTACAGTGGTGTAATAAATAAATTATCAAGTGAAATATTTGTTTAATTTGCTTCTCTATATCTTCTTTTAGGTCTTAGTTGAAAATCTGATGATGTTTGGGTCATATTTATGCAGAAATATAGAAAATTCTAAAGGGTTCACAAACTTTCAAGCACCACTATAGGTTTTTCTAATATGCTAGCACAAAAAGAAAATGACTGTTTGTGCTGTTTCTAAGTTAGGACTAGGCTTAGTTTAGAGAAGTTACACTACTCACACCACTAAATGTCAGTGTTGCACTAAAAATTCACTTATATTTCTCAGATCAAAAGGAACAGTGATTTAAGGTACAATGGCAAATCAAATTTAACTAAAGTGACTCCATAATAACCAAACTGTACTCTCCCTTGACACTGGGGTGGTACCATTCAGGATGCATGTTTCATACCTTTAGTATGTATATTTTACCTAGAAAAGTGAATGTCCATACTTTTATTAGTGCAAGTGCATTTAATTAGCTGGTGGTCTAAAAGGTTAATATATAGGGGTCCAACATTGCCCTCAACCTTTTTTTTTTCTTTTTTTCTTTTTTCTTTCTTTTTTTCTTTTATTTTTTTGGGCCCCTTGTCTCTGTCTTGCAGATGGGTTCCTAGGTTCAAGGGTAGTCTTAAAAGTTCAGATTCATTTTTAGTTACTTACATCACCGTGTATGTCTCACCACTTTCATTGAACTATGAACTAAATATAACTAACTCACTCATTATGATTATGATTAACACATAACAACAAGAAACTCAATTTTGTCTGTTAAATTTCATGATCTTGAAAATTGAGAATATATGTGCATGTTTTGTAGAGAAGAAGCAGTATCGGGAGTCATATATAAGTGATGCGCTGGAGTTGGACATGGAGCACCTGGAGCAGCGATCTCGTGCTAGTGGCAGCAGCATGGGCAGTGTGTCGCGCCACAAACGTTTCTCGCGGCACTCCACAACCAGCCACAGCAGCTCACACACGTCAGGCATCGAAACCGACAGCTTTCGTACCCCAGCGCACACACCTCATCGGCCTCTCCGCTCACACTCCTCTTCCAACACCAGTCATGCCAGTACACACACCTCTGGCATTGAGAGCAGCGTTAAAGAGCGAGGCCTGGATGATGATGGTATGAATCCCACACCCACAGGCTCCAGTTTTTCTAACTATTTATTAGCCTATGTATTTGTCCATATGCTATTTATAAAAATCAGTTAGTTGCTGGAATAGTAATGTGTAAAGGAGGAAGATCAGTGTGTGCCACCTAGTAGCTAAGCTGTAGCTAAGTACATATTGGGCAGCACTGAATATGTAAAGCCACAGCTGTGTAATCTGCATGGTCGCGTTAATAGATTATGTGTTTACCATTTGTTTATGCAGAGATAGAGATGCTGGTTGATGACCCAAAAGACTATGAAGAACTCACTGATTTAGCATTGGAGCTAAGTCAAGACCTCTGCATTCACATCACTGAGGACATGCTAACATCTGCACAAAGCAATGGCTACTCAGGTACAAATACACACATGCACAAGCCTGAGTTCCAAAAATTATAATAGTGTTAAGATATGAAACTTTAGCTTTTAATTTAAGTGATGCTTGTGTGAATTTTTATGTGGTGGTGGCAGAGAAAACAGATATCTGGCCATGGCACTAACATGCAGCACGGTGTCTGCTCATGCTCCAGTGTTTTAAAACGCATTGTAATTATATATTGGGCAAAGTAGCTATTTGAAATTGTAATTATTAAAAACACAAATGCAATAACACTAGTGTTGGAAATATAAATACATAAGAATCAAGCAAAGGTGCTACTGCAGCTGTATGGCTTAATCTTAATCAATTAAAAGGTGGTAAAAGTAACCAAATTATTTATTCGAGTTAAGTATAGTGTATCACAGTCTTTAATTCTATGCAAAATTATGAATTGCACATAATAAAGATGATGGTGTTGATGTTCACCCAGGCCTGGTTGTGAAGGAAGTAAGCTCGTCAACATCGAGTTCATCTGAGACTGTGGTGAAGATGAAAGGCCAAAGCATTGAATCGCTCCCTCAGGTACCACTCATGTTTACACTCTGACACACTTAACCTCTTGAAATGTAGCACACTTTATTTTTTTTTTAACTAGATTCTTATTTATGTTTTTGTTGTGTATTTGTTATTCAGATGGTGTCTGGCAGGAAGTCTCAGAACTCCACAGACAGGCACAGCCAATCACTGGATGATATCCGTCTGTACCAGAGGAATTCCCCAGAATGGGTGGAGCCCTGTCAGGACTCTGCCCACAGTTACACATTTGGCTGTGTGGAGGAGCTTAGCAACGGTTACCAGGGAGTTGCAGAACAGCGGGCTGGTATCTGTGATGACCAACACCCTTTTCCCATCAAAAGAACCAACAAGTACTTCTCCCTGGACTTGACCGCAGAAGAGGTGCCCGAGTTTGTTGTGTGAATGGGCGAGGATAACCAAAACAAAGAAAAAAGTTTAAAAACATGACTGAGGACATTTATTTGTGTGTACATGCACGTGCGTGCGTGTGTGTATGAGCAAGTGAGATGGATCATTATGCAAAGAAGCTGCTGAATTTCGGACGAGAAAGGGAAGCTGTATGAGTCTGTCTCAGCTGCTTTAGAAAAACCTGAACCCCTGTGTTTGTGTGTTTGTGTTTGTGTGTGTGTGTGTGTGTGTGTGTGTGTGTGTGTGTGTGTGTGTGTGTGTGTGTGTGTGTGT
>JAQQZR010000038.1:9742169-9752319 GCA_030068235.1 Notoglanidium macrostoma
GAGAGAGAGAGAGAGAGAGAGAGAGAGAGAGAGAGAGTCCCAAATAAGTAATACTATGTCATGGGAAAAAGAGAACTTTCTTATTTCTGAGAAGCAGAAACAAATCTGTGGTGTCACCACTAATTTAAGTTGAACAACACAGCACTGCATACCGTAAAGTCCATAACATGCATTATAAGTCTTATAAACAATGCTTTGTGTTCTGTGGATTAATTCTTACCCAAGTGTTTTAAAAAAAGGCATTCACAGTTTCAAATGTTTCATACAGCCCATACTACAACCATTTCGTTGGTAATATTTTACATTTGTAAATATATATTTCAGCAATTAAATGTAAAATTACTACACACACACACACACATATATATATATATATATATATATATATATATATATATATATATATATATATATATGCCCTCACACAGACTGCATTTAAATTTCTATGATTCTCAATCAAAGCTTTCCCCCTCCTACCTTAATTCATTACTCATTCCTCACATTCTGATTCTCTCCTCTATTATTTTCTTTTTTTTCCCTTTTCTATTTGCCAATAATTTGTGAGAAACAGTATATGTCAAGGAGACAGCAAACAAAAGCTCCTCTGAAAACAAATAGGGGTGGAAGATTTACTAGAGAATGATAAAGAGAGAAAATAGACTAACCCAGATCACAAAATGAAAAGTGTCAACAGAAAACCAAATTCTACCTCTGTGCTCTCCTTAAAACAATCACATGAAAGTTATTAGCAAAAAAGAAACCTAACCCAGCTTTGCGTGTGTCAGTGTGTATGCATTCATGCATGAATTTGTCTGTGTGCACGCATGATTAATCTCTGGCTTTCATTGGAAAACACATGGGGCCCAGGGCTGTTGAAACCCTATACAGCCTGTTGCGCAATCAGAAGGAGAAACTTAAAGCCCTTCTGTTTTCTTCTTCTGTCCCCATTTCCAAATTATTCCCCTAACCCCCCTCTCAGTCCCTGCATAGCACTTCTCCCCCTTTGTGTCTCTTTGTTCTGCTTTTTTAAACTTGAATGTGGCCTATCTCCTAGGCCCATGTTTCCAGGAGTAACTCTCCTAGATTAAACTTCAACATTTGTTTGAGTGTGTTTGGTCGATTTTTTACATTCTGTTGAAATTTGGCATGGATCTTGCTGGGTCGGGCCAGCTGGAAATCATGGATGCTCTAACACAGTTGGACCAAATCCCAAAACCCCTTTGCCAAATAGCATTAGAAACTATGTTCCTACTGTTTCAAAATGATTGAGGTATGTGTACATGCACAAGTCAGTCTCTGTGTGTTTTAGCACAACTGGTTTTAATTATTCATTGCATTTCTTTTCTAAAATTCCTGTCAGTAATGCTGAAAAAAACATGGATTCCTTAAGTATCCTGTTTTTAATTAAATTGTTATAACTGGTTTTGAATGTCACTGGCTCTTTTATAAAAATAAATCTCTCATAAGACACTTAACATCAAAAATTAAAAATTCAATTAAAAATTCTAGCATGACACAAATTAGTGGAAATGCTTATTATTCATTAGCAACAGGCAGAAATTATTATCCCATGGCCCGCTTTGAATTTTGAATTTCCCGCTTTGAGTGTTACTAACTTCTTGATAACATTATCAGTTAAGGCACTTCATTCTCTGTGATAAAAACGTTAAGCTTGACATTTCTTCTTCTTCTTGCTGTTGTTGCTCTTTGTGCACACTGTACTAATGGTTAAAACATTATACATTAATTTTATTACCTCTCTGTAAAACAAGTTAAAATTGAAGGTCCCTTGTGGATACTGTAGTAATAAAGAAGACGTTTTAGACTACTACTTCCTACACAGACTAATCTCTGACACCTTAAAGACTTAATAAGCTGGAAATGTGGAACCCTTCGGATTGGGTCATTTCAGCAATTATACACAGTGGTGTTCAATGGGGAATGATCAGGGCCATACTACCCTTTCTTTCATCAGTGACAGGTATATCTCTCTTTTGACTTTAAACAATGTTGTCCTCTGATTACATAATTAGCAGGCTCGCTAGGCTAATCTTTCTGTCTTGGTAAATTTCTCCCCTTCTGTTTGCTCTGCAGATTCTGTCCCACGCTCTCCACTCACATCTGTTCCTCCGATTCAACAAAGAGAGTGGGTGATGGTTTCTTTTCCAACCACCCCTCACTCGCAAATGTTTGCAGTCCCCCATCCCCCACTCAAAAGCTGACTTGTGTTCCCTTTCTTTGCTTCTGCCTTTCTATCTCTCCCACAACAAATCCCAGCTCAAGGCAAAATTCCCACAAGATCTCCTGTCATGCAAAAAAGAAAGCAATTAAAAGCCAAAACAATATATAAAGTTCGGATGATTACGATGCTTCTGAATTAAAAACACTCTCTGTTCATACTGTTCAAAATAATGTCTCACTTTTCATCTGGTCCTCCACTGTCCTTATTTCGCCTCATCAAATTTCCACCCAGAGCAACAGCTGCATAAGTAAGACTCATTCTAATAGGACAAAAATGTGGCTTGAAGAAAAACAGCTGTTTTATGGTGTCACATTTTTATTCTCTCTAACATGATAGACCAGGGTTCATCAACTGGTGGACTGTGGTTTGGATATGGACCAAGCCAAGTATTATAGCATGCCTAACCAAGAACTTGGAAAAAACAATGCTGTAGCGGAGTCGATAAATGTAGGGAAATAAAGCTGGCCTTAATTCAGCAAGTCAGGTTTTCTAAATATGAACCAGTTTGCAACAGATGCTTTGTTGTGGCTTATCAAATCACATATTTACATAAATTATTTAGCTGAAGGCAACTCATCAGGCCAGAGATTAGCTACAGGGTAAGAGACAGTAGGGCAGAAAGGAGCAAGTTTTCACATACATTCATAGATTTTTCATTTTCTTCACCCTCTCTGGTCTGGTTAGCAAACTGACAGCATGACTTGGTTAAGAAAAAAGTTGCCAGTTTTTATTTTAAATAATTTATTTGCAATTAAAAGTATAATTACATCACATGGTTACACAATTATCGAAATTACACTTCTATTTAATGTGCTCATAAACTCAAATGGTTCCATGAAAGTCTCTCACTTCTGTTCATCCTCTTTTTTCATCTTCAGTTCTTAGACTTTTTCAATGGTATGTCACTTTGATGTATCACCATTTACGCTCTAATTTTATAAATTTTACAGTTGACCACGCAGGTGACTAACCAGTACTAGGCATATGTTTACTCTCTCCACGTCAAATTCAACCAGTCACGTTTCCAGAGTCCATGCTGCTAGTCAACAACTGTAACGTGTAGCACCATTACAAAACAAAACATAAGCCCTTCAAATAGTCTTAAACTGCTAATGCTTGGCCATTAACTGGAGATAACTGTTTTCGCCACTCAGCCATGTTAGTCTTTCATCTGGTCCCATGTAAGCAGTAATGTTGATGTAACTGGACCATCGCTAGTTCCACATGGATAACACTATAATAGAACATAGCAAAAACTTACTGCAAATTCTCTGTTAACTATCAACTTCTCATGACTGTCACAGCTTACTGGAAAGGGTGTGAACTACAACTCTAGTGAAGTATTGCAACACATGACCGCTCGTGACAAAAGCAATGTCTTGCTGAGCCCAGCGAGAAGCGTTTTCTTGCGCTAAAACAACTTCGCAATGTCTTGTACATCAAAGTGTTGGCGACTAGAGTTGTATTAAAGTGCACGAGGGGAGAAATATCTCCACGATTATAATTTAACACAATATCACAGCTTCGTGGCTTGGACCCTACGCGCATTTCTGGATTACTAAAAACGTTCATAGACAAACCACATGTTTCAAATTCTCGAAGTAGACCTGAGACAGCGTTGAAAAAAAGCCTTCGTTAAGATCCCTTATCTTACCTGTGTCCTGCCTGAACTGATGCATTGACTGTAAGTCGATGATGTAGGGCGCGAGACGGCTGTCGGCTTGGCCTAGCACGACGCTCCCTCCCCGGGATTCGCTTCGGATCACCGCCTCGATGTGATGAGACACGGCCGGGCTGTAGGGCCTCCAGCGGCCGTGCTCGTTTAGCCATTCCCATACCACCGCCGCTGAGGCCAGCAACATTGTGTCCCTGAAAGCACCAAATATAGCCATCATAAAGCACACTCATCTAATTTCAAGCCACCGCACGAACAGCTACATATTCAAGATACTCGACAGGCAAAGATAACAAACAATGTAACGTAAAGCTCACCGGAATCACTGCAATACACTGTTCAAAATACCCTGTATACTACAGAAAGCTTACAGAGACAGGGTACTGTTAAACACGTATGGCACTACCGCCATACAAAATGACTGAATGGATTTGTTCACTCACATTTACTTAGGTTATGGCACGCTACGGAGAGAAAGAGCAGCATCTGGGTAAAAATCTCCGTCTCAGTTTCATGGCGGCAGCTCCGTTTAAGTGGTGTCAGTAATAAGCGATTAAAACAACAAACATCAGGTAAACCATTCATCCGAGTCATTCGTACATATCCACATTTACACCGATTCGGGTTTCCCGTCCGTCCATCACAGCCGACGAGTCGGTAGCGCAGTGGCTCGTAACTCGTAAGTGCGTTGACATGAAGCTCAGCCCAATCCACGAGTCGCTGCTCCCAACAGGAGGAAATGCGCCGAGATGAACCTCCAACGCCTTTACATTACTGACTCAGGAGCATGCAGACCACCGAGTCCAAACATGTCACCAAACACCAACGGCTCTAGACACATCTGCATAAAACTTGCCCGCCTTCTCTGTTTCACACAAGTAGACTACATAAGACAAACCGGTTTATCTGGTCTTGCTTGTTGTTTTTCTTTTTTTTTCCCAGAAACGAAGTCGTTGAAATGAGACTTCGAATAACTTTCGAAGTGTATGAGAACAAACAACAGATGCGATTGCACCGCATTAGCCATGGGCACCTGCATAGTGAATGTTACAATTTAGAAAAAGTAAGAAGTTTTGGTATTTAATCAGCATAAACATCATATTCTATTTTTAATCCGCAGAGATAGAGAAACTCCACACAGACAGTAACCTGAGCTGAGAATTGAACTGGTGCTTCAATGCCCACAGCACCTCTGTGCTGTGCGAGTCACACCTACCATGCAGGTACAGTTTGTACACATTCAGTTACTGATTGTAGCCCATTTATAATATGCACCACTAATCCGTCAAAATCTACTTTGTCCATCATTGTAAAGAGACCACCACAGGACCAGATATTGTGAGTGGTGGACCATTCTCAGAAGAACAGGTATATAATCATGATAGTGTGTGTTGCTAGGTACAACTGCTTTGCTGGATTTCATTAAATAGTTTATATTGAAAACTTTATTAGACACAACCAACTTGTTAGTTCACACAGTTGGCTCACACGAAATTAACATTTTCCCATTTAAAACTTATCTCACTTTATAGTATTGGGAAGGATTCTCCACAAGATCAGAGGACGAATTAGAACCTATAAACTCAGAAAAATGTGAGAGGACAGGAAAACTTTTTCTGATTTGTGTTCCCCACGAAAAAAAAACGAGGGTTGTATTTATTTTTTTTATCTAACATTACATTACAGTATACAGCATATAGCTGTGCTTTTGTTAAACTTTTGCGTCTTTACTAATCTTTAATAAAAACTATAGTAAGAGGTGCATTTTATCAATTGCAATTCATAAAACTGTAAATATGAAGTAAAATCTAAGATTTCATGCCTATATTTCCCAGTATGCACAGCATGTTATGTGGGTAGCAGTTAATCAATAGTTAATTATAATTGGAGGTATATAGATGGTTAAGCCTCAAGTAAACAGGTCTGTTCGTGCTCAAACACTGAGCACGTTATTAGGAACACCTGTATACACGTTCATGCAATTGTCTAAATCGTGTGGCAGAAGTGTAATACCTAAAATAATGCAGATATTACCTGCAGCTTTACGTAATGTTCACATCCTCCATCAGACTGGGAAAAATGTGATCTCAGTGATTTTGATTTTGACTGATGTCCTGGGATTTTCATGCACAACAGTCTCTAGATTTTACTCAGACTGGTGCAGTAATGAAAAACATTCAGTGAGTGGCAATTCTGTGAACGGAAATGCTTTGTTCAGGAGAGGGGTCAACAGAGAGTGCCCAGACTTATTCAAGCTGAAAGAAAGGCCAGTAACTCAAATAACCACTCTGTACAATTGTGATGAGCAGAAAAGTATTTCAGAATGCACAACACATCTAACCTTGAGGTGGATGGGCTCGAACAGCAGAACACCATGTTGGGTTCCATTTCTGTCGCCCAAGAAAGCTGAGGCTGCAGTGTGCACAGACTGTTGAAGACTGGGAAAATGTCGCCTGGTCAAATGTTGATGGTAGGGTCAGAATTGGGCATCAACAGCATGCATACATGGATCCAGCCTGCCTTGTGTCAACAGTCCAGGTTGGTGGAGATGATGCAATGGTGTTGGGAATGTTTTCTTGGCAAACTTTGGGTCTGTTGAACAGTCATCACCTGAATGCCACAGTCCATTTCAATATTGTTGTTGACCATGTGCATCTCTTTATGGCCACAGTTTACCCAGAACATGCAAACTCCTCACAGAAAGGCCTCTGGTCAATCAGCGGGCTTAAACACGAAACCTGTGTGGCGACAGGGCTAACCACAGCACCACTCCATAAGAAGTTCTATGTTATATGGTATTAATATTTTTTGGTGAGGGTTCAGTGGGTTGCATTAGTGCTTTAAAGTTTCAGGGTCCCCGAAATTATTTCGTTGACAGAGGTGTGATTCATTGTGTTACGTAAATGGTGATTAAAGAATAACAAATACGACAACAATAGGTTATAAACTCCACTAGATGGCGCCAGTGGCCTAAAAACAGCCTCGTTGTTGACGTGATTAGAATAATGTATAATGTTTAGGCTTGAAATAGAATTCTGTTAAATTGGTCATTGGAACTGATAACATGTTGTATTTCATGAGATTTACAAATACTATAACTAATCAAATGGTATTTTATATTAAATATCAAATGCTACTGTCATTACAAAACACTTTAGGTGCGACAAGCACGGCTCCATAGCTCAGGGGTTAGAGCACTGGTCTTGTAAACCAGGGGTCGCGAGTTCAAATCTCGCTGGGGCCTAACTAACTTTTTATTTTGTACCGTAGTACTTATCACGGAAGTACACTTGAAAAGTGTTTTCATTAACGTAGATTTTCTTTTTAGTTTTTATTTTCAGGAAAGAAGGCTGACTTTTGAATAAAATCCAAAACTGACAGGTTTATAATTTAAACGCAAGTTTATAACCTCTTTTACGTCTGTCGTAATATTACGTTATTGTAATTATTAAATACTGACAATAAACAGATGTTTTATTTTGCAACAAATAAAAATGCACGCAAATATAGTGACGCTTTCTGACTAGTTTACACACATTCCACAACGTTATATATCATGTTATTCGAAAATAATGGATTCTATCCGCGACCCAAGATGGATAAAGCGGTATAGATAATGGATGGATGGATGGATTCTATTGCAGCACGCTGCACCGTGTCATATTCACTACCAGCCAAATGGCACGTCGAGACAACACTACAACTTTTCATAGAAAGAAAAGGCATAATGGTCAGGGCCCGGATAGCTCAGTCGGTAGAGCATCAGACTTTTAATCTGAGGGTCCAGGGTTCAAGTCCCTGTTCGGGCGTCTGCTTTTACAAATTCTAATTTATTTGTATAGCGCATTTAATAACAGACATTGTCACAAAGCAGCTTCACAAAAGTATATAAATTCTGAATATAAACTTATGAATCTGTACATTTACACATGTGAACAAAATTGTTGGTACACTTCCATTACAGAAAGAAAAACCCACAATGGTCACTGAAATAACTTGAAACCGACAAAAGGCTTAATACATAACAATTTATTGAAAATTAACAAATGAAAATCAGACATTGCTTTTGAATTGTGGTTCAACAGAATTATTCTAACAAACAAACTAATGAAACTGTCCTGGACAAAAATTATGGTACCCCTAACTTAATATTTTGTTGCACAACCTTTTGAGGAAATCACTGCAATCAAGCGATTCCTGTAACTCTCAATGAGACTTCTGCACCTGTCGATAGGTATTTTGGCCCACTCTTCGTGAGCAAACTGATACAGCTGTCTCAGGTATGAAGGGTGCCTTCTCCAGACTTATTTTTTCTTTTTCTGTCTTTTCTAGGGACACCATCATTTTTGTCCAGGCCAGTTTAATTAGTCTGTTTGTTAGAATAATTCTGTTGGACCACAATTCAAAAGAAATGTTTGATTTTCATTTGTTAATTTTCAGTAAATTGTTATGTATTATTCCTTTTGTCAGTTTCAAGTTATTTCAGTGACCATTGTGGGTTTTTCTTTCTGTAACAGAAAGGTACCAACAATTTTGTCCACATGTGTATCTATATATACTGTATCCCTAATGAGCAAGCCTGTGGTGACGGCGACGGCGGCAAGGAAAAACTCCCTGAGATGACAAAAAGGAAGAAACCTTGAGAGGAACCAGACTCAAAAGGGAACCCATACTCATTTGGGTCAAAATGTATAGTGCAATTACAACTCACACACTTTAATACTAGGGTCAAGTTTAGAGTGCAAGACCGTTCATGGTGATATCAATCCTATGCCATTGTTGCAGAACTTATCATGTTAACAGCAGTCCAACGGCATCTTCACAGTTCTAGGTGTATGTTGAGACACTTTATATGGTGCCATATTTAACAGGAGCAAGTGGTTTCCAAGTGATGACTCCAAAAAGGAGCTGGACACCGGGATGGGTCAGGCAGGTCGGGAAAGCAGAAGGGGTCAGGATCACTGGAGTCTCCGGAGTAGCATGTGCAGTTCGACAGACAGAGAGAGACAGCATCCAAACATCCCAGTTTACCAAAACATTCTATGCCTGAGAACCCTCCAGATCTGCTCCTTTACCTAGTAGAAAGCTATTAACAAAAGGCTTGTCTAAACAAATGTGTTTTCAGCCTAGATTTAAACATTGAGACTGTGTCTGAGTCCCGAACACTAACTGGAAGACTGTTCCATAATTGAGGGGCTTTGTAAGAGAAAGCTCTTCCCCCTGCTGTAACCTTCATTATTCGAGGTACTAACAAATAGCCTGCACCTTTTCATCTAAGTAGGCATGGGGGGTCATAAAGGACCCGAAGTTTGCTCACATACGGAGGTGTGAGATCATTCAGTCCTTTATGGGTCAACAGTAGTATTTTATAATCAGTGCGAAATTTGTTCAGAAGCCAATGCAGTGTAGATAAGATTGGGGTGATGTGCTCATATTTTCTTGTTCTAGTAAGGACCCTCACTGCATTCTGGACTAATTGGAGCTTGTTTATGCTCGTACTGGAACATCCAGTCAGTAAGGAATTACAATAATCTAACCTAGAGGTGACAAAGCATGAACTAGTTTTTCAGTGTCATGCAGTGACATCATATTTCTTATCTTGGCAATATTTCTGATATGAAAGAAGGCTGTCCAAGTGATATCTACATGAGCTTCAAACAACAGATTGGAGTCAATAATCACACCAAGGTCTTTTACTTTGGCACATAGTGAAACAGAAAGGCCATTCAGAGTTACTATGTAGTTGGAGAACTTACTTCTAGCTACATGTGGTCCTAGTACTTGTACTTCTGTCTTATCAGAATTAAGTATAAGGAAGTTATTCAGCATCCATTGTCTAATGTCCTTTACACAGTCAATTTTATTAAGCTGGTGTGTCTCATCTGGCTTTGCTGAAACATACAATTGTGTGTCATCAGCATAGCAGTGGAAGCTAATACTATGTTTACGAATAATATTTCCCAGAGGTAGCATACATAAAGAAAAAAGCAGTGGACCTATCACAGAACCTTGTGGAACACCAAACTTCACCTTACTATTTGTAGAGGAGTCAACATTTATATCAACAAACTGATAACGATCAGTTAAATAAGACCTGAACCAGGAGAGGGCCGTTCCCTTAACTCCCACAACCTTTTCTAATCTATCAAGGAGAACAGTATGATCAATGGTGTCAAAAGCTGCACTAAGGTCAAGTAACACAAGCAGGGAGACACAACCCTGATCAGAGGCCA
>JAQQZR010000038.1:9761016-9796873 GCA_030068235.1 Notoglanidium macrostoma
CCCTATTGAACAACTGTAGTAATCCATATTGTCAACAACCGCTCAACTAAGTAAAGAGAAACAACAGTCCATCATTACTTTCAGACATGAAGTGTCTTTTAAGTAATAAAAATAAAGAAAAAGACATTGAATTAGAAGGCGTGTCCAAACTTTTGACTGGTAGTGTATATAAACATATTTTTATATTTTTAACTACGGTGGAGCTACACTTAAGCAGCTGATCAGGATTTAAAAGGACAAAACTGGTTGGTTCTACAGCTGAATTTTCAGAAGTACTGATCACTTACTACTCAACATTTTAAAACACAAATGTGCTTTTTATAGATGATATCGCTATAATGAACAGTAATAACATTAAATATTTAATATTAAACCAGTGACCCAAAGCAATGTACACAATAAAACCATGTAATGCATCATTTATCTGTGTACAGAAATTAGCAAACCTAAGATCAATGCAATGATTTTGCTAAAAAGTACTGGAAAGGGTTTCAACACCAGAACATGCAGTACCATGTCAGTAAAATAATATATTGCATGGTACTACTAATCTAGAATCCATTTCTTGCCTGTTGTGCTTAACCACATAGCACAGAACTCAATCTAAAAATCTACCAACATTCTCAGTTCATAAGTCATATGCCATTTGTACAGTGAACACAAATACTGTCACCAGACATTTTAATTCTGTTTGGCTGTGTTTCCACCTTCATGTTTTCCATCCTTATAAGAAATAAAGCTTTCAGCTGGCTCCCATGTGTTTTTCCATTTTGCCCCACTGAAAGACAAAAAATATGTAACCTAGGCTGATTTGCTAAGTTTGTAGAAACACATTTTATGCAACATAATACTGGTTCATCAAGGCAACAGACATGAACTATACAGCTTACTCTTTAAAAGCATTAGAGATCATTTTCACATTAGGGTTATACAGATCAGCTTACCATAACGAGCAAGGCATCCACTTGATTCTGACTTCATTTCGCCCCTTTTTAGTTTAAAGAATAGAAAAGGGAAACATTTAAACAAGCCCATAATATTTCATATAAACTACAGTATAAGGTTTGCTGTGAGAAATACTTTATGGAGCGACAGACAGAAAACTATTTACATGACGATGTTTAACGCCGAGTGCAAGTTCAATGCTCTGACATATTAGGTTCATTATTTTAACTACCAAAAACAATGCCAGGATCTTGTATTGTGCAATACGGATTTAAGGACTGAATTATATCTATTAATATTTTTTTAACTTGACCCACCTTTATCTTTCTCCATCTAAGAATTTTCTCAACAGGAAACACGCCATTGTACATGTCATGATTGCAATCTGGAAAAAAGATCATATTGAGAACATCAGATCATATTAACCAGTGAAATGTTGAGAATCACAGCAATACAAAGGAGCACTCATTTTTTGATGCTAGGTGAATACTGAACTACTAATTTAAATCTACTTAAAATGCAAAAACTTTACCTGACATTTTCCGTTTCCGTGACAGTGAATTTAATCCTTTTGGTAAGTCTTCACTTGTACTGGATGAACCTTCATCACACTCCACACTGTCAACTCGACGTACAATCAACGCTTTTGATTGGGTCCATTTTTCCGCTGGCTGGCTTTTGCTAAAGGTTGTTGGAGAAATGGAATCTTCTGTCCCATCATCTGACTGCCTCACACTTTCACTTGATTCGGTCCCTGAACTGGAAGCATGGCACTCCATGACAAGTTCGGTATAGCTGTTAGATACAGATGCTTTATCTAACATGGGTGCATTCATGGTTGTGGCTGCAGATGGTTTATTAGATCTCCCTCTAAATGGTGTGGGTTCCACAATGGAGGACATGTTCTTGGATGGCCCCACAGAGCTCACACCGTTTTGATCATCTAGCAAAAAGGAGCCTTTAGGAAATAAAGCAGCTTCTAACTGAGCCTCTGAAATTCTCTCCAAGCGAACCTCCACCTTGGCCTTTAGTTCTTTAGGTGCTGAAAAGGAATGGGAGGGGCTGGGGATATCTTGTTGAGCAATATCAGAAACATGACCATGGGCATGGATCCGCTTATGTATGTTCCAGCCACACAGAGTAGCAAACATGTGATCACAGAGGTAACACTTATATGGGAATGGCTTCTTAAATGTAGGGGGCACACGCCGATTGTGATTGGCCAGAGTCCTCAGACTGGTAAATGTCTGTCCACACCTGCTGCACTTTAGCTTTCTAGAGCACTTGTGGCTCTTATACCCTGTGCGGTCCTGAAAATCTGTACCACAATTTGTGCAGGAGTACACACATGAAGCCACTAGTGAGTTTTTTTTTGGCTCATCTTGTTGCTCTGGGCATTGGCCTGAAGTGCAGCACAGACAAGGTTTCTGGCTGCTTAGGAGTTGCCGGTCACGGAGCATGTGTTTTATACCGTTGCTTTGGGGTAAAGAATTTTTTTTTTGCATATACTTTTTCTTTGACACCACTGCCCCCTTTCCCTGCAACCTTTTACTTATAATAATAGTGTCTGGGCTGGATGATGGTTGTTGGGGGCTGACCACTGAAACAGCTTGGATTGAAGAGTTTGACAATGCTTTGGTCTCTGTGGCAGATGTTTGACACTCCGAGACAGCATGAGATGTAGATGGACGACCTCTTTTTTGTCCAGTTTCTAATTGGGTCCCCTGGGCTTCTGGGCCAGGTGTTTCTGTAAAAACACAAAAGCAAAGAAAAAGCACCTGTGTATGCATGTATGTAGGTGTATACATACATAATACATAATGACCATCATCACAACTAAACCCTTACCCTGACTCTAACCTAAACTGCTACCTAATTTTTCAACCCTAAAAGCAAGTTTTAATCCTCAAACAGCCCTCTGAAGAAGTGAGGACGAGGCAAAATATCAATTTACTAACAATTACTACAATTTACTACTTTACAAAAATAAAATGTGTTAAATACGTAAATAAAAATAATAAAATGGTTAAATACGTTTTTTGGTCCTCAATATGTAGCAAGTACAAGTACACCCCGACACAGAATCCAGTTTATTAGGAACATTTGTATATCTGCACTCTCATGCTCTTATCTAATCATCCAAACATTTGGCAGCAGCATAATGCACAAAATCATGTAAATTCAGGTCCAGAGGTTCAGGTAATGTTCACATCAGACATAGAATGAAGAAAAAATGTGATCTCTGTGACTCTGATCATGGTATGGTTGGAGGTGCCAGATAGGCTGTTTGAGTATTTCATAAATCTGCTTACCTCCAGAGGATTTCACACACCTCAGTCTCTAGAATTTACATAGAATGGAGTGAAAAACAAAAACTCTAGTCTGTTTGCCTTGGTTAAAGGCACAGAGATCACATTTTTTTCCATTCTGATGTTAGATGTGAACATTAACTGAAGCTCTTGACCTGTACCTGCATGATTTTATGCATTATACTGCTGCCACAAGATTGCCAAGATTAGACAACTGCATAAATGAGCAGGTGTATCTAATAAAGTGGACTGTGAGTGTACATACAACTGCCCACGGCCAACATATTGGAGCAACATATTCTTTTTGCCTCTCTAATCATCCTCACTGTGCATCCAGGCAAAAAACACTTGTATCATTTTTAAGCATGTTTATTACAGCTGTAGTTATTTTAAATTACTTATTTATTGCCCTAAAAGTTGGGTATTTTTGAAGATGTAGTTGTTTTGTTAAAACCTGAACACACTTCTCATTTAACTTGTGTATTCTCTATTCTTCCCCATTTTAAAGAATGAGCAAGGGAATTTGGTCTCTTTACCACCTCATATTTATACACCAGTTAAACAAGAAGGCATCAATGACCAATTAATACCTCTTAAATACTCGGATAAACTTTTTAAAAAGTAAATATAAATGGGAAAATGGCATTTAGAACTAATTTCTTAGAATAAATTTACATCAATTAAAGGTTTAAAGTGTGGTGTTAAGCTAATTAACCACAAAGTCATATTCCCCATGCAACTTTTATAAACTCATCTTTATCAAGGGTGCCAATAAGTATAGAGTTGATAGTTTATAGAGCAGGTCTTCCCACAATCTAAACAGTGTGCAATGGCTAAAGCAGGAACACTAACCAATCTTTTATCAAATTGATAGGTACATTGCACATTGGTCCAATATCCCAAAACCTACAGTCCAAGTTTTACTTATCTTTGTACATAATTTAGCATTTTACTTCAGTGTGTACATGTAGGGATTAAGGTACTCTCATCTGCACTTGAGCAAATGGAAACCATACTAGAAATAAAGGATACTGAATTGTATAATACCTACGGTACAGTAAATTTGGGTATTTATATACGGCAAGAAAGAGAGATTACAGAAACGTATTGGTACATGACCACAATGGAAAGTTGGTACACATTCTTTTCAGTTTGTGTGTACAAGATGACATTTTCACATCAGTTTCAAAAACAATTCAATCTGTACAATGCTTTTAACATAAGATCCAATCTGATTGTACAGTTTTAATGTAGCACGTTCTATAAAGCTTTACCAGGTATTGTAATTTCTGGAGTTGGTTGTTCAAGAACTGAAACGCTGTCCTGTCTGGTGTCCGTTTCCTCAACCATGGCATCTTCAGATATGTGCACTTCACCCTACAAGAATAATGACCATTTTCAAATATTAATTTTAGGGAATATGAAGCATATTGGCTGATATGGTAAAACCTAATCTGAACTGCAACTCAATGTCAATATTTACCAATTGTAAAAATACAAAAATTCCAAACAACCATACTAAATCATGCAATATACACACACACACACACACGCGCACACACACACACACACACGACAATGTGTGCTAATGAAGCATAAAAACCAAAAGTTAGTGCTGTGCTGTCTCATTTAAAATCTAATCAAATAAAATGAAAAAAGGTTTTTTTTTTTCCACAGATTTGCTATTTTCTATTTGAGGCGAAATGGCTTTGACACTTCACAAATGAAATGGACCAGGAAAACAAACAAAAAAAAACAATCCCTTGCAACATTAGCGAATTAGCAGGGATTTCAATGCATTTTGCATCTTTTGTATCACTTTAACAGCTTGGACATCAAAAAAATGCCACCCAAACCTAAAAATAAACAGATTGGTTCATGTCTAGAAAGCCTTCTATAAAATTGTTTAACTATAAGAAATTAACACATGAATTACAACATTACAATTAATACAGCTAATCTGCAAGTCAAGGTTAAAAACTTAGGTTAAAAAAACAAAAAAAAAAAAAAAAAAAAAAAAAAAAAAAAAAAAAAAAAAAAAACACCAGCAACTAAACCAAAGAGTCACACATTTACAAAATTTTCTGAGGTTGTTCTCCCACCCTGTATTTATAGGGGACCTGATGTAGAATTTTATTTCTTCTTGTTTTTTTAAAAATCACAAGATATGTTAAAGTGATTTAGGGATGTACTAAGCCAATCAAAGTGGACTGTTACCTTTAGGGGCCACAGAAAGTAAATAGGCGGAGAGAACAGGCGAGTTAAAAGTGTCTCTTTCCTATGGAGAAACTTCCCTCATGAAAATATGACTTCGCAGAGCAATTTAAATGAAGATGGAGGAGCCTTCTAGTCATTCAGAAAACAGTTCCTTGGCAAAAAGAAGTGGAGATGTCATGGAGAACATGCAAGTGTGCAGTTCCTGGATGCACAAAAGGAAACCCAGAGTCTGGATTTTCTTCCAAAAGAAGTTAAAACACAAAGGAATGGCTGAATTTTATTTTTGAGAAGTCCCTAAAAATTTTAACCCGACATTCATGTTGTGTTCAGCGCATTTCAGTGAAGACAGTTTTAGCAACTTTGGGCCATTTCAGACGGGCTTTGCTACAAAGTTGGAACTGAAAGATGTATCTGTACCAACTCTCTTGAAGTTGATCACTAGCTTGCAAACTAGATTTTCTTAAGCCAATCTAGATTAGCTTGTCAAGGTAGCTTTCCCAGTGAGGGATGTGATAGGGCACACAAGCTATGTAAACATCATATGTATATATAGTGGCGGGTGGTAGATTCATTTTAGTGAACTGATTCTTTTGAATATAAGAGGTAAGAGACCACATTAGTCCACATATTCGTGCGCACTACATAGTGACAGTAAAGGTTTCTAAACAATTGCATGCAGATGAATTAGGGGAAAAAATTCTCAGTTGTGTTGGTGAACTAGTATGAAGGACTCAATAAAAAGAGCTGTTCAAAAAAAATGACTGATCATGAACTGAACACCACTAATTACGCAACATAATTGGTGGCTTCCAAAATACGGAATGTAAAAATCCGGCATGCAAACGTTACACCAAGAGCTTGGCCCATTTTAAAGTATTTCAGTCAAAAATAACCAATAATCCAGTAGCAAAAACTCCTAAACTGGAAATCTTTTCACACTCCAAGTTTCAGGAAATGAGTTAAAACTGACCAAATACTCATTCCTTCCTGAAATTTTCAAAACCGCTTTAATTTTCACCATCCCAAAAGACTGCAACACCAACAGTAGGTGGCCAGCTAGCTGTCAAATTCATAAAACATTGAAGGTTTCTTAAGGGGGTCTGAGTACAGATAAGGGCCCTTAATTTAAAAAGTTCTGTCTTATATGCACAGCCCTCAAAGGTTCCCCAAGAGGGATTGCCAAATAGCCTTTAATGGTTCTAGATTTGGGCTTTTGTAATTCTCTTAAATAAGCTTACTATGTATGAAAAAAGCTGTAAGTCCTGTATAGTTTAACCAATACAGCCCCTCAAAATTTAAGTTGTGCAGTGATGCAGTGTACATGGAAAATAGCTTACCCTGCTATTTGTATGTTTAAAAATCATAGGACTCTGCTGGGACACTGCCACATCATCCTCTTCGATTTTGAAAGTCACTTGAGTCATTTGACTTCTGAAATTGGACTCTGCTCGCTGCTTTTCTCTCTGTTCCAGCACTTGCTTCAAGTCATCAATTTCCCTCCAGCTACGAGAAATCTCTATTCTCGTCTCCAACATGACATCAGCAAAAACCTTCACAATCTCTGATGTCGTCTTAATCATGAGCGCCTCAATGATAGTCTGAAATTTGGCAGATATTGGGTCTTCCACCTCCATGATGTTTGCTTTTTTGCAAAGGACAAAAAAGCAGGATGTATTTCACAATCTTAACTTCCTATGAAAAAAAGCATAAATATATTGCAATTTTCAGTATATACAAAGTTACATAATTAGATTTGTACCAATGAAACACAAAAAGTACCCTAATGTCAGTGATGTGCTGAGAATTATCCATCCTTTAAATATCATCTACTTAATAGTGGTCGCGTTGCATTAATGGACGGAGTAGAAAGTTGCAAATGGTGCATAGCAACAGAGTAGCCACAGTCAACAATTGTTTGCTGGGTTGATTCGTTTGTAAAGAAGGTACCAGAGCTGCTCACGTTAGGTTACTAAAAGCCATCCCATTATTTTCCCCCCCACGATTTACAAGCTAGCTGTCTGAATTCACTCCTTTTTCACTCCATTTAAAAACCCAGCCACTGGAGGGAAAACTGGGATGCGAATTTTGCTGCGAAACTGCTTCGGTTGCGACGAGACATGCTTCATGCAGGATAAATAGCCAGCATCTAATATCTAATGTTACCTACTTAAGAGAGACGTCCAGAATTACATATCCAGAAACACAAAAATACTCACCCCTGATATACAAAGAAACTACAAGTGTCGTTTGTCGATCCCTTCGTGGATTTTTTTTTGGCCGCTAAAGAATTTTTCCAGGGTACTATGTGCAACTCGTAAAGGATCCGGTTAGAAACATACACTACATACTCGGTTCCGCATAGAGAAAACTTGCAGTATAGGGAGTATGTTCAAAAAATATTTCTACTAAGAAAAACGTGGTGATATTTACGGGGGTCATCAAATTTGACCAAGCAGAGCTGAGGTAAAAAATGTGATCGTGCAACATAGAACAGTAAAACTATATTTAACTATAAAAGTTAGAACTAATGCAGCAGTTAACGAAGTTGAATGTATACAATGTTTAGTGAATGCCACTGAATGTCATTCATGTGCATATAATAGGTCATAATTAAGGGAAATTCAGGATGTTCGAACCCATTCACCCAAACTTCCAGCATCTCACCAAAAAGAAATCACATTTAATAATTTCAAATTAAACATTACCTACCTACTACTTTAATATTAATAAATAAAACATTAGGTCAGAGCTAGCCAAAGTGCTCAGGATGGGTTATGCTGCTTCAGGATTGCTAGGGTTAGACCTTATTTAGACCTTAAAATGTCATAAACAGAAATTTGAAGTCAAAGCTCAACTCAATGCTACTAGTGCAGTTTGCATATGGCTGCTCGAAAAATTATTTCCTGGTCAGGATCCAGGTTGTTGCCTACTGAATTACTTAGTAGCACCCAGAATCAATGCTTCTGTTTGAAAATATTTGGAACACGGAAATTTCTATTAATCCAAGCTTATGTCTTCAGCACTCTTCCATTTTGCATAGCTGTGACATGACATCCTGTTTTCAATAATGATGCAGAGTTAAACATTTTAACAGGAAAAATAAATCTTTGTTAAAAACAAAACAAAAAAAAAAGTTGTGCAATTAATAATAAAAGCAAGAACATATCTACAATTGATGAAATGAGATTCTGGCAAGGCAAACTTGTGATACAAAGCAAAACAGAGCATAATATGAGCATCATGTTTACATATAACATAATACTGTTTGTATCTAATATTCTCCATTAAATTTATTCAAGAACTGTTCCTTTATGTGCTTTTAAATAATACAGAGCTCAATAATTTTGAGAATATATACAGCTGATTATTTAGCTTATTCTTACAAAATATTCCCTTTTTTTCAGCTGATCAAACTCAAACTTTAGAAGTGGGTAACACTGTTAATCTTGAGCATTTAAATCTCCATCTTCATAGCATTTAAAACAAAGTTTGATGCCCTTATTTTTGTCAAAAGCTGTTTTTTCTGTATTTGTGGTCTTTATGTTTCCAGGAAACTCTTCTGAGAGCAGTGTGCTTGTCTTTGAAGCTCTGAAACCACATTCTCTTTCACCAATAACACATCACTGCTGAGTCAAAGTCTTGCTCATTCATATCTTCCTTCAAACTATGCTTTTTAAACCACCAACCCCCACAAGGTAGTCAAGGCAACCGAGTTAGGAAAATATTACTTCAGTTTCCAGTCACAGATTTTTATGTTTTTATAGTATTCTCACATTAATAGAACCTTACATTGAAATAAGCCTGCTTGACCCATGTTTCACAGAAGTTCATTTATTTCTCCTCCACCTGTTAGCCAATTCAAACAATAATAGAAAACATATAACCATAATTCTTACAAAAATCAATTTCTTAACAACAGGGTTAGACAGTATACTTTTCTTCCCCTTGCCTTTGAGATTTGTGATAGTGTAGGTAATTTTTGTAGAGCTCGCTGAATACTTCCTTAACACCCATTTGCAATGTCCTGTTCAAGAACTTTATATCCTGTTCGACGCACTGGTCCAGGATGCAGTAGATGCCTTCTGTCAGGTGCGCCTTGATTTCTGGTCGAAGTGTCACCTTCACAAATTAAACAAAGAAGCATGGCCTTCATCACTGATGCAGTACGCTACTATACACAAAGAAGCATTGAGCAGAACTTAAATAATGTACATGATGAAATTAATACAGTTCTTATTAGTGAATAATTGTAAATAAAATGGTAATCTTCTTTATTTGTTATCAATGTAATGCCACGCACCAACAACTTGTAAGACAGGTTCTCCACCAACATCAACGCAACAACTAAGGGAATATGCTTTTACAGAAAAGGTCATCTAATCAGTACAGTGCGAAGGCTTTCAGAATCTATATCATGGCTCACCAAAGCTCACCATAGTCATGGCCATATGTTTGCAACAACTTCAGTATACTGATTTGTTGATTCTCTGGAAGAGGTGGCCTACTACAGCCTAGGTTTCCAGGTTCCTGGTTCACCATTCATACCTATGGGCAATTTTGAGCAGCCAATTAACCTAATTCTCATGTCTTTGGACTGTGGGAGGAAACATAGGCACAGGGAGAACATGCATACTCCACACAGAAAGATATGCTGGTTGATCCAGGGATCAAACCTGTGACCATCTTGCCATGAAGCAACTTTGCCACACCTTTAGCTCATAGTGGTTCAAAATTTTACAAAGTCTACATTCACACTAGCAAGTGGCAAAACACCCATTTCTCTTGTAGTTTGTCTCTTGTGGACATGTAGAGGCCACTACTGTTGTCACTTGTGTTCAGGGACTGTTTAGCATTTTTTCAGTTTTGACGGCTCAACAGTTAAGGTACTAGGTTTCTGAACAGAAGGTCATTGGTTCAAGCCCTAGCAATACCAAGCTGCTGTTGGGCCTATCTGCCCCAGGGGTAGCCCCATGTCATGGCTGACCCAAGCTTCCTAACAGCTGCAATATGTGAAGAAAATAATGTCACTTTGCTGTAATGTATATGTCACAAATAAAGGGTGCTTCTTCTTCTAGTAGCTAAACTCTATAGCCTACACCAGACTTGACAATTTATACAAACCACTTTTGTTGATTTAGCGTTGACTTACATGTTATGTTTTCTGTACTAGCTTCGTTAGCAGAACAACAAAGTATGCTAACACTCACCAGAGGCACCAATGATCTCTGCTATTTCCTTTCAAGTTTATTTTTCTTTGTAATGTCTCTATAAACACAATGAGAGATCATAAATGCTAGGATAAGATGAAACCATGTTTTTTTCCCTCTTTGAACATCAAATAGTAAATGGGATCTAATAGCATAGAAACTAAAGTTGTGACCACATGTGCTATAGGATGTGCTGTCTGACATATCATTCTGTCTCTTTGGATTTCGTTTGAATTTGACACTATGGCAGCAGGGACATGGTCAAGCACCAGATTGGAATTGTGGGTACAGGAGAATGTGTGGTAATGAAGTAGCGTACACCTGTTCATGATTAAATGTGTTGATTTGTGTGTGTGTGTGTTTGTATGTGTATGTGTGTGTTTGAGAAAGTTGAACAAGACATCTGGTGCAAGCTGATAAAACACATGATTTGACAGTATTTTGATAAGCTTGTGTATATCAAAGTGACAGCTTTGTTTCTTTTCATATATTTTCTGTGCTGAAAAGCTCAGCCCAAAGAAAAATAAACAGACTTGTGCTCTCTCTCACACCTGCTTCTAGGGCTCTCATTCTCCTCATGACAGTCAGGGAGTGACAGAGATTTTACCATGCTATAGCTCAATTCTCAGCTCCGTGTTGAACACATACATAGAAACTGAATGATTGCTTTGCTGCTTGCTAGTGAGAACATAAGGTAAGACACCTTATGCTGCTTTTTTACATGCCATAATCTCATACACCATTTAGAGCTCTCGAAAAACTAAAATTGCTGTTTGTTTGTTTTTTTTAATTTCATCAATCCCTAATTTTTTAAAATATCACCAAAATTTAAATTTTCAATACTACATTATTTGACTAAACATTTGAGAAAACTACATTATTTGACTACCAACATAGACCACTTGTACTGATACACAGTTAGAATTAATGAAGAATATTTCAAGTGCTGAGACACAACTATTTAATGTCTACGAGCTAAAGATTTACCTTCTGAAGTTCAGTGACATACTGAGCTACTATGAAAGAATTCAGGACAGTGAAACCCTCTGCTGTGGTGCCAATATGGGTGTACATCCGCTCCACTAGCATGGCACACTTTAAAAGCTTCTCAGAGTCCTTTCCTGAGATATAAATAAATAAATAAATAAATAAATAAATATGGTCAATCTTAAGGTCTCTGTGAATGATTATACTTTGACTGTATTTTATAGCTAGAATAAACAAATAATACACAGTGATCTGTGTGATATGATTTGAACAATCTGAAAAAATATCAGGTCTATATAAAGCAATATTATATCTCAGTTAAAAGCATTATCACACCTATTACACAGTAATGTGGTGCAGATGCATTTTTGCTGCTTTACGGTGTTCACCTCTATCCTTTATAAATAAGTCTGAAATTAATGAACACCTATTACTAGAAACTGATGCAACTGAATAGCCAGGCCTACTTAAAGCTGTACTAGATCATACTACAAAATCAATTAAAAGAATACCCTTGTATAAAATACAAATATCCTTATATACTTGAGGTTAATTTTTAATAAGGTTACAATGTAATATCACATTATTATATCATCACACACAAATATTATGTCAAATATGCCTTTGGTTCCTACATTTTACTGAAAATTCCTTATTGACAGCATGTTGAATTTTAGTTGCCGCTAGTAAGGTTCTATGAATAAAAGGCTGACTTGGCCCACCTTTCTCATTCTCCCCTTTTTGCCTGCCCTCTCGTATGATGGACGCCACCAGACGATAAAAACAGTTCAGGAAGACTGGAGAAGCTTTCAGCATCACCTATGCCCATTGAGAGACAAGAATTTTAAAAACTGGAAAAAACTAACTGAAAACATTTTTCACAGGAATGCAGCTAAACTCACTACTAAACTGAAATCTTGAAATTTTCACTGTTCACTCACTGAATTAATTTTTTGCTGTCTTCTGAATTTAGTTGTAACAAGATACATTTTTTATTGAAACAAGGTTTTAATGAAGAATTCAACCAATCTATCAAAAAGATTCATAAGTACAGTTCAAATTCTTCATTTGGGTGAATGATTATTCAAATTCTTTGTTGGTCTGTGGGTTTAGAAAGCAATATTTGAAGTAAATTGTAATGAACTTTTTGGTATGTGTAAAACTAGAACATAAGCATTTTTAGTACATTACACTTATGATTTTTTCTGTTTTATAAGATTTTGAAGTAATCTTTTTTCTCATATGTCAAGAAACCAACACCAAAACCAAAAGAAACAGCTCTAATAAATCCTTTAAATATAACAACTTCTATCTTTTTCATTCAGGGGAGGTTAAAAAAAATCCGGTAACTGCTGATTCTAGATGTGCTGTTAGTGTACACAAATGCTTTTATTTAGTTACACAAGAACAAGTTCAAATGTTGATCAGCCCAAATAATTTTTTTCTTAGTCTCATTTCTGGTTGTGAAACTACCACTTATTAACACAGCTTTAGTTAAAATGAGGTACACAGACTACAGGTACCCTGCCAGGAGAAGGTTGCTTACCTTAGGGTAGCACAGGATGATGGCATACAAGGCTTCATGGATGGCATGGAAGGCTGAATAGTAATCCTCCATGCATTGGTTTTCCAGAGGCACAAACTCAAGAGCTCCCAGCACCAGGATAACATTGTGTGGGTCAGTGATGTGAGTTTCTCCTTTACGGAGCAGCATGATTAGAGTCTCTGCCACTGGCACAGTCAGTATATTAGTTAGAGAAGACACTTGACCAGATTCTCTTAACAAAAACTGAAATAAAATAAAAAAAGTAAAGTACACCAAGTTAGTACAAGCTTGAAGTTACATTCAACCTTACATTTATTGTATGTGTATAACATTTACACTTATTAGGGATTCAAAACACAGCTTAAATATCACATGTGTGACCTAAGCCACTTTGGAAAAGATTCCACAAAGCTTTTGATTTAATTACAAATATGTACTACAGATTGATTAAAAGGTACCATTTAAAGGAATAGAGACTTTGTTTAATGACAGCAAATACATCTGCAATGTATGATTTTGTTAATTGATTTTTTAAAATAAATTTGTTCATTCTAAGCCACAAAGTTCACAATTCACAATCACAATTTAAGTGGCACTTCATTCTAAAAGTAATAATTCTGTTAATGGGTGCAGCGTTAATGTCTTTAGTCATATTTAATTCTTTTGATAAGTATGTCCTTTATTAACAAAGAATCATATTCTTATTCATATTCTTCAATCTGTGACAGAACAAAACTACCAATCGCAACATTTATTGAAATAAAACTATTCCACACAATAAAATACAATTTCCTTCTATTTTCCAAATTCTATTTTTGGTTTTCATACCACTGCAGCCTTTCAAACACTCTCCATTTAACACACACAAATTCAGAATCAAATTTTATTAATTTAGACAGCAAATAGATACAGTATATATAATACAGTTATCAATATGCTAGCTTACCTAAGCCAGCACCTTTAATTTTTAATAGTCACAATAAAATGAAGACAGAATCTGGCTTAAAATGGTTGTTGGTATGACAGACCTAATCAGAGGACTTTGTCACATTAATTTAGGACCAATGGCAGTACTTCAATTAGATTGTTACAAAGTGAGACAGGTATTCAGCATGATTTTATGACTTGGTCATTAAACCTGCCTTTGCAGTATGTTTAATTACATGTGATCCTATTAATACCTTTTTGATGTCAGCAGAAAATTGAACAAAAACAAACCTGGTTAACAAATTGAGTGAGTACATGTTAACAAAGGCTGCAATGAAATACTCACAACCAGAGAAGACATGATCTGAGGAGCAATACGCCAGAACATCTCTGTGGAGGCCTCTGACAGCGAACAGCTGGCAAGCAGCTTTATTAGAGTCACAGTTGCAAATACATCCTGTCAAAGTTTGAATATACATAAGGAATGTCAGGAATAAGGAATAATATATATATATCCTTATAGCGAGCTATATGTATAGCTATATTTTCTAATGATGGCTTTCTGAAGTTATATCGACACCTCTTTGACTCCAGACAGAGTTCCCATGAACAGTTGCCAAATGCAAATTTAGTGCTCGGAATCATCTCCAGACCTTTCACCTCCTTAATTTGTATTGAAATAATGAAGAAACAGGCCATAACTGTCCATGCAACTGCTTTAGTCAATTGTCCAATTACTTTTGAGCCTGTAAAAATGGATGGACTATGTACAAAATGGCTGTATTTCCTCAATGGATGATGCAATATTTTTGTTAAACCCCTTGAATTAAAGCTGAAATTCTACAAGTCAGTGACATCTTGATGGCTTTATTTGAAATCCATTATACTGGTGTGTCGAGGCAAAAAGTGTGAAAATTGTGTCACTGTCCAAATATTTATGGACCTAGCTGTGTGTGTGTCTATGTATGTATGTATATATTTAGATATATATAGTTGAATTTTTAACAGCTTTTGGATCAATATCAAGTTTGGAAATACCAACTCACTTTGTAGTAGCCTACTTCAATCTGGGATGCAACAAGTCCACCCCGGATCATGAGAAATAGTGAGCGGAGTTGCTCTTCTGAAGAGCTGACCATCAGCTGAGTAAGCAGGTTCCTAAGTGGGACCTCCAGTTCTTTTAATTCTGATACAGAAAGCCAACCACCTATGTGACATACATTTTAGGTATGAAAGAGTTAGGTAAAGTGTTCAAAGATAAAAGCTTAACTTTGTAAAAAGATAATTTCAGTTGACTGCTTACCTGATAATAGCTTATAAACACTCTGTAGAATCTTAAAATGGAGACTGTGAAGATTGGACTCCTGAGTTTTTTCTGCAGCCATGTAAAATGCTGAGAGATAATGAAGGGATGAAGTGAGAAATTTCATGGGCTGTGGTGCCGGGTATATTTTCTCCAAAATCTCCTGGCCAAAGCTATTGTACAGTGCCATGTTGGATAACTTGTTTTGTTGGTCACTATCACTAATATCCTCAGTCTGATGAGAGACCATTGCTAGCTCACTCTTGACCATCACAGTCACCACATCAATACAGAATGACTGTCTGAGCCCACTGTCTGCCTTTCCCAACAGGGCAGTCTGTGTGGCAGGCCCCATTACGGAGATGATCTTCCCCAACAACTGAGTCAGAGCCTCATCCAGCTGAGGACTTTTTCCAAGTACAGATATCATTTCATTACAAAGTGTGCTCAAGGTGGCTAAGTGAAGCTGAAATGAGTGTAGAGCTTCAGGACAATCCTCAGAGCCCACAGATGATGTTCCAACAGCATGAGCTCTATCAATCATAAAAGTGGTGAACTTGTCCAGATTGATTCGCATGCTACTTTTTCGCTCCAGTATAACACGGGTTATACTGTGAATGAAAGCTTGGACTGACTGAAGAAAAGAAAACCAAGTCGAGCTATCCATACTTCGGAACAGATCCTTATCAGTGCGAGAGAAAATTGAGGTCATAGCCGCCTCTAAGAGTGTACTACCATGTACAACTCTGAGGATTGTATGAGAATTTTTCCCCACCAAGAGTGAATCCAAAAGGTGAACCAGCTCTTTCAAAAGGTTGACTGGCACTGAAAGTACCCCATTTTCATTATGTTGCACACAAAGCATCATGAAGAACAAACCCATAAATAGTCCTAAGTAATCTTCAGGAGATATTGCATGTGGATTTAGGACACTTGTTATCTTGACTAACTGCAGAAGGGTGTCTACTTGTGTTTCAGAAATGGGGACAGAAGCACCAATTTTGGCACAGTCCATAAGTTCTTGTGCTATGGCTTTCAGTCTGTTAAAAGAAGATGAGATCTCCACAGTGTGTCCTTCTTTGCCTTCAGATGTAACACCAAATGCAGTGCAGGATTTAAAAAATGAGGGACACAAGGATTGTACATCAGAAGCTCTTGGCAGTCCAAAAAACTTGTTTGTTATAGAAGTCACCACTGCTGAGTGCAAATTGGGCAACTCACAAAGAACTGTGCTTTCGAGCAATTGTTTTGAAATCAGGAGGAACGACAGATCAGTCTTCTCCATATTGCTTCCTGAGTGGCCCTGAAGCAGGGAGTTCAGGATGGTGTCTGCTATGTGAGATATTACCTCCTGTGTGAAGTATGGAGCAATTAATGGCAGGTTGGTGGTTACTAGAAACCAGAAGGCCACTTTATAGGTGTCACTATTAATACTGCAAAACTGACGGTCCCACGTTTGGTCAGTGTACAGGTTTACTGAAAGCTCTTGATTATTTACCACAACTTGAGCAGTTTCAAGAAGAACATCTTGTGTGTCCATGTCCAGAGTAAGTGAAGGTGACATGAGTGAGAGAGTCTTCATTCTGTGAATAGCAAGAAGCTTCTGAAGAAACCTGCTCAGTGGACTTGTGACTTGGCCTTCTGATTCGGTAAGTGCTAAAACTTTCTGTACTGTATCAGAGATAGGACTGACATCCCCAGTTAGACCAGCCGGGGAGGTGTATTTACTGCAATGAATTTGAAAGAGGGTGTCTGCCTCATGCCAAGTGTGAGTAAGAAGAAGACTTGCTTCTTGAATCTTCTCTACCCAGAGGCTGTCTGTAATCAAAACTCCCTGAAGACGCTGCAACAGAGCCCTAACAAACTTAAGCATTTCCTCCATTAGACTTTGAGTTTGTCTGACTATGGGCAAAGGAGTGCTGTCATCTAGCGTCTTAAGACTAAAGACCACTGAGTGCATGAGAAGACTCAAAGAAAACATCTTTAGTGCAGATTCCCTTCTTCCCTCTTGGATATAAGGAAGCTCATTTTGTATCTTCTCCAGAATAAGTCTGCAGATTTCGAGATTTTGGTTAGGATGATTGTCTAAGAGACACTGACCTAAGCAATTCCGCAAAGCCTCAGGCAACAACTCCTGCCTCAGTTCATCAGCAGCTGGTCGACAGATTATGACCAGCAGTTCTTCAATGAGTCTTGGCAGCTGGTGTAGCTTAGAATAGGTTTTAAGAACTGCACACACAAGTGTCTCTCGAGCTTTCTTCACTCGTAATTCCATGTTGTCCGCATCCACCCAGACCGAGGAGAGTAGCTCATCAAGATCTGGCTCTAGAATTTGGTGGTTTAGTGCCAGTAGTATTTTCAGGCAGCGGTACCAGGCAGGGATGCCTGTCTGTGCATTATTGAATAAAAGCTGAGCCACTTTCCTGTAGAAATTTAACTGCACCTCCCCATGATGTATTTTATCTGTAGCTACATTATAGATATCTGTAGCCAAACAGGAGTTCAAAATGTTCTCTAAGGCAAGCAAAGCAAAACTCCAGTTTGCCTCATTAAATGTCTCTTTGATGTTCAGATCCTCTGTAAAGCCTAGGGCAGTAAGAAATTTTGCCATAAGGTGAAAGCAAACCAGCTTGTTCTCTTCTCCTTTGCAAAATGCATCTAAAGCAAATTTGAAAAGCAGTGACAGTGAACTGGACTGGACACCATAAAAGAAAGACTCTTCATTAGCATCATGTCCATGGATGAGCTTTGACAGAATGGTAGCTGCTGGGCTGAGGAAGGTTTTGCCTGTAGATCCCTTTCTTCCACCTGATCGCTGTTCCGAAGGAAGAACTTCTTCTTTGTAGTACTGTAGGTGTTCATGGTAGAAAAGTGCAGACTGAAGAATCAAGTCCACTTTGCTACGGATTTCCTTGCTTAAGTGTTTCCGGATCCTTGTATCATCCTTATCTGTCCATGTCCTAGAGGTTATTAAGTGTCTTAACAGGCAGAGTGGCTGAAGAAGGTGCTCTGTCACTTGGACAAAAACTCTCTTAGGGTTTCCTTGCTGCCTTTGAACAGTCAAATAGGTACTGAGTACAAGAAGCAGAACCTCAAACACCTTCACTGAATGAGGCTCTATAGATTCCTGTTGCTGGAGTTGAAAACAGGCCAAGCCATTGGTCCTAACCACAAGTTCCACCAGCAGCTCATATTTGGCAGTGTATGTCACAGCAAGGACAGGAATTGTCAAGATCCCTTCACAACAACTCAAAACAGTTGACACATTGACAGACAGAGTTCCTGATGTGCTTTCCAGAATCCTTTCATTGATCATCTATGGGAAAGGAAACAAATAGGCAACAAATAAGCATTATGCGATATGTTTTTGACATTTAGGGTTAGTTTGAAGTAATTTTCAGTATTCATCTGAGTAGTCTTATCATATTATGTATATATTATATATTCATCTTATAAGTGAACTTTTTTGACAATTAAAAAAGCTTATTTCTGACAATAAAATATTAAGAATTAAAGTAAGACAAACTGGCACTAATATGTTTAATACAATTACTAAACATATGAACACAGTATTAGCTTAGCAGCATTTAAGACAAAATCAAAACCCTGAAACTGCTCTGTATTGGGCATTAGATACCTGGGGAACTGTTGGGTGTATATTAATGATCTTTCCCGTGCTCAGGACATTGCAAAGCTTCTTACTATGAAGTATTTCATTCAGGTAGGTCCATAAGCCCTCCACAACCTCCTGTGGCACCTCTACTTTCTTGCTGTAATAACCAGATAGGGCACGAGCAAGCCAGTCAAACAAAAACTGAAAAGAGAAAACAATGAAAGATAAAAATGACAGGAACAAGATAAAGGAAAAAATTATAATGAAACATGTATGATCTGTGAGTTGTGTATAATTTGTGTATTCTCAGATGATACTTCTTATTTTAACAATTAGACCTAATTTAGATCATGCCATGTATAATTGTATTGCTATCAAAAATAAAAGTTCAACAAAACAGTGTCAAACATGATATTAATTAAATCAAAATCCCAAAGCATGAGAAAGAAAATGAATATTAACCTGTTCCTTATTTGGAAGAAAGCATTGACTGGATACCCATGCAAATCGAGCCAGCTTCAGCTTATCTGGCCATGGTGTGAGATGGCTGTTCAGCTTTTGATGGATGCCAGAGTAGATGGCAGTCATTTTTAAAGCAGGTCTAGCTGATAAGAAAATAAGGGGGGAAAAAACACCAATCAATAATTAAAAAGAGCACATACATACGCATATAATAATGGATACACCCACTTCAATCTAGAGAATGCTGAAAAATTAAGTGTTGATTATCGTGTTGAAATTAAATGTGTTGAGAGTAAAGAAAATGCTACAACATGCAGGACAGGGGGTTCTACAGGACCAGGGTTACACCCATGATTCTGATGGAGTAAATGCATACCCATTTTTAATGCTATTATTGTGGATGAAACAATGATTAACCAACATTAAAGTCATTATAGTTGTAATGATAACTAAGTGGTCACCTGAAGTGAATTGGTTTATTAATGCTTCATAACATAAAATATAAATATCAACTTACTCAAATAAAGTAAATGTAATTTTAAGAAAATAAGTTAATAAGTTAATTAAGAAAGATAGAAATTTGTAAATTACAAAAATATGTTTAAAAAATGAATTTAACACAGTGTGACTTATTTTGGTTTTGTGGGTTTAAAGTTAATAGAATAACAATGGCTCCCATAAATAAAAATGATGCTACGTAGTTGCTTAATGAGCCTAGTATTTAAATAGTTTTATGTTTATAAAGTAAACCTGTGATCGTTAGCGAGTTCGTGATTAATATTTTCATGTTATAAAAGTCCCTAGGTTGCAAAAAAGACATCTGGCCTTAATTTGCTCTTTTTCATCAGTATGATCAGATGTAGATAAAGGAAATTTAACTGTCCAAGCATTTAAATGAACTAAATGTTTGCCAAAAATTTATTAAAAAATTTAATTATGTATAATTTTTTAATAACGGTTATATTCGAGGCGCAAGTTTTTCCCCACGCTTGTTATTTTAATAATCGCAAACATTGATATCTTGTTAAATATGACGTTGTCATCCGTTTATACAGAAAATACATTTTACAGACATTTTACATACAAGAAATTTGAATTCAAGTTTTATAAAGCAATTATTCTCCCTTAACATTCCGAATACTTACAGTCACATCACGCACGTGTTCCTGTTTAAGTTGTAACGCCATACACTTTCCCCCAGACAGTAGTAATCGATTGACTATTGGCGATAGAGAGTGATTTCATTGCAACTCATGCTTTAAAGCACGGGTGAACTACCTATCGAAACTATCGCTGGGCTAGCCTCTATTCCTACACCTCCTTAACCTCCTTTGAAAGATATTAAATATTTTCATCATATTAAGATGACTCACTAGTTTTATTAAAATATTTTAAAATGAAGTTGATATAGCCTATAGCTTTGCTTGTTTTGTAAGTTACTGATGTTTGGATTCAATTTGTGACTACTAAGAATTCCTAGTACCTAGAACTTTCCAGGAGCATTTGGTTTTTGGGTTTTTTTTTTGTTTCTGAAATATTCTGAGAATAAATCTTTTTTAGTTCCTGTTCAGAACATGTTCTGATATCTGAACATCTGTCATGTTGTCATGTTATCTAAACTTGAACCAACCCAGGATGGTTTAGAGACTGTTCCCTTAAGGAGAATTACATTATACATATATTGTATTCCAGCAACAACAATAATAATACATACATACATACATACATTCATCCTACTGATGGGGACGAGATCACCTATATCGAGCTGGAGTCAAGACCAAGACCTTAAAGAGTCAAGTCTGAATCAAGACCAATACTCTGGGAATTTGAGATGGTCGAGGCAGTGGCAAGACCAAGTCTTTTTAAGAGGCAAGACTAAGTTAAGTCCAAGACCTATATAACAGTCAGTTTTCAAGACTATGGATTGAATTAGATTTAATATTCTTAATTCTTAATATTCTTTAACTTAATATTCTAAAGTGAAATGTCTTTGGGAAGATTGGGGGTTGTTGTCTATGGAGCAGTTTGGCATTTAAAACAATACACAACACACTAATACATACATACATACATACATACATACATACATACACATTTAGTTTGGGACAGTGTTGATGTTGATCAAAATAGAATGTTCCAATAATGTTATGATATGGTTATAACAACCTGCTGGGCAGTCACTTTGGCATGTAACTGTAATAATAAAGGCAACATCTATAGCTATTATTGTGATAGTACTTGATACTATTACGAGTTCCCATAATATTCTTTCTATTCTTTTTTGATCCCTGAAACAAGTTACAAGGAAGGTTTTCCTTGGTTATGCTTTACGCTCCTCTGGACCCCATTTTGTGAATCATTTTGTGACCCCATGAATCGATGAATCATGCATCCTCGAACATGTCTATGCGGAGTGATTTTTTTTTTTTAAACCGGAAGTACTTATGTGCAGACTCAAACGGTTTCCGCTATGCTTTTACGCATGATGAGTATTTGCATCCCTTCCTCCTGCCTTCGACATGGATATAGTTTTTTGCTTTATTCTCTTTATCGTGTCTGACACCGAATTTCAGTTTTATGTCAGAACATTAAAACGGCGAATAAACAATTTAATCTGATCTGATGAAAAAGTCTACTTGCGACATGGATCCCCCTGACAATATACTTTCTTTGTGTTTAAACTTTAAAGAGTTAATTTATTTATTTTTAAATCGAATTATTACTTTGGCACTAATGGCTTTACTATTTTTTTTAAGGCCACTTTATGTACACTTGAGGTTTTGAGGACATACTGAAGCACATGGACATATTTTATATATGCAGTAAATTAATCAGAAATAATTGTTGTTGTGTAACCCTTTGTGTATAAAATGACAAAAAACATCTGTAATTGCTCATATTTATTGTCAACCCATGCAAGTTTAAAAGGGATAAAGTATTTCACTGTTAGTGAGATATTGGGCATAGAATTGTGTTAGATTGTATTTCATAAAACTCACTAATCATATTAGCAGGTCCACCTGGCTCAATCTTACATTAGCAATGACACTCATATGGTAGTATGTGCAAGGTGGTTTCCCACAACACACATCTACTCAATCATGGGTCATTTCATTTGATGGAGAGGGTAAACAATATTGTTGTACATGGAAATAAATGGACTACTCAGAAACACAAAATTATAATGGCTGGTACCAGTGACAGCCTAGCTTTCAAGTCCACATTATGTGATAGGTCACGTTTAATGCGCTTAAAAAGAGGTGATTAAAAGGCATGTATTATGATCTCATGCATGTGAAACGTTCAGTATATATGTACACTACAGGCCAGAAGTTTGGGCCCACCCTCAAAAAAATAAACAAACAAAATAAATACACAAACAAATGAATGAATGATACAATACTTTGCCAAACTTTTATTACAAGAAAATTTTAGAAATACTTCAAACAAATGTAACTGACTGGTTTTCAATATTTTATAGCTTGTAGTGACACATTATTTAGCCACAAAGTCTGAAACTGTTGGTTTTGAAGAAGACATATCAGGTCTGTCTTTATTGCATTGACATTCACTTTGTGTTGGAATTCTATTTACTAATGGCAGAACTTGATTGGTTCTTGGCCTCTCTTAATTGCTTCTTACTTTACCAAATGATGGCGACCTGTCTGCCTCGTCCCAGATCAGTCTGTGAGAGGTTTAATGCACTGTCTGCTCCTTGTTTCAAACTTCTGTTGTACTGTATCACAACTGATAAGTCAGAATTTTTGTTTATGTCAAGCGGTGGATAGGGGATAAGGGCAAGCACAGAATGTTTTATTCCTACAGTGAAACATGGAAGTGGATCTGTGACAATTTGGGGGTGTTTTGGGAGGATTCAAATTAAATTTATATCCAGTCTAAAGGAAAGCAAAAAGTTTTGAGAATTTTTTCTTGGCCTTCCCAGTCTCCAAATCTTTCTCCCATTGAGCTGGCAAGGGAGGAGCTGGACCGACAAGTTCAAAATGCTCATCCAGCAAATTAAACAGAACTATTTGCATGCCTGAAAAGGTACTGGAGAGTTAGGACACAAGTTATTTATAAATAATTTGCTGCAAATCTATGCTGCTGTGATAAAGGCAAGGGGTGGTTATTTTGATGAAACTCGTACTTAAGCATTAAATTGGAATTAAATTGCACTTACAATGTATATTGTTGCATTGCACTTCAAAACCGGTCAGTTAAATTTGTTTTAAGTATTTCTAATATTTTCTTGTAATAAAACTTTGACAAAGCAGTGTATCATTTATTTTTTTTTAATTGAGGGCCCAAACTTCTGACCTGTATTGTATGTTGAATTGTGAAAAAGTACTGTTGCATAGATAGTTTGTATATAATACATAAAGTAAGAGTTCTTATGTAAAATATATGAAACTAAGTTATTAGTATGAAACATACAAATGGCAAGCACAAAAGGTTTGAAAGCTGACACTTTAACTATTAACTGTGGCAGCTAACATTAGTGTCCAATACACAGGAAAGAAAATGCTACTTTTGGTATGTTGCCTGCATTCACTTGTCAACAAGTAGCTGTAATAATTAGATTAGCATACACACATACTGTTAAGAGAGGTAGTCATGGTATCTAATAGGGATGGACAGATCAATATTGAAGTATTACTTTTTATTATGACATTTATTTTTTTAAATAAATCATCATTCATTCATCTTTAATAACCTCTTTATCCTGATAAAGGTTGTGGGGGACAACCCCAGAGCTTATTACAGAGCCAATTCTGGGAATACTGGCTGACAACAGGGCACCATGCATACACATTCACACCAATGCAGTGTAGTGTAGCCAGTCCAGCTACTGGCTTGTTTTGGTAAGATAGGAGGAAACAGGTGCTGTGTTCAGAACATCTACTTGCCCACTATATAGACTAGTCCACTATATAGTGAATCAAACACTGTGTAGTGCTGTTCAAATTCTCAACAGCACTACACACACACACACACACACACACAGTACAAGTCAAATGTTTGGACACCTTTTCCTTTGATGACAACTTTGCACACTCTTGGCATTCTCTCAACTAGCTTCATGAGGTAGTCACCTGAAATTTTTGTATGATCTTATCACAGTACCACGCTTTTCACGGTTCAAATTTCATGAACCGTCTTATTGCAAAGGTGGCATGTTATCACAGTACCATGCTTGAAGTCAATGAGTTCTTCAGAACCCCTTTTGTTTCACAAATGTTTGTAACTGGAGACTGAATGGCTAGGTGCTTGATTCTATACACCTATGCAATGGGTCTGATTGAAACACCTGAATTCAATAATTAAGAGGTGTGTCCCAATACTTTTGTCCATATAGTGTATCTTCCGCTCAACCGAGCTCTTCCACTCTTAGATACTGACAGCTTATCAAGGTAAACATGAAGAGTGCTGCCCTGAAAGCACTGGGAACCGCACCAGCTTTTAACTGATTACTCCGCATCATTTTCCTTGCGCAAGACGATTATTTTTTCATTCGTCCTGATGCCATAAAACCGTTTGTTCATCTCGTGAACAGAAAAGCTAAATGAAGCTAAAGTACCAATAATCTGGTTAGAACCTAAGACAGTATTTAAAAAACTGCCTGAGCAGCCCTTGCTTACAGACTAGTCATATGTTAATCGCGAACGAGTCGGCTCTATGAGTCGGCTCCTTTACATGGGGTGGGATGGGAGCCGGCGACTTTCTTTTTCTTTCTTTCTTTTTTGTTTAATTAATACTAAAGAGAAACATTTGGACACCTTTTCCTTTGTTGACAGCTTTGCACACTCTTGGCAATCTCTCAACTAGCTTCATGAGGTAGTCACCTAGAATGAGTTGGGGGGGGATAAGCCAACTCATCCCAAACCTCCACAACTGGGTTTAAATCAGGTGATTGTGGAGGTCAGCACTACTTCATCACATCTTCTTGGATAAATAGCTTTTACACAGCTTGCCGGTGTATTTTGGGTCATTGTTTTGTTGAAAAACCAGTGGTGGTCTCGCTAAACACAAGCCAGCCTATTTTACAATTGTCAAATAGGGCTATTTACTGTATACCAACACTACCTCAGCATAACACAACTGATGGGCTCAAACACATTAAGGCAGCAAGAAATTCACTAATTAACTTTTGACAAGTCACATCTTTTAATTGAAAAGCATTCCAGGTGACTACCTCATGAAGCTTTTAATGCCAATAGTGTGCAAAGCTGTCATCAAGGTAAATGGTGGCTACTTTAAAGAATCTAAAACATGAAACATATTTTGTTCTTAACACTTTTTTGTTTACCACAGAATTAACTTTATTTCATAGTTTTGATGTCTTCAATATTGTTCTACAATGTAGAAAGTAGTCAAAATAAAGAGAAACCTATGAATGAATCAGGGTGTCCAAATTTTTGACTGGTATTGTGTGTTCATATACACTGTATGGACAAAAGTATTGGGACACCTGACCATTACACCAACAGGGACTTTAATGACATTGCATTCAAATACATAGATTTGATATGGAGTTGGTCCGTTCCCCCCCCTTTGCAGCTATAAACAGCTTCTACTCTTCTTGGAAGGCTTTCTGCGATATTTTGGAGTGTTTCTGTCGGAATATGTGCTCATTCATTCTGTAGAGCATTTATGAGGTCAGGCACTGATGTCGGACGAGAAGGCCTGGCTTGCAATCTCCGTTCCAGTTCATTCCAAAGGTGTTCGATGGGGTTTAAGTCAGGGCTCTGTGCAGGCCAGTCAAGTTCTTCCACACCGAGCTCATCCAACCATGTCTTTATGGACCTTGCTTTGTGCTCTGGGGCACAGTCATGCTGGAATAGAAAAGGGCCTTCCCCAAACTGTGTCCACAAAGTTGGAAGCATAGCGTTGTCCAAAATGGCTTGGTATGCTGAAGCATTAAGTTTGCCCTTCACTGGAAATAAGGGGCCCAAACCCTGAAAAACAGCCCCATGCCATTATCCCTCCTCCACCAAACTTCACAGTTGGCACAGTGGATTCAGGCAGGTAATGTTCTCCTGGGATCCCCCAAACCCAGACTCACCCATCTGACTGCCAAACAGAGAAACATGATTTGTCTCATTCAATAGTATTCATTTCCACTGCTCCAAGGTCTAGCGGCGGGGTGCTTTACACCACTCCATCCTATGCTTGGCATTGGATTTGGTGATGTGATGCTCGCATGCAGCAGCTCGGCCGTGTAAACCCATTCCATGAAGCTCCTGTTTACATTAATGCCAGTGGAAGTCTTCAACTATTCAGCTATGGAATCAGCAGAATGTTGGCATCCTTTAGGCACCATGCACCTTAGTATTCGTTGACCGCGCTCTGTGACTTTATGTGGTCTTTCACTTCGTGGCTGAGTTGCTGTTGTTCCTGAACGCTTCCACTTGCCAATAATACCACTTACAGTTGACCTTGGAATATCCAGCAGGAAAATTTCATGAACCGTCTTATTGCAAAGGCGGCATGTTATCACAGTACCACGCTTGAAGTCACAGAGTTCTTCAGAACCCATTTTGTTTCACAAATGTTTGTAACTGGAGACTGAATGGCTAGGTGCTTGATTCTATACACCTATGCAATGGGTCTGATTGAAACACCTGAATTCAATAATTAAGAGGTGTGTCCCAATACTTTTGTCCATATAGTGTATCTTCCGCTCAACCGAGCTCTTCCACTCTTAGATACTGACAGCTTATCAAGGTAAACATGAAGAGTGCTGCCCTGAAAGCACTGGGAACCGCACCAGCTTTTAACTGATTACTCCGCATCATTTTCCTTGCGTAAGACGATTATTTTTTCATCCGTCCTGATACCATAAAACCATTTGTTCATCTTGTTAACGGTAAAGCTAAATGAAGCTAAAGTGCAGCTAATCTGGTCAGAACCTAAAACAGTTTTTAAAAAAATCTGCCCGAGCAGCCCTTGCTTACAGACTAGTCATGTGTCGGGCGCGAACGAGTCGGCTCTATGAGTCGGCTCCTTTACATGGTGTGGGATGGGAGCCGGCGAATTTACTTTTTCTTTTTTCTTTCTTTCTTTTTTGTTTAATTAATTCTAAAGACAATCATAAGTTTCACTTTTCAAACGGTTCGATGCAGCTATTGCGCATTATAATTTATTTTTATTGGTTATATGGAACACCGTTATCTGTTTTGAGCGTGATTTGCAAGAGTTTGAAATGTTTGTGTTTTGGATAGTTTATTATGCAATTTATTATCACATTAGCATTCGAATTGTAACATACATTTATGTACCAGATGCACTGTGTTTAGCATTTGTAGCAAAACATAAAATTACAATGTTCAATATTAATCAGACTTCAATACATACGTAATAGTGTTTGATGTTTTTATACCAAATGTAAAATAATGGTATTCTGGAATAAGGTTTAGTATAGTTACATTGAACAATTTAAGTGATATACGTGCACATATTCCAATATTACGTCAAAACAGTGCTAAAGTTGGCTGAATTATAAGAGCCAGAAATCGTACTAAATGAAGAGCCTTTCGGTGCCGAAGAGCCGACTCCTAATGCTGAGCTGAGCCAAATGATCCGGCTCACTAAAAAGAACCGGAATTCACATCACTTTCACAGCCTTCGTCACTGTGTTTTCAGCGGAAGTAAAGTTACCACGCAAAGTCAGCTTCCGGCAGAAAGAAAAAACGGAAGTTAGAAAAGGCTCATGTTCACAATAGCACCCTCGTGTACTAAACAGTATGTGAGAAAAGTACGTTTCCTCCTATCTGCACCTATTTTAGAGTAGTGCTTAGTGCGGTAGTTGTCTACTCGGTGCGGTCATAACCTGTGTGTAGGAGCAGTGGTTTCGACAGGTCAAATGTGGTGAACTGCTTTTATCAGGACAGTTGCCTGGGGTAACTTTTTCATTTCTTGGTTATATATATTTTAATTATATAGCTAAATTTGCTTACTTATTGTTGTCGGTGTCGTTTCTTTGCAGGTAAAAACGACAAAGCAAAGAAACACGGACGCTACTTGGAAGGACACGTAGGACACATTAGCGTGTGACAGATTTTGGTGACATTTGGGAGTGCCCATAACCTGTCTGGGTGTGAGAAGAGATAACGAAAGAAAAGGCAGTGTGTAGCTGTCAAACACAGATAATGTTCAGTAACCGTCAGAACTGAACAGTAGCCTGGTTTACAATAATAGGTTTTCTTTCTTTGAAGATGCCAGGAGGAGACGGTGCCTTGTGAATGGGGACAAAACTGAAAAGAATGTGTTTATTTGTTAGTTTAGCTAACTACTCACTAACTAAGAGCTACGAGGACTGTAATAAGGTTTCTAAGCTGGTTTGGGTGTGCTTGTGATAATGACCATCATTGAAACTGAAGTGGATTAAAGCTAAAGCCTCTGTTCAGCTTACTTCCTCTAAATGTCTGGAGTAATAATGTTGCAGATGTCGAGATTCGTTACCAGGAAACTGTTACAGCAGTGGAATATCACTTGCAAACACCCAGTAGGACTTTACCAGCTGTCTGGTCTGACTTTAATGAGATCCCAGAGAAAACTGGTCAGTAAAACTGTACTTGAAGCATCCCTGTTTTCTCATCTCCCACTTGGAGCGACTTTAGGTCCACATAGCATTTGGACACCCTTCAGGTCCTCCACTTCATTTGCCTTTTACAGCACATCGACAGACTCTAAGCAAGCAGCAGAGCCTGCGGGAAGTGAAGTCAAGAACAATGACCGACTGGAACGGATATCCTCAGATGACTTTAAAAAGTTATTGCGACTTGCTCATCCAGAGCGCTTGAGGCTATCAGGTAAAATGCACACATCTCAATAACGGGTGGCACAAGGTGCCGGCTACAACCTTTCAAATCAGCCACCCAAACTATGATCTCAAACATCATCTTTGTATGGACAATTACCCATACATTTCCTGCAAATTAAGTCGTCTGTTATCCTTAAAATCTATAGGTATGCCAGAGGGATTAACTGAGGAACACTTTAGCATGTTAAATGCAACCTGTTTTGGGACATTCTAAAAAGTTGAATGTAGGTGGAAAAACATAAGTCCTAGTGTACCAAAGCAATGACCAAGCAACATCAAATCTCTCTTACACCAATGTTGTTGTTGTAAATGTTATCTACTGCCAGAAAGTTCAAAACAGTATTCAGTTGGCTTATTGTGTTAAAACAGCAAACTTGAAACACCAGCGTAAGTTTTCTTATGCTTTATTAATTGATTATAACTACTATATACTGAATGCTTTACTTTTATTTTACTGAGTCAAAGTTTCCAATTAATCTTTCTTCCATTACAAGCTTATGGTCTAATGAAACATCTTGTCAGTGTTAAATCAGTGACAGGTCTGAAAGGAAAAAGCTGAGGATGGAGTCTGTGCTTTATACTTACTTATATTAATTAGTAATAGTAATTAGTAATATAGTAATTCCTTAGATTTTTTTTTAAGCTAAGCATTTCAATGTACCCCTTTTTAGGTGTATGCAATTTATGCAGAATTTTTTTAAGGGTTTTGCAAAGTTTTTTAAATAGTGTTTTTTCATATCATGTTAGAATTATGGTAATCAAAACCTGACAACTCAAGGTTCTGGGAGCTATTCATCTCCCGGGAGTTAAACGCCAGTCCAAGTCTGCGTTTTGGTGACATTGTCGTGGTGATGACCAAGACTGCTTCTGAAACTCTGGGGGCCATAAGTAACATCTGATTTGGAATAGATTGCACACCACTTTTTTTCTTCTCTTTTTGTTTTTCTTTTCAAGCTGGCCTCAATCATCTGATTATAATAACAATACATTTACATGAGATACAGTAGTAAAACCACATTGATGAAAAGCCACATTAAGTGCACATTAATGCACACCATTTGTCTCTCACTCATATATCCCTTTTTTTTGTCCCCACTAAGAAAAATATTATATAAACTTAAATAAATGTGTCTAAGAAAAGAACATAAATGGATCCATAACCAGTGTGTGTATTTAAAAAAAAAAAAAAAAAAAAGATTTTCTGTGAGATGCAGGGAAGATCGCACACCAGTTATATTTAACTTTTCGTTCAGTGTCAGCATGCCATATTTTTTAAATACATAAATTGGGTTGAGTAGTGGTCAGCATTGTGCAGGCATGTGATAAATGTGTTTGACTATGTGCTGCCATCTGAATTTCCTCACAGCTGCAGTGAGCTTCTTGGTCGTCTCCAGTGCTGTCACCATGTCTGCTCCCTTTTTCCTGGGTAAAGTGATCGACACCGTCTACACAAACTCATCTGCAGACTTTACTGCTTCCCTGACCTCCTTGTGCATCATGCTGGCAGGGGTTTTCCTGTGTGGAGGTGCTGCCAATGCTGCACGTGTATACCTTATTCAGGTCTCAGGTGAGCTCTCAGCAGGAATGCAAAATGCAAAAGCCACTTGAAGAACAAATTTGTTGTTCTGCACTGTTTATTTACAATAGTTGCAATATAGAAACGATAGCAATAGATTTCATAGTGGAGGATGTGTGAATGAATAAAACTCATCACTGCTTGACTTGAACACACTTTTGTCTGTGATGGTTTTTGCAGGGGAGCAGATTGTGAGAAACTTACGTGAATCCCTTTTTTCCTCAATTTTGAGGCAGGAGGTGGGATTCTTTGATAAGACCCGCACTGGTGAGCTCATTAACCGCCTTTCGTCAGACACGGCCCGAGTTGGAAGCGTGCTAACCGACAACATGTCTGATGGTCTACGGTCAATTGCTCAGGCTGGAGCTGGAGTCAGCATGATGGTGAGCTGCAGTCTAAAACATACAAATGCTGTTACCGGAATCATCTCACAAAATAATGTTGACTGACATTTGTATTTAGCATTATTTGGTTTAACCTATTGTAAGAAGTGATGATTGGATCTATATATAATAATTTAGAGTATTTTTTCCTGCAAAAAAACACTTTGTTGCTTTGTGAGACAATGTTTTGTTCACTCAGGCAGAGAAGAGTTTGTCTCTCTTTGTTCTGATATGTCGTCGAGTTCATGTATGTAATTCTGACCGTTTCATGTCAAGCCATATTTTTTTTTTATCTACAAGTATGAATGAAATTATTAAGTTATGTGAATATGATCATTTATTCCAATGGTGAATAACCAGCAGCAGGTTTCAGAATTTTAATCTACTATTCTATCACTATACTGTAACATTTTTGTAGGTCTTCTATGTAGTATCGGCAAACCTACACCAGCACCGCTTGAAAATCATAGCCACTCATGCAGTCGGAGATTAGTGTGCTTGCATTTCACAGCCCTGCGCTTGAGTCTCTGTTTCCTGCAACTCGGTTTTCTGCTCGCTTCTGAAAAAGTGTGCCTTACAGTATAGGGGAATCAAGACAAAACATAAGTAACATTAATTGTAATTTAAGAACCTGAACAGTAACCTGAGAAGCGTGCAGAAAACAGTAAAGCATGCACACCTATCTCCTATCTTTTTTTTTTTTTTTTTTTTTTTTGTTTTTTTTTTTTTTTTTTTTTTTTTTTTTTTTTTACAACTAACAGTAATTGATGGTTCAATTCTCCCAAATTAAGTACTTACATGCAGTTACAGATGTACTTACTTTCCTTCTCTTTAGTTCTATGTGTCACCCAGTCTTGCCACCTTTGTCCTAATGATTGTACCTCCTATGGCGGGCCTGGCAGTCATCTATGGAAGATACGTGCGCTCCATATCTAAACAAACACAGGATGCTCTGGCACGGGCCACAGAGGTCAGAACCAGCTCTTCGTGCACTTTTAATTTAGGGGCTATAACAATAATATGGCTTGCACATAATAATTTTATGGAGCTTTATTTGTCAGGATTGGATCCTGTTAAGATTTTAACACCTGCTACGCATTTACACTTGTAGTCAAGAGTGTCTCTGGTTAACTGGACTGTAATCTAATGTTATAATATGCATAATATGCAAATAATCTTGTAACACCTGATAACCAGTTTCTAGTGTTGTGGTTTCCAGTTGTTTTATATGCAAATGTTTGCATCATCAAAAATTGCAAATTTCCTCATGTTTATTTATGTCACTTTATCTCTTTATACTTTTCTGTGCATGGTATAGCTGGCAGAAGAGAGGATCAGTAACTTACGGACAGTTAGGGCATTCGGCAAAGAGCTGACAGAAGTACAGACCTACGGAGAGAAGGTGGAGTATGTCTTCGGACTGGCTAAGAAGGAAGCTATGCTTACTGCAGGGTTCTTTGGAATGGTATGTCTGTTGAATACATATTTACAAATTTTACCTGTTGATATTGAGCAGTTATATTCAAACTTATATTCACTGTATGTGTGTGTAGACGGGCATGAGTGGCAACATGATCGTCCTGAGTGTGCTGTATAAAGGTGGGCTGCTGATGGGTAGTGAGCACATGACAGTAGGAGAGCTTTCCTCCTTCCTTATGTATGCCTTCTGGGTAGGCATCAGCATTGCTGGTGAGGACAAATTACTCTACATAAGTGAACATGCATCAATTATTTGCACTCAGTACCTCACACAACAACGGATAAGTCACAGTAGGCTGTTTCATGTACTATTCCTAATTTGTGTTAATTGTGTTACTGTTAATTGCAAGGCATGAGCTCATTCTATTCAGAGCTGATGAAGGGGTTTGGAGCTGGTACACGCCTGTGGGAATTAATGGAGCGGAAGCCTGAATTTCCTCTCAATGGTACATATAATCAAACTTGGTACATTTACATAGTACATTTTGCATTTTCCTTAAAGGTTATGTGGTCATGATGCAAATACTTACCAAGCATTGTGTTGATCAGTGAGTCTGAAAGACCCTTTTAACCCTGCCTTCCACTTGTCTCCCAGAGGGACTTGTGTTGAGACCAGAGCAGCTGAAAGGAGCCCTTGAGTTCCATAATGTGTCATTTGCTTACCCGACAAGGAAGGATGTACCTGTCTTCCAGAACCTGAGTCTGTCTTTGCCAGCTGGTTCAATAATGGCAGTGGTGGGGTCAAGTGGCTCTGGAAAATCTACTCTTGTGTCCCTTCTGCTCCGTCTGTATGACCCAGATTCAGGTCAGCACTGGGGTCTGTGAGTGCCTCCATTTTGCACTCGTGCACAGAATCAGGCTTTTGTACTAACAGTACTGTTTAATTACTCGCCCTGACATAGGTATGGTAACTATTGATGGGCATGACATCCGGAATTTGAATGCTACTTGGCTCCGGAGTTGTATTGGAACTGTAAGCCAGGTAAGCAGCACCACAAGCAAATGGTTACATCATTACACTTAATTATGAGACATCATGATTATAGAATGCCCTGAGGTATAGTATTGTTTTTATTTTCCCTTGCATAGGAGCCAGTCCTCTTTTCCTGCTCCATTGCTGAGAACATTGCATATGGAGCAGCAGATCCCAGTCAGGTCACAACACAGGACATCCTGCAAGCAGCACAGATAGCTAATGCTCACGAATTCATTAAAGGATTTCCCAAAGGCTTTGACACTGTTGTTGGAGAGAAAGGAGTACTGCTGTCAGGTACCAAAATATACAGTATTATTTTAATTTTTGTGTGGGCATTTTAAATATTTTATTCTGCTTTCTTTCTCTGATGAATTCTCGATTATGAATATGCTGATATTTAAAACTTCTGTGTCACTAATGAATTTACTGAATTAACAGGTGGACAGAAACAAAGAATTGCTATAGCAAGGGCCTTGCTAAAGGTAATTAATCATGCTTTCCTTCAGCATATTACATAAGACATTTCATCCTACTCATCATTGATGTTTAAAATATTTTTTTTTCCCTGATAGAACCCCAAAATACTGTTGTTAGATGAAGCCACAAGGTAAGATTTATGTAATGACAATGGCCTAAATACATTTTACATTTTGTTTCTAGCAATGGATTACTAACAAATAAATTGGCCTTTTTGGACTGCTGTGCTAATTTTTGGTTAAGTGACATTACTGCACCATTGTTCTGGTTATTAACAGGCTGACCTGTAAATTGCTTCAGGTTACATTGAGCCATTTGGCCAGGTTTTTATTGACTGTTTGCTCATTTTATTGACCATTTGCACACAGTCCCGTCTGTGATACTGAACAACTCACTATGATGTCGCTTGGTAACAGATAAAGTTAGGTGCAGTGTAGTGTGTTCTGCTACTAATGCAGCTTATGTCAGCCTACCGCAAGAAACTGGAAAAAGTCTGTGATTATTCTCACAAGAGTATGTTTTGAATGCTGTAAGCTGTAGTATATCTCCTAAAACTATGATTTCTATTGGTAAATAGGGATAATGAAGGTAGATTTCCTATGCACCCTTGCTCCGAGCTGCTTTTTCTGTTTTTGTGCTTATCCCCACAACCCAACTGTAGGTCTAGGTTGAATGAGGAGTGGCTTTAGATTGTCATGTTTATTGATGAGAGCCTGTTCTTGTTTAAATATGAAAGTTGTTCTGTTTTTAACAAGAATTCAATAATGAACATGAAAGTTACCATTTGCAATATTAAATATTTCTATATGTGGAAAAACTATCATGGGTTTTAATTAGTCATTGTATATCATTGGTGTTTGGTGTTAGATGAAAAAGAAAAATGCAAATTCAGAAGTTGTTTAGCTCCAACATGTTCTACCTAAACAATGGTTTAACCATAAGTTAGTCAGACTGCTCTGGTGATTTTTGTCAACAATTTACTTGTTCATATTTATCATGAATCTGATTCGAAAAGTTCCAAAAATTCGAAATGTTTACTGTTCAGCTTAATTGCCTTTGTTGGAATGCTCTACAGTGCTGTGAATAAAAGCAGAACTTTATAGTAAATTAGGTATGATGAAATTAATTTCCATTCATGTTTACAAAAGATTTATAGAACTTGTTTTTTTTTTTATTTTTTTTTTTTTTTACATCAAATTCATTGTATTCTTTATATCATGTACTGCAAGTTAAAATTGTAGAAGTGTGGTTGTCGAGTGTTTTCAAACAGTCTGGACTTGAGCATGCTGTTTAGAGCTTTTAAAATTGCCAGTCATTAACTAATTTGCTAAATGGAAATTTTACTATTTTTAGTGATATGGGGTTAATGTGCTGCATCACGGAGTCATTGATAGTAACACTACACAACAAAATTTTTTGCTTCTTGAACACTGTTGGGTGTTTCTTATAGATTTTTTGGGTGCTGATCATGAATATCGCATCAAAATTTACCCATCATGTACCGTTTCAGAGAAATCTTAAGTTTTGTCATGATTTTTTCTTATATTTGGATCCAAACATTTTCGCTCCCGTAAGTGACTTATCAACAACGGTTTGTGCAGCCTGGGCATGTCCAGCATGGAATCAG
>JAQQZR010000038.1:9796973-9819614 GCA_030068235.1 Notoglanidium macrostoma
AGGAGCAAAACACTTTTAATTCTGTTGAATTTAATAGCTTATGCGAAACATAAATGTGACTAAATACGTTATTGTCAAAAACATATAAATGTCTATTTCTCAGAGTTCCTACGTGATGCAGTAAAACCAAAACTATATTTGTGATTACCCAGTAGGTACCTGCCACAATCAGCAAAAACTTTTCAGGAAGCAAGACTTTTCAAAAAAATTGTTGTGCAGTGTAATCAATTCACAATCAGTGATCAGTTCACAATAGATAGAATGTGCATCTGGGACAAGCTTATTAATTGTATGTGTACAAATACCATAGTTTTGTTTTTTTCCCTTGTGCCCCTGTACACAACAGTGCTCTGGATGCGGAGAATGAGTTCCTGGTGCAAGAGGCCCTGGAACGGTTGATGCAGGACCGCACCGTGCTTGTCATTGCTCACCGTCTCTCCACCATACAGAATGCAGATGCTGTGGCTGTGCTGGACCAGCAGCATGTGGTAGAGTGTGGCCGTCATGCCCAGCTTCTCGCCAACCAAGATGGTCTCTTCCGCAAGCTCATGGAGAAACAGACCGTTTTACATGCTGAGCAGAAGCTGACTCTTGCCGAATAGAAGACATTCTGACACGTAAAGAAAGTACTAATTAAATGAAAGGGTACGTATGTAAGCTGACATGCAGTGTCAGGAGAAAACGGGTGTAGTTGCTGTATTTGTATCCCAGTGCCTATTTGCTGTATAAACTACCGGTCAACAGTTTGTTCATAGGAAGACTGTCTTTCTATGTTTCTGTGTCTTAGAGTAATGATGAAGATATTTACTCTATCCACTAACAATGGAATTATGTAGTCATCAAGAAAAGTGTTTCACAAATCCAAACAGTTTTATATGTAAATTTCTTAATAGTATCCCTGTTGAAGCGTTGCACACTTGGCACCTTCTCAACCAGTTGATGAAGCTTCACCCAGGAGGCGTTCCTTAAGGTTCCCAAACAGGCTGAGCATTTGTTGGCTGCTTTTCCTACATTCTAATTAGGGATTACTTGTTTGGGGAAACAATTTTATTTTAATTAAACATTGTTATTGTAAGCAAGAACTTATTTAAAATATATTTTGATTCAGATATTTTAATATTTACCTTGTATTAAAAACAAATTTCAATCATAACTCTTTATCAAAATGTAAATTTGTAATTTGAATTTTTCACTCCCAATTTGATCATCTCTCTCACTAGGTCTTAAATGTCTTTAAGATGGTGAAAATGTGTATCCAATCTAGTGTGTACAAACTTTTGACTGGTAGTGTATGTTTACTTAAAGCCTGATGTAAACACTAAACTCCATTACAATGTACAAACGTGTAACAAACAAAGGACCATTTATTTAATACACTGCCATTTTTCATACAGTATAACTGGAAATTGTCCTTTTTTTTTAAATCTTGGGTCATGACAGTAAGCTTCGGTGATATTTAACAGAGTCTTGAAATATTTTATACCCTTTCACACAGTAGAAATATTGCTAGTAATACAATTTTCAGGATCATAATCATTCCAGTCATACAGAAGTATGTAATTCTCTTTGCTGGTAAAAGACGGGTATGCTTTGAATTTATCAAAAGAGTTTGGGATCTGGAAATAACACATCATTGTGGTTTCAGTGTCACTGTATATTATGAAATATTTAACAATGTTTGCCTAAACTGTGTGCCTAAATTTCAGCTCATAGACAAATCAGAACGTCAATCTTGTATCCATAACCTGCACACTGTTTAAGTATGTGGAAAAAAAGTCAGCTGCTGTATAGGAAGTACAGGAGAAGGATCCACCCAAAACTGTTGCTTTGCAGTCATCCTTTAAACTATTGTCCTCCAACACAGGGAACATTCCATGTTTGCAAACACATTAGAAAACACAGTGAAGAATATTATGAATGACCACCAAAGACAAAACTAACCTGAGAGATGATTATCTGTGCAAACATACACTATTATAGAGATATGTGTTCAATCAACAGATGTTTTTTAAGTGTGATAAATAGAATATTTCTTTTTTTTTTAAAAAGCTGTGGATATATTATGTTAGGTGTGCTAACTTATGAAAACTCTTTATATACTAAATAAACTACTGATTGAATTAATTACAGTGTCAAAAATCTCTCACAACTTGAACATGATTTGAGGATTAAAAAGCATGTGCTTCCAAAAGAGGGCACTGTTGGCCTGACATGTTGGTGCACCTTCTCTACAAACTAACCATCCTTAAGTGAGTGCACAGTTATAAATAAACGTTATTTTATTTATATATATATATATATATATATATAAAATTAGTTACTTGTAGCTGAAATCACAAATACACTTAAACCATGTTTATTATGGTGTAATTCATTTATCCTTTACTCTTTACTTTGTGTTATAATTGCATTTAATGCAGCATCTTGCCAGACCCAGTATATGATATAATTCCAGTGTACTTTCAGGCCAGGTTAAATCCCAAGCAATAAGATTCAACTAACTTAAGATTGTTATTCAGACTTCTCTCCAGTTTAGTTAAGTGACTAAGCTGCTTAGCTCCCTTGGTGATAAGGAGCCTGTAACAGTTGCCCTGACTATCTGGCCCTGATAAGCATATAGCCTGAGCCCAGAAAATGTACCTGGCTGCCAAAGCAGCAACTCCAGACTTATTTATTTAGAGAGCAAGATTATCAAATTAATTAATTTAATTTAATTAGTACATTAAAGATTAGCCCCATTTGATAAAAGAACCAGTTCGTGTATTTGTGATTAGTACATATCATATCAGTGTGCAACTACAGCTTCATAACTTGAATATTTGGATATATATATACACACACACACATTTATATATATAAATTAATATTAATTATTAATAATATTATACCTTTTACAGCTATTTAAAAACAGCAGATATGTCTAGTTACTTTGACATTAATATAAGATGTGATCAGTAATATGATGTCCTGGAATAGTCCTGGAAGTGTTAACAATTCAATGCAGAATTTAAATAATTCTATGCCTAGTTAAAAATGAACTCTGCTTAATACCGGAGCGTGGTTTCATAACTCTGCAGAGGGTGAATCTCCAACATTACTCAGTGACACCAACTCTCTTAAACGATTGATTCCTTCAGTGTTAAACCATATTTGTACAGTGTTAATTCAACTCCATATATTAATTTATTTAATATTATATTAAATTAATTGTATCAATTTAATACTTTTGGAAAACATCTGAGAATTTTGTTGTGTAGGCCCAATTAAGGATTTACTACAGAAAATGTAAAAAAATATAAGAAATAAGAAATATCAAAAATAAATATCAAAAAGATATTTTAATCACAATTTCATTATGTCGAACTCCATAGTCACACAGAATTTGAACAGCGCTGTACCCAGATTGTTGGCACTCGTTAAAGATAGGCTATAGGCTAGTGTTCTATCAGCTACTAAATAATTTATTCCCTGATCACAAATAGGTATACAAGCACAGCTCTTGATATAGCAATATAAACAATGTTACATCCTCAGATCAAAGCCTATCCATAGCCTTTGTTTAGTGACTTATTATTTCTCTTTTCTCCCTTGCATAAAATTCAATAAAAGGGCTGATTGCTTACCATAACGTTATAGTTATGCTGCAGTCACTGAATTGATAAATGGCTCTAATAACCTTCTTGTCCTAATCGCTTGCGCCTACCGTAGTAACAGATTTCGGTGCACCTTATCCACGGTTAATAAGTCTACACAATTATACCCGTCTCTCGGAATCCTGTTGCCGCTGCTGAATCTCACTACATAAGAAGTGACAGACTACTCTCACTGGCAGCAGTCATGCAGGCGTAGTAGGATGCACCACGTGCGAATGGAGTGGTAATGAAAACATACACTCCCCATATACGGCTCGAGCGCCGTAGCTTCACATCAGGACTTTCACCATATTAGGACAGCCGTGTACACTTCCAACCGGGAGTCCCGTTCGCTTACCGCCCAAGAACCTAATATGGCCAAAGACTGGGAAAAAATCCAATTGAGCACATGGACCATGTTCAATGGGCGGGAAACGAAAGTGTGCGGGTATAAAAGTTTGCCAAGGCCAGCAGTCACCCTGTAGCTGGAACCAGCAGAGGTTTCATTCTGCACTGAGCTTCATCTGAGAAGGGCACCACCAAAGGTAAGAAGATCTGACCAAACCACACTATAGCCCTCGTGCAACAAAGACTAACAAGAAAATAATGCTTTCTTTTTTTTTTTTCTATTTTCGTTAATGAAATTAACCAATTACCTGACGCTAGTTTCTCAATGTAATGCCCAGCAAAAACGTGTCTTCATATATCAAGCTGGAAGATTTTGCTGTGCATGTGGTTCAAAGAAAAACAGACAAAATAATAATTAAGAACAAATAATTAGTCATATCAATTTTGTGACAATGCAAACGTCAAAACGTCAATGCAAAAGGTTTATAACCACAATTCTGTTTTAAAACATAGTTTTGATCATTAAACAAAAGATTTCGACTGCAATTCATTTGTAGAGCACAATGAGCTCTCTCTTAACACTGTGACATTTTATATAAAAACCTAAAAGTAACCAATTTTTTAACCCAAATTAATGCCATTATTACCATTTTATAATTTTTTTCATTAGTGTTATAGCAATCAGTGTATAGTTACAATAGTTAAATGTTGAACAGTTTAACTTTTTTTTTTAACTATTTTCTTCTGTTTTGCATGTGCTACAAACCACCCACTTATTTATATCTATATATGTTTACACACAGAACCTGCCAAGATGTGTGATGATGAAGAGACTACCGCCTTGGTGTGCGACAACGGCTCAGGCCTGGTGAAGGCTGGCTTTGCCGGTGATGACGCTCCCAGGGCTGTGTTTCCTTCCATCGTTGGTCGCCCCCGCCATCAGGTATGGCTTTATAAATAATACTGGAATTCAATATAAAACCTTTTAATAGTGAGGAATTGTTGATGTCAAATAAATATTTAATGTAATATCACATTTATCGTTCCTCTCCATTAGGGTGTCATGGTGGGTATGGGTCAGAAGGACTCCTATGTAGGTGATGAAGCTCAGAGCAAGAGGGGTATCCTAACTCTGAAGTATCCTATTGAGCATGGCATCATTACCAACTGGGATGATATGGAGAAGATCTGGCACCACACCTTCTACAACGAGCTCCGTGTTGCCCCTGAGGAGCACCCCACCCTGCTCACTGAGGCTCCACTGAACCCCAAGGCTAACCGTGAGAAGATGACCCAGATCATGTTTGAGACCTTCAACGTCCCTGCCATGTATGTGGCCATCCAGGCTGTGCTGTCTCTGTACGCTTCTGGCCGTACCACTGGTGAGAACTGCATCTTCACAGACTTTTACTTTTTTTTATCATAAAGTCCTACATACCACCAACAAATTATTCTTATGGCATTATGCAAAACTTGAGGCACTAATTTGATACTTCTTGCTATGATTCAGGTATTGTGCTGGATTCTGGTGATGGTGTCACCCACAATGTCCCCATCTATGAGGGGTATGCTCTGCCCCACGCAATCATGCGTCTGGATCTGGCTGGTCGCGATCTGACTGACTACCTCATGAAGATCCTGACTGAGCGTGGCTACTCTTTCGTCACAACCGGTAAATATTATCTTTCTTTCTTGGTGGTTTGTTCTCTGGGTTTTTATCATTATCAGGTTGATCTTAAACATTTTTAAAATTGGTTTTTGACTCACACAATTTTCCATCACAGCTGAGCGTGAGATTGTGCGCGACATCAAGGAGAAGCTGTGCTATGTTGCTCTGGACTTTGAGAATGAGATGGCCACCGCTGCTTCCTCCTCCTCCCTGGAGAAGAGCTATGAGTTGCCTGATGGTCAGGTTATTACCATTGGTAATGAGCGCTTCCGTTGCCCAGAGACCCTCTTCCAGCCTTCTTTCATTGGTGAGTAATTAACAGCTCCTCTTTACAACATGCTATGTCTCCAACATATGTCATTCTCTTATATTAATCTTCATTTTTATCTGAAAAGGTATGGAGTCTGCTGGTATTCATGAGACTGCCTACAACAGCATCATGAAGTGTGACATTGACATCAGGAAGGACCTGTATGCCAACAACGTCTTGTCTGGTGGTACCACCATGTACCCTGGTATTGCTGACCGTATGCAGAAGGAGATCACTGCTCTGGCCCCCAGCACAATGAAGATCAAGGTAATGTAGTAGTATATTTTGTCATGTGTATCTTCATTCCACTCTTATGATAACTTCCCCATTTCTGAAATACATTCCTTTCTCTTTTATTCCAGATCATTGCCCCACCTGAGCGTAAGTACTCTGTATGGATCGGTGGCTCCATCTTGGCTTCCCTGTCCACCTTCCAGCAGATGTGGATCACCAAGCAGGAATACGATGAGGCTGGACCCAGCATTGTCCACCGCAAGTGCTTCTAAATCCACCATCATCGTTATCATCTGTGTCTACTCGCCATAAACCGAGCAGCAGTGGAGCACTCCGTTGGCAAGGGAAAGATTTATTTAAAATGTATTTTGTAACCCATTGTTACACGATGACACTTCAGTGAAGATTGAGCAACATCAGGATGATTGACATGCTATGTCATACAGCTTAATGTGAAATGTACATACATATTAATTTATTAAAGTCCATTATTTGGTATCATTTTGGTTTTTGGTATTTTGTGTCTATGGGAATTATTCAATTTGCATAACCCAGGCTTTTGTTGTCACTTGTCCTTTGGTTGAGTCCCACATAAACCATGGTTTTGGCACACATTCTGCTACTTCAGGGAATTTTATAGTACCTAATAATTCATTACTGTAGCCTCAAATTAGCCTTCCAGCACCCCTTCCCAGTTACACTAACCATGTAACTGAACAAAGTTAAGTGATCCAAGAAAGCACTGAGAGTGGTCACTAAGGTCATTACTATTTTTAACACACTCTACCCACTGTGTGAATGTACTTGAGGTTAGTGAAAGCTGACACAACAGTTATCTAAGGTATGTCTGTCTCATTTTCTTCTTTGAGCCATAGCTGATATTTGACCCTTGTCAGTAATGCATAGCCTTCTTAATAGGCCTATATGAATATGAGACATGTTTAAATTTATTCCTAAGGCTCAGATAGTTGAAACTTGTCAGTCGTCTGGACTCTGTTTCTTTCTTTTTCTTTCTTTCAGTAAACATGATTATTATGCCCATAACTAATTTAACTGAATTAAGATGGCAAAAAGTATCCTGGCAAAAATGTATTTCTGTGTATCAGGTGAGATTCTTGTGCTTCTCATCTAAGTATGGGACCAGATGCCATTAAGTTCAAACTACTTTCAATTTAATTCAATTTTATTTGCTTGTTGCTCTTAATAATAAATATTGCCACAAAGAGGTTTTACAGAAATAGTAGGGGAAAACTCAAGGAAGAAACCTTGAGAGGAACCAAACAAAAAAAGGAAACTCATTCTTTTCTCAGTGACTCAAAAATATTGGGATTATAAATCATAACTCTTCTTAAATTGTATGTTATAAAGTCAAACAGTACTAACACACAGCAGTAAAGTCCTCAAATTAAAAAAAACTGCTTACACTCTGATTGATTTTGTGTTCAACTGTTTAAACTGCAATTTATGCTATTTCAGATTCCTCCTCTAGGAAAAGCACAGGGGGTCCAATCTTGCTGTTGAGGGGCATTGCTGGGCATTGCTTGACCAAGAAAAACCAAAGTCATAAACCTCTATTAATATAAAGAAAAAAATAAATGTAACTGACCTGACAAGTGTACTGTTTCTGGAGAAATATCCAGCTTGATATGACCAACTACCAGCTTCCCAAATACAGGCCGAGATGGTTAAGCTGGTAGACCAATTTTTTTGTCATCTATGTAGATTATATTACACCTTCCTTATTACTTGACCAAATTGATCAATAAATATTTGTGATTTGAGAATTAGGTGGTGCAGTGGTTAGCACTGTTGCTCACAGCAACAAGATTCTGGGTTCAAGTCTTTCTGTTTGGAGTTTGCAAGTTCTCCCTGTGCCTGTGTGGGTTTCCTCAGAGCACTCTGCTTTCCACCCAAAAACATGCAGATTAGGGCAACTGGCTACTCTTAATTGCCCATAGGTGTAAATGGTTGTTCATCTTTATGTGTTATCCCTGCAATAAATTGGCGACCAAGGTATACCCTGCCTTTTGGCTGAAGTCAGCTGGGATTGGCAATTCTTAATTGATAAGTGGTATAAATGGATGGATGGATTTGAGAATTACCTTACTGTTGTGTAAATTTCAAAGACAGTCTACCGTTTGACCGGCTCAGTTTGTGTTTTGACTTCACACAGGTAGTCAGACCAAACTGGATTTTTCAATAGGGCTATTGAGCTCACTGTCATCTCTCTTGAAAATAAGGAACACTTCAATTTTCTTAAAAATTGTCTTTCATTAATAGGCTATATTATACAGTGTTTTTTTTTTTTCTTTAGAAGCCAGCGTGACTGTATGTTTCAACCGACTCTCGAGTGTAATCCCCACCTGTTGCTTTTAAGCAGTGAGCTTTAAGCAGTGGGCGGAGCTAAAAGCAAATCAGAAGCACAACAACAGTGAAGGGTCGTGTTATTGAGACCACCTGCTGCCTTCCGCTTGGTGTGCAACCTGAAACCGTAAGTAAAAGCCGAGATACTCTTCTGTACCCAGATTTGGATCGAACTGACATGACATGACATGATGGCGGGATTTTGTCCATCAGCGTTCTTTTAAAAAATATCATGGCGGATGGTTGTTGTCATGTAAAGAAATAGTTCAGATTGGCATCATAGCATCTCTCGGCTATAAGGAAGTGAACACAGACTTAAAAATACAGTGTAGGCATACACGCACTGTTATAATGTAAATATGGCTGTGGACCTTGTTATTTTGACTAAGGTGTGTTTACTAAACCGCAGGCTAGGGTAGTTGACACACGATATGTGTGACTCACTGTGCAAACAGACACAATTAGCTGCTGACAGCAGCACAAGTGACGAGATTATCTTGCCATTGCACCGCTTTTTGAATAGACATCCACTGTTTGAATATGCCTATGTAGTTTACATTAGGAGGGTGTATTATATAAAGGAGGGGCGTGACAAAGCTCTGTCACGAGCAGCTGGTCTGTGATTGGTCTCCTCCTAGGAAAGGGCTTTTCCTCAATACGTGTTTTGATTTAAATGTCGGGCGGGAGAGGAAGACTATGCTACTATCACGTGCTATTGAACTGATTGTAAACACGAGCCTTTGCCCACGAACTTCTCTAAGTCAGTTTCGGAGTTCTTCTCGAGATCTGTTACTAAACCTTATTTTTTTTCCACATAGAAGAGGAAAGGGCGGATCCCTGGTTGATGGTTAGTAGGTTTTTATTAGTTTTTGTCAATCACCATTTGGGCCATATACACATAGACTTACATTGTCCTTTGCAACAGCAGAGTATTAGAAGGATCCAAAAATACACCAGGCTAGCTAACTAGCAAACGTTACTAGGTCTATTTCAAGCAAACGCGTAGTAATTACAGCATTGCAAGTAGGAAATGCAACAATTTGGGGAGCACGTGAAGGCTACACAGGCGCAATCTTGTGAGCCATGCAGACTCATAAATATCCTAAATGTCCTCTTTTCCGTGTGATATGCTACACTGTCTAGGCGGAAGCAGCCTAATATTTCACCTTCTCTTTACCAGGAATATGGTGACCAAACGGATTAGGTCAGAATATATGAAGAAATTTAAGGATCCGAAATGGGAAACGTACGCCAAGTGTTATGAGGATTTGGTGAGCTACAGACTGTCGAGGCGAATGTTGGAGCAAGCACATAACCCGTGGTTTTGGGATGGATGTGGAAGCGACACGGAGTCCAGCGGCAAATGTACACCTCAGGACGGACCTAAAGACTACAGGCTGCAGAAGGAGGAAAAGGCACCGACAGCAAAGACAGCAGTGCACGAAGAGCATGGAGCAGAAGAGGCGAGAGAACCTGATACGAGCCAGATTAGAGGTAGGATAATATCTAAACCCTAACGGAATACGTTTAACAGCCCAGTCAGTTATTGGCATCCATAATGTCTCAAGATAGCGTGTCCTCAGGATCATGGTGCTTCGTCAGTACATCACCGGTGCTAAGTGGATAGGCCTTATGTGTAAATATTGTGATAAAGGTAAAGCAAGAGTGATGTGGCTGCAAAGCTCAGGTTTCAGTTGAACAATAAGTTCACTGGACAATTACGAACATTTAAAATACTAAATTCTCAACTAAGGATGCATAGACTTGTCCCATTTTCTGATAGCAGGGTTCTCTTCAAGCTTCAGTTGCCAAGTTCTGTGTCAAAACCTCAGAATCGTGATGGTGTGCTTTAAGATAAGTTGTAGCCTGTGTTTACATGCATGTTCTGTGGTGTCAGGCAGTCTTGCACATGTAACATAATTTGATTTTACTTCCCAAAAAGCAAAGGCTTAACTAACCACTGTTTTAGTAACAGAAGATGTCAAACCTCAGGAAAAGGAAGAAGACAAAGGAACAGCACTCTCCCCTGTTGCCCCTGTCATCCCACCAGAAAAATATCCCTCGGTTCAGAGCAATACAAAAAGCAAACAAAGGCATTCATACAAGCCAACCCGAACTAAAGCCAAGCATCACATCACCAAAGACCTTGACAAAGAAAGTAGACATCCTTTTGCTATGTATGGCTCAGGAGAGAGACAGGCAGATATGGCGTTGAAAAGGACACACAACGTTGGTCCAGCTGCTTCAACCAAGGAGGTGAGCTGTTCCTCAGCTGCATAATGTATTTTTTGTGTGCGTGTGTGCGTGTGCGCGTGCGTGTGTGTGTGTGTGTGCGCGAAGAAACCGGGTAAAAATATTACATTACAGTTAAATGTTAATTCTGAGAGTTCCTGTAAAGAGCCTTTTTTCAGTAGACAGCTGGGATTGAGCATTTATTCCAGGACCAGTCTGTATCTAGGCAGTGCTTTTGGGTGTGTGTATATGGGACAAAATTTTTGTTTAACAGCGAGTGAGTGAACTGTTTCAATGGTAAAATGTTTTACAAGGCTTGATTCATGTTTGTTCATGAAGAACAATTCCTCTGTGCTTAGATCCATGAGTCGGCACTACGAGCAAAAACCAGACGAGAGGTTGAAAAGCAGATGAAGAGAATGGACAAGCGAAGAGCAAAATCAGCTGAGTTGGAAAAGCTGAACAAAAGCAAGCTCATCCCTGATGATAACCCTTGGATGACTGAGTACATGCGCTGCTTCTCTGCTAGGTCACAGTAAATCTCAGAGACTGCCAGCAACATTCCGTCCAGTCACAGGTAGAGATGGGAATCCAGCTTGCCTGTCTTCCTAAATGGATTGCCATCATGAAATTCAAAAGACTCTATGACTGTTTAGGTCTCTGCTATTTATTTCCTATCACTTGGCTGATTTCCTGTCAAATTTGTTTACTGGAATTGGTTTTCACAGATGTCAGGGACCATAAAATAATGGATTTATATGGCATTTTAAAGCCAAATTCTGCCATAACAACATTCTCTCCAAGTTTGCCAATGTTAAAATATATGTTGTATGTTCTATTTGCATTGGTGCAGAACCTCACAACTGGCCTGTTCGGTGCAGTAATCCACAACAGACGCTTACTGTTAAAGTCAAAATGAAAGCTAGTTTTAGCATCATTCAATAATTGTAGCTTGCATCATGAGCATATCATGAATACTTTACAGAAGCTGCAGGCTAAATTTTAGACTCCATCCTTTTTTGGATTTTCTAGGGATTACATGTGTAGTTTCGATGGTTTATATTCATCACTGTGTTTCATTTAGACACATTCCTACCACTTTTGATATGTCTGGTTTAGTTAAAGACTTCCCAAGAATCCATCATCCTAATTTTATTGTGTAGTTTTAGAAAACCTCTGGTTTAAATGAAACGGTTATCTTTTTGTTGTTGTTGTTGTTGTTGACTTGTCAGTATGTCCCTACATTTTTCAAAGTTTACAAAAGTTATACTCATTACTTGCAGTGTGTAACATAATTTGAAGTGGGCCAAGAGCCTTGATAAAATATCTCTGGGTTAATATGAAGATTTATAATATATTATTTTTCAACATAAATTGCATAATGCTACAGATATTGTGTAATAACCTTTTCAGGGAGGATTTGTAGAACTGCAGCTCTGCATAGTTATTTCTCCTTGTTTTAAGTGTGTAGTGCTGTGGTCTACCTCATAAGTGGTTTGTAAATAATGCATGAAATATGATGAGGGATTCACTGGTAAATGTTGAAATAGCATGAATTGCAGCTATTGCACACCTGGTTTTCCTGAAGACTTTTAAAATGAGCATTGAACAGCACATTTTCCTGTTCTGAAGAATATTGTGCCCAATGGTGCACCAATATGTTGCCCTTGTTACTGTAACATTATAACAATTAACATCTTAAAAATCTGCTTACCTTTATAATAGTGGATGGTGCCACAACTGATTCCAGGTTTTGTGAAGATAAGCATGACCTTAGTATTGCTCAAGGATGCTAAATAAGACATTTTTCTGTATTGTAATAGTTATATGATTAGTTGTGACCTGTTACAGTGATTATAATATAGCCATACTGTTGCTTCTGAGCCACAGAAGCATAAAGATCCAATTACTATTTGTGTAAAAAGCTGAGGTAGCTGGTGTGACGGGTGCATAGATAAGACTTTAGGGTTTATGGTTTTCACTGTATATGAATGTGCAGTAGTGTTTTTTTAACAGTGACGATGGGATTTGAGTCTCTTCTGACTTGTGTGGACTCTCCGCTTTAGTGTTCTCATTATTACTTGAAAAGGTTATAGTTGTGAGTATTGCTTAAGTCAGTGCTACCACAATATGTTTCTCAAATGTATTAATACAACTTTTTTAGTTTTATCACAATGTGTTTATGTATTTTTCTATTATCTTTATTATACACAGACATGCCATCCAAAATTATTGTACAACATGGAAATACACATGGGGAAAATGATATTAAAATAATTTAATATAATATTAGCATAATAAGTTTGATAGGAGCTAATCAGTATAAGCCAGCTTCCAAGTAATGTTTCCAAGTAAGGCTGGACCATATTGTAATTATATTCTTCCTCACAATATTTGTCATGATATTGCAACATATGTGATCTTACGCTGGTCCTAGCTTTGCTTCCATCTACTCATATTAGAACAAAAATAAACACAAAACATCAAGGGTAATGATTATTACTTGAATATTTCTTATCTCCTCAAACAGTCTCCCCCCCCTTAAATACAGGGCAGCAATAAATTAATGCAAATATCTTATATGGTATGTGAAGTATGTGCTCCCATTAACAGTTAACTGTAAACACTTGCAGCAGTGTATACGTACAATGTTAAAACCACAGACAATATTCCCCACCCCTTGTTCTCAGTAACACAGCTGGGTTAAGAATGAATGAAATATAGGATTGAACACATTAAAAAAAAAAAAAAAAAAAATGTATGACAAGCTGCATACAGATACATAGTAATTGCATTTAAAAATGTGATACTGTGTTTAATAACACTTGGCATGAGTTAGTCAAATGAACATTTTCAAACAGGACAACAGCATTTAAGTACGCTGTGCAAGGTAACACTATGTAACAGTGACTTCAAGGTATTTCATTTTTTATATTTTTCACTACTATATATGAATAGAAGATAGGTCTGTGACTCAATATATACTATTTGACATTCCTGGTTTTAAAAGTAATAAAACCTCTTATATATGTTGTATATATGTGCAAAAATAAAGTGTAAGCAAAAAATGGAATTAAAGAACAGGGCATGCTTTCCAAAGAAAGCAATCACATTTATAAAACATGGTGTGTGTGTGTGTGTATTACTTTGCCAGATCAAATGATACATCATTAAAATAAATGTTTCCAGCCGATATGACTTAACCTATAGCACACCTGAGCTGATTAAACCTAACCATTCAAGTTATGGAAATGCAGTCCATAAACATGCTTCAAAATAATGATTTAAGTTCATCTTTACACAAGATCTAAATACTTTGGAAATAGAACAGAAAATAGAGGGTTCAGTGGGTCAATCTCAATGCAGAATGTTCAGCAAAGGCCTTGATTCATCATCCTTGATTGGTGTCTTTGCCCTGGCCTGGATTGTTCTAGAGCACAGCAGCGTCCCAAGATCTCAGACTCGTCTGAACCGAAGTAAAAGGAAGGAGAGGGGAGAGTTTCTCCACTGTTTTGGGTCTGTCATTCCATCCTCTATATAGTCTTTACAAAACGTTTTCTATAGAGAAATCATCAAAACCTTGAAAATAAGTAAAAAGAAGAAAAAAAAAAAAAAAAAAAAACCACACACAGCAAGGTATACAGTTATAGGAAACTAATCAATGTTTGGGCAGTGTAATGTAGCCAGACACATAGTGATGGGCTATTACTAGCAGTACAAAGTTTATTTTTCTTCCTTATAACAGCATATTATAGTGTTTTATTCCTCATATTACAACAATCTGCCAGCATGCACATTTATTTTTATTAATTACCGAATGACACATGTTCCTTTTCAACAGCCCTTTATAGCTATTATCACTCACAAGAATTATAAACAGTCATCAGCTCAAAAGCCTCTCTTTTTCCTCTCTTAAATTTAAGAGGACAAAATGTGATGTTTGGTCATGTTACTGCTACAGTGTGTGCTGACACTGCCTCTTAACAGAAAACACATCAATGATTATATGTTTCTCTTTGTTTAATAGAGTATTTTATTCCACTTTTTTAGTCTTAGATTACATGCTCACCCTACTATAGAAAAGATATTAGGACAAGCACATTAATGTATGCCTGTATTTGGAATTATACTTTACTACTGTCAGGAAGTGCTGGCATACAAGATTAATCAACACCTTCTCACCAAAACAGAGCTGTGATGTAAGTTCAAACTGATGCATACATTCCTAAGACACCTGAGGAACCAGGTCATTAAAGTAATTGAGCATATAGAAAATGACCATTCACATAATAATAATATTAAAATTAAGAAGAATTTGCTTTAGCATTAAAATATTTGACTTAATTCTTGGTAACCCCCACATATAAGTGCATTTGTCAGACAGTGCAAATACATTTTTGTTGCCTTATTTAAATGACAGGTAATAAATCACATGTTTAGTGTATGTGCTGAAATGTATGGTGCAAATCCAACCAGATCATTTTCAAAAAGTTCTTAGTTTTCAAGATGGAATGCTTATTGCTAACTGAGACCCAAACCAGTCACCTTCTTATTCATTTCTGTGTATTGAGTATAAAGTTGTCTATGCGTAGCTGCATGTTAATTAGCCTTCTCCTTTCATAGATACCTTGGATCCTGGACCACCTTCGATCTCTATTTCTGGTCAGGATTCCAAAGTAGCCAAATAAGGTGCCTAAAATGCTAAGGGTCTGGGAAGGACACAGAGAGTCTGGAGTTAAATATAACTGATAGCAGAGAGCCTGTACTGTTCTGTATTTGTGTGTCAGTGCAGTCTAACCGATAAGTTCTAGGGGTGGGAATAAAGGTTTAGGCACTTGTTCTTACTCTAGTTGGAAAGACGGTGACCCTGGGTGTGTATCTGTGAATGTGTGTGGGGGAGGCTGGAGAAGAATATGCTTAGCATGGCTCAGCATCGCTGTGTCATCGTCATTGGGAATGCAGAAGCAAACTTGATCAGGGCTCAGGGGGACATTAATGACCAAAATAGCCCCCTATATTAAAGTGGACTCCGCCTTCCCCGAGCAAACTAAATACAGAACAGATGCTGTTGAGCTGCTACTACCAACATCCTTTTAGAGACAAGAGGGAAAGGAAGGGGAAATCATACAGGACAGGCCATTATAATAGGCTAGGGGTGTTAAACTCCAATCATGGGGTGGCTACAGTCTTAGTAAAGATTTGTATGTTCACTCTTCCAACATATCAAATTTATAATTAGCTGGTGGGCTGAATCTGGTCAATGTATGGTGGCCCTCCCAGACTGATACCCTTTACTAGGAGTAGTGACTTACTCTTTTCTGTTTTCAGGTAGTCAGAGATTATAAGTAAGCTTTTAAACTGAGCTTTAAAACAGTCCCAAAAAAGGCTGACACTGAAACTATGAATGTAAATAGCAGAGACAACGAAGCTCAGCAAAAATGTCTCTAAATAAAAGTGCTTTCTGATTTCTTACATACATTAATACATCACGTAAAATCAATCAACCACTGATGGAAATTACTAATAAAAATTGTTTGGTGCAGAAAAACTAATATACTACAACACACACTGTAAGATGGAGTTAAATCCTGGAATAAACAAGATGAAAATGTCTAAAAACTTCTTTTAATAAACAAGGAACAAATCTGAACTACCTGAATATGACCCATTCTATCTCTTATGAAAACTCTAGGAAGCCTTGCTATTTTTAGTGAGTATAATGTTTTAAGAGCTGTGCATAAGAACAGCAATCCCTCCCCAGTGCATCTGTTATATCAGCAGTGCAAAGGTGACAGAGTTTGTCTCAAATGCCAGAGGTACACACATGCCCTTGGCAAATATTTTCCTTATTCAGCCCTATGTATGCAGCCCCAACACAGTTGAAGAAATTCCACAGAATTGTATTCTTGTTATTATCATATAGAGAACCTCTTATTTCAAAGGTAATGTTTTCTCTCACCTGGCTTTTGGGCTCTAACAACCACACTCCGGCACGCTCTCAGCCTGAGCTCGTCGTGGGGAACGAAGCTGCCGTAGCGCTGCATCACCATACTGGATCCCTGAACCCATCCGCTCTGGATCCAGCTCACCTGACCAACACAACAAAATCCTATTAGAAGAGGATATCTTAAGTGACATAACAGTTCAGCTTAAACTCTGTGTTTTTACCTGATTCTATTTTGTTGAGGATTTTGCGTGCACACTGGACAAAGGCCTCTTCCACATTTTCCCCTGTTAAAGCACTGGTCTCCAGAAACATGAGCTCTAGAGTACACAAATATATAAGCTTTGTTTTATGAATTAAATACTGTAAACTGGTAAACCTCTAGTGGTCTGATTTGATATTGGTTTTGAAAACATTAGTAGACCCTTTCCATCTAGGTCAGATTTCTTTTGAAGGGGTGGAGTTGGGCACCCTGTAATGAAGTAAGAGCGTGGTAGTCCCTGGGATGTTAGAGCTAATTTACGATCCTTCAGTGGCCTCTTGTGGTTCATGGTTCCAAGTAATAATCGTGACATGACTTTTAAAACTGTTATAACTAAATAAGACATGAAAAATATCCCCATGAATACTTAAGATTTATACTAGCTTTAATATTTTCACAATCCAAATACTACTGCTAAAATACAACTTTAACATTTAAAATATTTATTTTATAATCAATCTGGGTACATTGTAATGTTTAAATCATGTGACTTTAGTAAGCTACAGTAAACACACTGGAGATTTGTATATTTCTAGCCAGGCAGACACACCATTCTCCTGAGCGAAGCGAGATGCCTCCAGAAAGGTGACCTCCCGATCAGCATCCAGGTCCTTCTTATTGCCACACAATATTATAACAATGTTCTGACTGGCTAACATCCTGGCATCTGTCAGCCAGTTGGTCAGAGCATTATATGTCTCCCGACTGATGTGAACATAAGAAAAATATCAGAAAAGTATTAGAAGTACAATTTATCTATCATTAGGGTTTTTTAAATATTCCATACAGGCAACAATTATACTTCATAGCAAACCAAGATGAGATAAAAGCACAATCGTTAAGTGTGGACTGGAACATGACAGGTGGTGCTGTTATGGGAGAACCTATTGTAGCATTTATCAAGTGATTTATTCCTCTTATACCACAGCAAATTGCCAGTGGTTGCAATTTTTTAAATTACAGAAAGACATACTTTTTATCCGTTTATAGTTACACTTACAAAGATATAGATTGGGCTGACAAACTTACGCTTTTTCACAAACTAAAAGTCATCATGACAGCCTAAATAAAGGCATAGAATAAATCCCATTGTTTCCAAAACCTACTCTGCACATTTTGTGTATTTTCCCTACCTACACACATTTGAACTCAAAAGATAATTATCAGTTCATTAACTGACATATCAACACCACCATTACATATAAAAACTACAAACTAAATTTACCAAAGTAAAATTTACTTAAATTAAAACAAAATGTTACACTATGCAGATAACATTTGGTCCTTCTCTAAAAAGATTCAAAGTTACTGTAATTTTGCTCCTACTCTACTAACAGTATTTTTATTCTGTACACTTAAAATAGAGCAAAACAATTTTTAAGGGAAAATGTTTAACTCTGGAAAAACTACTCAGACATTTTATCCTATGTAAACATTCAGATACAAGTGTAAAGTGTAAGGGTAAACATACAGATATAATAGTTGAATGAGAGAAAATGCTGTAGTTAAAATGTCATAAAATAACAAAAAAAAAATTCAGCATGGCTCTGCAGCAACTTTCGACTCAGGCACATGGAAAACTTAGTGACTGTTACAAATTGCTGACACTGGAGACTTCTTTCAAAAAAAAAAAAAACCCTTCCATCTTCTTATCTTCTATTTTCTTTATAACAGCTTGTTTTTTTTTGTTTTAGAACATGTGGAATCATGCAAGTCACTAAAGAAACAATGATATATGACAATAAGTGCATTAATATGAACCTGTGACTTGCGCTGTAGCCATGTTCTGTTTCTGAAAATTATTCAAAGACTTCTGACCAATCAGATCAGAGAATTTAACAGCACCATGGTATAAACCTTTCAAATCCATCCATCAGTTCAGTGTAAAATATATATCTGTTATTTAATCATGTTTAATTATGTTACAGCCACTTAGGACCATTTGTGCTAACAGGTTTAAATAATAAAACCCAGATTCCCAAATACTGACAGCTGGAAATGTTTTAGCTCTCAGCACATGAAACGCTGGGCTTATTTGCAACAGCATGGCCTACATGACCTGTTACTCTTAACTTACCTGGTGATGTCATAGACAAGGAGAGCTCCTGCTGCGCCTCTGTAATAGCTTCGTGTTACAGATCTGAGGAGACAAATATGTTACATACAGAATTGGAAAACCTCTGCAATGTACTTACCTAACAGGAAATACTTACATAGCACAAAGTCACAACTCTGGTAAAAAATAAAACACCTTCTTTTGACAATATTCATGTTCAATAACTGAATTATCTTAGTCAAGGCTGTGCTGGATCCAGAGCCTATCTAGGTAGCATTGGGTGCAAGGTGGAAAAATTCACCCTAGATGGCATGACAATCCATCACTGGGCATCATTCTTTCTCTCTCTCTCTCACACACACACACGCACACACGCACGCCTAGGGGCAATCTAGCAAAGCAATCTGCCTCCCTGTATGTTTTTGTAGATTAAGAGGTTTTTGTGCAAAGAAGATTGCACCTAGAACCCTGAAACTTTGAGGCAACGATGCTACCCACTGCACGACTATGCTGCTCTATACCTCATATGACAACAATCTTAATTTTGGCAGGTAGTTAGTTTAGAATATAAACAGAGCTATAAACATACCTGAACCGTTCCTGTCCTGCTGTATCCCAAATCTGGAGTTTGACAAACTTGTTGACCACATTGATGATCTTGGAGCCAAACTCAACTCCAATTGTATGATTTGAGTCATCTTTGACTGAAAATGCAATAGAAAAGTGCATATACCTGTTACTCACAACATAGGTTAATGATTAATTTGGCCCTGTTTACACTTGGTTTTAAAATGTGTCTTGGGCGATCAGATCAAAGGTGTCCAGCAGGATTATAATGTTCCTCACTATAACTGCCATCATTTTTCCTGTTACACTCTTGTCAGGGACGCATCAGGACATATTAGAATTTACACTACAAAAGATATGTGGTCAAATGCATTCCAAACCACCCTAGTAAGTGGTTTGAGTGAATGTATCTTCAGTGAATCTTAGTATTCATTTACACTTGTATTTAGAGCAGTCCAGTTATGATTTGATCACCCAAGATGCATTCTAAAACCAAGCGTAAACAGGGTCTTTATGTGCTGTTATTGAAAGCTGACATACATTTCTTTTCTATGAACTGGTGAAGGAGACATGATTTTCCAGTTCCTGCATTCCCGATAACAAGGAACTTAAACAGGAAATCTGCAGAGATAACAAAGAATATTATTTATTTATTAAAATTGTCATATAAATTCTTAATCTGATTAGTTAATTTGTGTTTGGGCTCTGAAAGGCCACAACTTCCACAATGAAATTACAGCTTCCAATATCTTTCATATCTTCCAAGCAGCTTTTGTATCCTGTAATTGGTTGATCTGTAACAGTTTTTCTGTCAATTAGGTTTTTACACTTTGCCTCATGTTTTAAATTCTAGACAAGTTGCACAATATACACACTATTTATTCCACGTTTAAATTCCTGGAATCCTTTAAAACGTAGGTACATTTGCCCTTTCCCACCACAGGGCATGCATAACAGCAAAGGTACTGAATTGCCACTGAGGGCACACCACGAACACCACTCAACTGTGCAGTGTTGTTACCCTCACCTAGACCCTAGACCTGGGTTTGATCTCTTGTACTCTCTGGTACAGCAGCTGCAAATTAAGCAAATATGCAACCGTATGTGCTGCACAATACCCAGGTTTTGTGTCCTGTCGAATAGCAATCAAAATATCTATTTGTACAATACAAGAACGGTATGCAGAGCGTAACGGTGCAGGGATTAAAGCCCGCTAGCGGCTACTTCCGGGCTTCACTGCGATGTTTACAGGAACAGGAACCATGAGAAAAGCGTTTATGTGCTGTTTTTAAATATTTGACTCAAATCACACGTTGCAAGTGCTAGAAAGTTAATTTGTCACTTCTCTATCAATCCAAGCACCAAACTACCGTGTACTTGTAGTGAGATAGCTGTAACTCTCCACGGGCGTAGCTACTTGTGTACAGCGCTATTAGCCTGCGAGCCGTTATTATTGTGATGCATCACATCGGGACACCTGCTAAATCAATGCAGCACAAGCCCCTGGACTCAGCCTGTACAGTGGTGCGCGAAAATAAAGATTCCCTACCGTATGTCTCGGACATGGTAGATGTTTATTTCAGATAGCTATATTTTTCTCAGCAAAGTCAAGGAGGGTATTAAATAAGGGGAAAATCCCTCAGCGGGATCCGCGCATCCTGCTACAATTCACAGGCTGCACACTTCCGGTTCCGATTTTCAATGTAAGAGCCTTATAGGGTGCAGTTTGAGGTTGGGGAAAATAAAAAAACAAAACAATGTCACATTGTGCAGTCGATTCTACAGCAAAAAAATTAATAAAATAAAAATAAAAAAAAAATCTGTTAAACCCATTTTGAAACAATATTTAACCAACAAACATGTGGAAAACTCTGATTTTCAAAATCCCGTGAAATCAAATGCTGCTCTGCATTAGATCATACTATAACCTAATATTCAAGTAACAAATCTAATCACTGACTAGTGTCTACTATTCAGCCAAGTGTAGAACATATTTTGGGCAAGCCTATGAACCCTAATATTTTCATGTTAGATTCTGTTCATATATGTAATTTGTAATAAATAATTTGATTTTGAGGATCCAATAATTTGATTGGTTGGGCATTCTTCCAAGAGTGCCCTTTCCCCTATAATCTCACTGGGATGTTTCACTGTGTGTATGCTTATCTGTGCCACATAGTTAGAAATCGTTTACTGCAATAATGTTAGCAACATCTTCAGCAGACATGGTAAACAATACTTTTCAGGAATATTACTTTCGACATAAAGCATTAAAGCTCCAACTCAGTGATGCAGTGGTTAGCAGTGTCGCCTCACAACAAAAAGTTTCTGAACTTGAACCTGCTGGCCGACTAAGGCCTTTCTCTGAGCCATTGAGGCATGGGCTCAACAATACCTCTGAAGGTGTGCTGTAGTATCCGGCACCAAGACTTTAGCAATACAATCCTGCAAGTTTTGAGGTGGGGCCTCCATGAATAAGACTTGTTTGCCCAGCACATCCCACTGATGCTCGCACCCAGCTAGATAATTAGTTAATTAGTTAGCTCCAAGAACGAAAGCATACAGTGTTTCTCAGGATCCCGAGAAAGGTTTCTCGAATAAGTTTCTTGGGATCCCGAGTTAATTTCTATGTCACTTAAGGGGCTCCGTACAAAACAGACTGTCCATTGAGTATCTCGACTAAGGAGCTGGTTATTAACCGTTTAAGCGCCAATGTCGCAAATCTGTGACAAGCAACCATACTGAATAAAGTAGATGATAATTCCGAGTAGCACAATCTTGTTTTTACTCACTACCACTACATGTCGCACATGTAGTACTTCAAATGTATCCCCCAGATTAGGCAGGTTTCCATTCAAAGTGTTTGAGTAATTTGATTCGGAAAGTGAATGAAAACCAAACGCGGTCTCGCTTGCGGTATTTAGTTCATGCGGTTATGCGGAAGTATTCAAGTCAAGTCAAGTCAAGTGGCTTTTATTGTCATTTCAACTATATACATGTAATACAGTTTACAGTGAAACGAG
>JAQQZR010000038.1:9819855-9835723 GCA_030068235.1 Notoglanidium macrostoma
AAGCTGGAGCCAATCCCAGCATCTTCGGGTGAGAGGCGGGGTACACCCTGGGAAGGTCGCCAGTCCACCACAGGGCCGACACAGACAAACAGCCACGCTCGCATTCACACCTATGGGAAATTTAGAGTAGCCAGTTGACCTAATCTGCATGGATTGGGCTTGGACTGTGGGAGGAAACCCACGCATGCGGGGAGAACATGCAAACTCCACACAGAAAGGCACCCAGGTCGAGCGAACCCAGGACCTTCTTGCTGTGAGGCGACAGTGCTAACCACTGCACCACCGTGCCGCCTCAATGCAGAAGTTATAATTGATAATTAACCTTAATCTTACTTTAGCTTAGTCAGGAATGTTAATATCAGTGTCTGACTCTCATCTCCTCACTTTAAAAGAGTGCACTGTTGAATTTGCAGAGTGTTAGGTTGTTTCTGAGTTGGAAAGTTGACATCAGTGTTGATAGCACATCCAGTAGCATATTTTCATCCTTCAAAATATAATTGCGTGCTCTGACCAGAGCTACTATGATATTTCGGCAAGTTCTGATGTATGAGCCTTTGGGAAGTTGTTTGCCACGCCTGCCACATATGTACATAGTGAGCCAGTATCTGAATATATTTACTGATAGAGACTTCAATGCACTTATGTAAGTTGCTCTGGATAAGGGCATCTGCCAAATGCTGTAAATGTAAATGTACATGCTCTGACAACCGTAACTATTTTCACCCCTAAGGAGCAAGTTGGCTCTTCATGTAATGTTAGACTGTTTGTAATATTAACTAGCTGAAGTAGTGGTATCAAGTAAAAAAACAAAACAAACAAACAAACAAAAAAGTTGAATACGCATAACCACTTCTACTTCATTTCTTTGAGGGATGACATGTATGCTGTAGTCTTTTTGGTTTTGTTTTGACCATTTGTGAACTATTAAACACTGTTATAACAAGTGTGTTAATAATTAAATTACTTAAATAACACAAAATTATTTAGAGCAGAAAATTCTTCATAGAGCTAACCTAATTTTGACCTCAAAGTGCACCAGATAGATGCATTTAACTTTCAAATATATACAAATTTCTTCTGGGGAGGATGCCTAGAGGGTCCGAGCAAGGTCCACCCTCTATAGACTGTGTATTAATTTCTAGTTTATGAAACTGTTTTATAAAAGCAATATCACACTGGTAAGGACACAATAAGGGTGATTCACAACTGTGACAAATTACATCTGAGCTGATATTCATTATAACTGCACTCATGCTCGTATGGTATTGCTTAAAATGTTTTTCAGATTCTCATGATGAGAAAATGTATTGCTGTTTGCTATATATATACATACATATATATATATATATACACACATATATATACACATATATATATATACACACACATATATATATACATATATATATATATATTTAGCAACAGAGAGTTTCAGTAACGAGTGAAAAATGTGATGTCAGAAGTGGGATTCGAACCCACGCCTCCAGAGGAGACTGCGACCTGAACGCAGCGCCTTAGACCGCTCGGCCATCCTGACACAAGCGGCTACCCAAAACCACAAAATAAAAATCTACACAAAAAAAAAAAAAAACCTTAACAAACAAAAGGGTTCGCTGAAAACCTGCTGACCACAAGATGGCGAGTCATGCTCTAGTGAAGACATTCACCCACTTGAGAGCAGCATTTTACATTCAAAAGGTGATTGTACTTATGCTCAATTACATTCATTTTTGTAATTCACTGTAAAAAAAAATACAAATACTATGAGATATAGCCTACACTCACAGAGCACTTTATCACATCAACCATCAGAGTTGGGGGGGTTTGAACCGGTTTGAATATTTCTATACCTGCTGATCTCTTGTAATTTTCACTCACAACAGTTTCTAGGATTTACTCAAAATGGTGCAATAAAGGAAAAACATCCAATGAGCTTAAGTTTTGCAGACAGAAATGCCTTGAGAATTGTCAGACTGGTCCGAGCTAACTCTGTAAAATTGTGGTGAGCAGAAAAGCATCTCAGAATGCACACCATGTCGAACCTTATGGTGGATGGGCTACAACAGCAGAAGAGCGCATCAGATTCCACTTCTGTCAGCCAAGAGAAGAAAGCCGAGGCTGCAGAACTGAGCAGATGTAGAAAGGAAACACGTAGCCTGGTCTGATGAATCTTGATTTCAGCTAATGCACAAAGTTGGTAGATTTAGAATTTGGCACCAGCAGCATGGCTCTATGGTCACAACCTGTCTTGTGTCAACAGTCCTTGGCTGGTGGGCATGGTGTAATGGTGTGGGGAAAGTTTTCATTATTTTAATGAAGATTTCAAGGTGTATATCAAAGGATTTGTTACAGATACTTATGCAACAGTGATACAGAATATTTGTAGTCTGCAGATGTGAACTGATTTTTATAAACTGTGTAGAATCTCAAATCCCTTATAGGTTTTAATGCCCTGCAATGTACACTGGCATCCCATCTAGATTGTATTCCAGCCTCATTCACCATGTTTCTGGGATAGACTCCAGATGCATTATCAGGTGGAAGGTGACCAGGATGAAGTGGTTGCTGAAGATGGATCAGTGAATAAATGAGAAGTCTTAGAAAACATGTGTAGATGATGGAATTTCCAGGACTGATCCTGAGAGTCATAAGTACTTGACCAATGAGGCTTGCAGTGTGAACATAGCCATAGTCACACACCCACACATCTGATATATCCGCAAGAACTCACACACACCTTCAAGATTATTCACATTTGTATACAGAACCAAATAGGTGCACACACATGTAAACAAACACTAGTTGGATAAACCTTTACACCATTCTTTAGCATCCTGTATAAAGGTCTACAATGGAGAATAAACCCTACCCTATGTGAAAAGTTACTGATCCTGAAGCTGCAGCTTTGCATGAGGACAGACCTTATTAGTAAATATGTGTGCTAGTTAGCTAGCTTTATAGTAACCTAACAGGAGATTGCATGATCCAAATATAATTAAGAGCTTAGTGAATGTATATATTACATATTTAAAGCTACCCTACCGAAGTTTTCTGTGGAATGATACAATATGAATGTTGGCTAGTTATCTAGAGCCACTTTCAAGTGGGTTTTTTTCGAGTGTCCCCTCTAAAGCGCACAAAGATGCATCCAACGATAGACTTTCATTTGGCCATTTCTCGATAGCTCCTCCTGGACAAAGGATATTAGTCTACCTGTCTTAAATTTTTCCCTCAGTACAGACCCACTTTACAAAAGCGTCATTTCAAAATATGAATAGTGCTTATGATGCGGCGCCCCTGAGACACCCCATCATAGATTTATTCCCTGCTTTGCTGTTATAATAACCTCTACACTTGTGGGAAGGTTTTACACTACATTTGGGAGCATGGCTGTGGGGATTTGCCCATTCAGCCACAAGAGCATTTGTGAGATCAGGCACTGATATCAATTAAGGAGGCCTGGTGTACAGTTGGGGTTCCAATTTATCCTAAGTGTTCAGTGTTTAAGTGTTTATTTAAGTGTTCAGTGGGGATGAGGTCAGGGCTTTGTCCAATTGAGTTCTTCCATACCAACTCTTGCAAATCTGTATGGACCTTGTTTTGTGCACAGGGACATCTTTCTGTAATGTCATTCCGTAAGGGAAAAGCTCCTTCATTATGCTATACCATACAACAACTTTATTGACAATTGTGTGCTCCAAACTTTGTGGCAACAGTTTGAGGAAGGCCCACCTATGTGTGTGATAGTCAGGTGTGGACTTACTTTTGGCCATATAGCATGTTTTGCTATATTGCTGTGTTTTAATTGCACAGCATATAAATAGTGGTCATGCATCAGTTGGTAGCATTCTATATATAGAGATTTCTATATATCCTCTCCTTTGTTTTGACATTTCCTGTTTTGTTTAAGTTCTTCCTGACTGGAAATGTGAGATAGTATATATTCAAGATTCCTGAGTATAGTTTCAGTGAGATCTGGGCTCAAAAACCCTTTGTGTTCCATCTCATCAGTTCTCATTAGTAAGAATGTTCTGTCTACTATATCAATATGTATGTACTGGGTATATACATTGATGCTGGCCTGAAACACTAACCTGAGAACAGAAAAAGGTGGAGAACACAGTGCCTTCAGGTCTGAAATTGCCTCAGCTGATTGCTCTGATTTTCTGAAAACATGGAACAAAATTATTTTAGGTGTCCCTAGTGTGAAAATATTGAATATATAATATTGTAAAATATCATAAACATAATTATGTTGATTTGAACAGTTTGATTTGAATAGTAACCAGAAAACAGTATCCAATTAACCTTAATGAAATATAAGAAAACAAAACCAATTTAAGCCGCAATGGGTAGCATCGTCGCATCGCAGCTCCAGTGTATCCTCGGTCAATCTTCAGGTCAAGTTACTGCCTGTGAGAAGTTTCACATGATCACCCCATGTTCATGTGAGTTTCTGGGTTCTGTGGTTTCCTCCCATTGTCCAAAAACATGCATGTTAGAGGATTGGCTATGCTAAATTGTCCCTAGCTGTGAATGGGAGTGTGAATGTGTGCAAATAGTGTTCTGTGATGGACTGGGATTACATCTAGGGGGAATTGTCCCACCTTGAGAGCCAATTCTCCTGCCAGAATTGGCTCTGGATCCTCCTCAACCCTGACCAGGATAAGTCGTTTCTGAAGATGCACCGCAAAGAAAGGAATAATTCTAGGACAAAGGTTACTGACTAATGCTTTCTGGTCGTTTTCAAATGCCAAGGCCATCTACCCATATTGTGTACAAGAATTCGTCCAGGTATGTGTCAGACATCTGAGTGCCAGTTTATTGATTCTTGCACTGAATTCTGCTGATCTGTGCTGGAATTTAGCAACTGTTTATGACTGGATGTTGAACTGAATTAATCTCACTCTGATAACTCTCTGTTGCTCTGTTGCTGGAATGCTGGAATTATGAATATTTTTCTCTCTTCTTACTTGTAACCTGATTGCTTCATTTTTTGGGGCTCATAATTTCCTTTGTCATTATGAACCTGCTGCGTGAACCCTGGGGGATTCAGGCCTCACCAGGGATCTTTACTATCACTGAAGTACAATGGTAACCAGGAAGCAGGGAAGCTTACTGTCCTTGAAATCTAAAAATGTCATCACATTCTCCAAGGCAGGATGTTATTCTGAAATGTGGGAGTCTTTTTTCTTTCTTTCTTTTTTTTTATTTTATTTCAGCTGAAACCAGTGACCAGAAGTGCTCGCATCTGTTCCAGGTTAAGACCACTGGGGCAGAAAACACCCAACCGGACAGAAAACATGTCAGACACTGTCATGATAAGAGCTGAATTGCTATTGTCCAATTTGTCCTATTTTTGGTGCCCTATTTATACAGTGACATACTTTTGGCTTAATTTGTACAAATATATACATACAGCAGTTAAAACTAATCTTTCCTTCTTTCTTTATTTAATGTGTAATCTGTACATTTGAATGTTGTAATGTTAAATAGGATAACCACTAACATTTTAATGAAACAGTCTCGAATTAATGAAAGTCCTATTGGCAGGTGGTTTGAATTTGAGATCGAAGTGCGAGTCATAAAATAACTTCTTATTCAAGTAACAGGAGAATAACACCCAGCCTTTCCACTGTGCCATAAGGCTCTAAACAACATGTGTTTTGTTAGTTTAAAGTGGCCTTGGGAGGCTGTACATTAACAGTGCAGGCTTTCACTGGGCTGGCCTTGTGCAGACAGTTTTAGTGCCACAGTGTCTCGCCCCTTTCCAAACCCAACAGGCCTCTTTAGACCTGTTTATCCTATAGGCAGCTTCCTCTGTGCTGGCCCAGGTTGAGTGGAAGCTTAACTCACAGACCTACAGATAAACATTAACAGCAAACACTCTGAATGCTGTCCTTATCCTGAAGCCAGGAAAGTCTGGAGCTGAGAGATGAAAAGTAGTGCTGAAGGGGAAGGACACTAGTGTACACTGTATAAAATGTGTGTGTGTGTGTGTGTGTGTGTGTGTGTGTTGCATTTATGCTCATGAAAGGTTCAGAACCTTGCATTAATTTTGTATATTATTTTAAAGTTGTATTAATTAATTTGGTCACTACCTCCAGTCATTGTATGATTTCTATTTTGTATTATCACAACGTTTTAGATTTAATTAATGTACATGTTCTGAACATGTCCAGCTTTATCATGTATAATCACTTTATGACAAGTGTCAGGCAACATAGACTAATATCTGCCACATAAGCTGTACAACTAAACCAAGGTCAAAGATCACAGAGCTGTTGATATGTCAACAAAAGATGTTTATTATTAAGATTCACACACACACACACACACACACACACACACACACACGCACAAACGCACACACAACTGTACCCAATAGGTGCACTTTGTAGATCTACAGTTACTGACATTCTGATATGCAAAATTTGTCAACCCTCCTCTATTTTGTCTATACACTGCGGTCCACAAAGCTGCTGTGTCGCATACACTTGTACCAGCTTAACACAACTACATAACCAACACATGGTCAGCTATGACCATCTTAGTATCATTACTGTGCTGTTGTTTTCCCTTATATGGTTCCCTCCCATTGATGGATGGAGTGGAAGGGTGCTGACAAATTGTAAATAAACTGCAAAAAATGATTTTATGTGTGTGTGTCTAGGTAGATGTCTCTAATGTTTAGCCTCAGTTAGGGTATATTGTTTAACTGGCAAGGTGTACAAAGTGTCATTTAAAAATAGCATTTTAAAGTGATCTGCACTGCTGTTATTTTATAGTCAATAAACCATGAGTCAGACCTCAGAAAAATATATAAAACAGACTGTATCATATTTGGTTAATGTTGCATAATCCGTTGATGTCAGAAGGCTTAATTTATTGGTTACATTTATATTCTGTTGATAGGGGACTAAAGTGAGAGTGCCAGTTGTATGTAAAGCTCTCCACAACAACATCATTGGCTTTAATTACAGAGAGAAACCCTTAGTGTATGTGTAAAGTGTAAATCTGAAAGCCTTCTTTGAGGCAGGGTCGCCTCCACAGTACTTCATGGTACACAGAGTTCAGCATTGTTCTCAGCCCATCACTATTGGAAACAGACAGCCGGGAAGGCAGCGGGCAGAGCAACAGGAGTGAGGGAGGGAGAGCTGAAGAGGGAAGAACAGAGGGGTGGGACTTGGCTCTTTTTTTGATCACTCCAGTGTTCACTAAACGGACACAAAAGGAGAGCCACAATCATTCTGCATGTCTACTGTGGGTCACTGCGAGTATTCAGGGGCCCTATGAGAACCCTAATACTGCTGATCATCAAACACTCAACTTTAGAGACAAGTAGCACTCAGCCCTCACACTGAGTGAGCATTGGTCATTTATTGGTCAAATTCTTAAATTTATGTATTTTTTCATGAATTTGTTAAAAACGAGGGTAACGTTCAGCTGAGTTCAGCACTGGACATGCTGTAATTAAAACAATTAAAGATCATATACTTCTAAGAGAAGGCACATAATTTCTAAATATATAATCATTAATCCAAAAAGACTGTGTTGGCCTTGTACTGGGAACACTGCAACTTTAAACATCCTGGATATGAACATTCTCTGGGTTAGACCTATTCTAACTCAGGCATGTCCTCTCAGTCTGCGTCTCCATCCTACCTCACACTTTCTCTTCATTGTGCTTCTTTTAAACTCGGACATTCTAGCTGCTCTTGTGTCATTTCAGGAAAAAAATCATGATAAAAGCACTCAGACAATACGCACAAGCTGAATACACCTCGCCATGGTATTCAAGTGGCTGTGGATTGAATGCTAATGTGGGGAGTGCAGCTGTCACAGCGCAGCTTAGCAAGTCAATTACATCAGCGATGACCCCAGTGAGCCTTTGTGGGGACCTTTTACTGATGGCAACTCTGTGCATCAAAAAGAGTTTATGTGCAGTTCTGCAATAAAAGACACTTTCATCAAAAACCAGCATACTAGATCTCATACTGGCCAATTGCTTTTATTATCCCAATTTTTTAAATAATATTTTGGAATAGACAAAAAAAGGTTGCTGTTCTCTTTGTTCTTGAACAATGGTTGATCTGCATGTATTTTAGAGCAGGGTTTCTCAAACTTTTTGCAGCCAGGGACCTTTTCTAACTGTTAGAAGTTCCATAGACCCCCTCAGTGCAGATTTATTTTATGAACATTATCCAACTATTCAAATTTAAGACTAATTATTTAAGTTGTAGGTTAATATTTTGACCATTTATTGGAGTTATAGAGTATTTATATTTCTTGTCTTCAGTTTTAGGAATATTTACATTGACATTTATAGACCTAAATGTTTTGATGTTTGAATTAAATATACTCAGGCAACAATAACAGATTAAATAAATATGGCAGTGATAAATGGAAGATTTGGCCCCAACTGGACATAATTATGTATTTAAATAGTGTAAAATATCTTTCAGCATAAAATGTTTGTAAAATCTTTCTAGACCTAGTCTAATCATTTTTATACTCACCAACCAAGTTCAGTTAGAATTATCCAGATAGAGTACAAATTTGCAGCCTTACAGATTTTTCTGTGCACATTAATAATTGTAACTGTAATAAATATAAAATAAAGGTATGGCTGCACTTTTGTCCAGAAGCTTCTCAGCAACAAAAGTAAGTCTTTTCACATTTATTGACAGGCTCTAAAAACCAAATCACACAAATTTCATCATGTCAGGTGCTCAGCAGGTCAGTTGTTCTGCATCAGATGTTTGGAGAAAAACTTTGATGTACCTTCAGGCCCCACCTACAGCAGAGCTGTGATCACAGAGCATCTATCTGAAAAACAGAATCTGTGATTTAATGAAGGGGTGGAAAGTAGAACAGGATCCAGCAAACTTATCTTGCAGAGCATGTATTTGGCTTCATCATCATGTGCTGAGCTTGCTGATCTTCTTTGCCATTTAGAGAAAAACCATGGGGGGAAAAAAATCAGTTTGCAAATTCCAAATTGAGAGCATATTTTAATCATCCCTTTATCATAATTGTATTTACATATTATACAGTTAGTTTAATATATTGTGAAATCTGAAAATAAAGTATCTGAATACTTTTGAAAATATATTTGCATATTGTCTTTTCTTTGAGAAATACACTTAAAAATGTGAAATAATGCAAATGCAAACGCTTAGAAAAATAATGAATGACATCAGCCTTTCTGAATATAATTTAATGAACTAGCACTGGACAGCATTTAGTTGAGATTTACTTATGCTAACATATTGTCTGGCTGCTGGTCAAAACATTATGTAATAGGTTTCTCAGTACACTTATGCTACAGATGTTTTATTCCTGCCTCAGTAACATTTCTGACTAGAACACAGATTTACCAAAATGTCTATTTCTGTAAGTCTAACAGAAAATTGTATGCGTGCAAATCCTCAATAGCCTGTCTGCATTAAAGTTGTGAAAGCTGTTTTTGTCCCCTGTTGGAGAAAGTGTTCAACAAGCCATGTTGTTTTGTCTTTGCAGGCAAATCATAGTAATTTTTGTGCCTAACATTCTTTGACTGCATGTGTGTGCCTGTGTGTGTAAGCAAACGAGAGAAGATGTAAGTATAACTGTGTACCATTTCAAATACTACAATAAAAGTCATACAAGTGCCTCCTGGAGATTACAGTTTATGTAGTATTAATATACTTAATACCAAATTTTAGTACCTAAGAGTGCATGTTTATATGGTTCTTTGACTGCACACCAGCGGTCTTGCAGATTGACTTTCACTGCCTCGTTTTCATTTCATATCACAGCTGGCCCCACACAGACTGCTCTGTTATCAGTGTAGATAACAGCAGCTACTCTTTTTCCCCTCACAAAAATATTCTGTGTAAATACCGGATCTGGGCATGGCCACACAAATGGAACATAACTGTAAAAAAAAGTACATGGTACAAATAGGATAAGAAAAGCCATGTGGAAAATAATTGTTGGGTTCAAATTCCATTGCATGTGGGCTGTGATAAGAACGTGACCCTGTCTTTTGGTATTAGGACATTTTAAACAAAAGGGAAGGTGTAAACAGGAGTCTTTTTTGAAAGGCTTGGTGAACACTGACTTTGCTCTTGGCGTGGACTAATTTTGAGTTCAATTCTAAGGAAACGCTAATGGTTCCACCCTCATTTTTCACTCTCATTAAAAAAATTACCCAAACACAAAAAAGGATAAATGATACAGATTCTGAATATGATCTACAAAAAAGTACTTTGACAAAATTATCTGAATACTTTTTTAGAAGTCTTCTGCAAAATGAGGCATGGGTGCAAATCAAAACCTTCACTGTTCTTGATTGTTGCTTGATAAAATGATCCCCCACACCCAAAAGACAAACAAACCAGCAGTGTATCAGCAGATGCTACAGAATTCCATCCTGTAGCGGAGGAGTTGTGATGCACTCATGCCCTAACACTGACCAGAGCCTGCATTTCATCATCATGACAACACACAACTCAAAAGAGAGAGATTAGAGGCAGATAACAGGAGAAGAGATTTAAAGTAGAAAGCAGATTGTATGTGAAAGGTAATGTAGTTTGATTCTACAAAGTTAATTTGAACTTACTAGAAGTTGTAATAGCAAACCAAATTACACAAGTTATCATCCTGATTTAGGACCAAAGAACTTGGTTAAGCTTACAACTGAGCATAAAGTAAAGAGTAGAAAAGAGTAGAATTCAAACGAGTTAAATTTGTAGAGTATGGCAGAAGAGGCTGATATTAAAATAACACAAAAGAAAATATTTCAAAACCTACGGTTGACCTTAAAAGCATAGCAGTTTAGGAGGAGGGCAGGCATAATCTGTCATAGTCACCCTCTTGTACTCCCAGTGAAGGTGGTAAAATTTGTACTTATTTCTCACAGCTCTCTAAATACAGGATTTAACTAATCAAAAACATGGGAATAGCTAAGGGGTGGTCTAAGCCATTTTCATTATTATTATTATTATTATTATTATTATTATTAGTAGTAGTAGTAGTAGTAGTAGTGATAATGGTAGTAATGAGTGCAGTTTCTTCTATGATATGAAACAACTTGGTGAAGCTTACTGTGATAAGCTAGTATTAATAATAATGCAATGCCGCTACAACATCTCTGTAGTGTAATATTGTGCAGGAACCTGCAAGTTTACAAAGCTAACAGAAGTAAACAATTCCCTGCCCCCAATGACCACAACAAACAAGGTGGTGAGCGAACATTGTGTGGGTTTTTTTTCACATTAATGATATTAATGATATATAGATTTTTCAGTTTGTCATTAGTTTCTGTTAGCTAAAGTTCATACTTTTTGAGATTTAGCATAATGTTATGTTAGCTATGGCTTTTTTTTTACATTGCTAGAGAACAAACAAATAGGAAGTTGTGTGTCTTTTATATATAAAAGGCTATGATAAGGATCAGGCCGTGAGCAGCATGGTAGTCAAATTAAGTCATTTTCTGTGGATGCGTATTGGTTTTTTTGGCCCTAGGTTGCCACAATAGTAAATTCTTTGGGTCTAACATGACCACGCCATTGTAAAAGGTCCGTCTCCTGGCAATAAATTCTCTGAACATTTAGCAACCTATATATTCATAAAATTATGTTTAATTATAAGTTTATAATTGTTTTATTAATCTTTTAAACATGAGACACTACTGCACTAACAATATTTTATTTTACAGACAAAAACACATTAAACATGTTAAAAGGTTGCAAAGAGTGTCAACTGATTCCATGCTATAAGTGTGTCGGGATATTCTTGTGAAGAAGTGTGAGTCACCATTCCCAGAAAAACACTTGCTGCTTTCACATTGTGTCAGCAGAGAAAAGATGAAAACAAGACAGAGTGTGTGGAGGCGTGACAGAGTCCTGGAGCTGAGCCAAGCATGAGCTGGGTGAGAGCAAAGTTTCCCAAATCCCACCAAAGCACAATATGCCAAATCAAGCCCACAGAAGCGAATGACAAGTGATGCACAAAAGTGAGTATGTTATTCATTCATTCATTCACTTATCCATCTTCAGTAACCACTTTACACTTTCCTTATCACACAACCATAAAGTCTGAGTCTGTTCTATATAACTGTTGTCCCTCACAGACACCTGATAACCCTGATGTTAAAGGCTCCTCTTCAAAGAGAAACCAAAAGAGATGCTTGGTCGTACCTACAGCAGAGTTTCTCCCAAGTGGATGTGACAAGTGGCAAGGAGCAGTGGATCATTTTCCAAACTGGGATCTGTTGTCTTTAGTTGAACAATGACTGAAACTGAAACAGACGCTGGGGTCAGCAAAGATGGACAGCCTCGACAAAAGGCTTGCACTGCTCAATGCAAGAAACTGGAGGTAGATTTGCAAACAGCTGTGTGTTTGGAAGCTTGGCAAATGGTTTGTTTAAGGCTGGCTCTGCCTATATGGAGGAATGCCTGATCTTGAATTCACACACCCCCACACACACCCCCATGGACAGACATGGACCATATTGCTGTCTCTGTTATCCATATTCACACTGATATTCAGATTTCAGAAAATAATTTTTTTTTTACCAGATACAGTAATTGGATATATAGGTGTAGTAATGAGACTTTAATGAGAATTTGTTTAATATAAATATGTACTGTATAATATAATAATTTAAGCAGGAATGCTTACTGCATCACACTGACCTAAATAAGGCTTCAAAGTTACTTTGAAATCAGAAAATGGAACTACTATTAGTCAGAGACATTATCAAACATTAAATATAATGTATAACTGTCTGGCCAGTACTGTGGTCAGCTTATCTTTGCAAATTATCTTGGGATATATTAAGCAGCAAGTGAGCAGTCATTTCTTGAAGTTGATGTTTTGGAAGCAGGAAAAATGGCAACATGTCATTGCAACAAAATCAATTTGTGATGACTAGACAATTTGTGATAGCATCTCCAAAATGGCAGGTTTTCTGGGGTGTTCCTGGTATGCAATGGATCGTACTTACCAAAATAGTCCAAGTATGGATAACCGGTGAACCAGCGACAGGATCATAAGCACCCAATGCTCACTGATGCATGTAGGGAATGAAGGCTAGCCAATCTGCTCTGATCCTATTGAAGAGCTCCTGTAGCACAAATTGCTGAAAAAGTTAATGCTGGCTCTGGTAAAAAGGTGTCAGAACACAGTGCATCGCAGTTTGCTATGTATAGGGCTGCGTAGCCGCATTCCAGTGAGAGTGCTCATGTCTACAATGAGCAAGTGAGCATCAGAACGAAACCATGGAGCAATAGAAGAACGTGGTTTGATCTGATTTAATCATGTTTTCTTTTTCATCATGTGGACAGCTGAGTGCATGTGCATTGGAAGAGATGGCACCAAGATGCACAATGGGTAGAACTCAAGCTCACGCAGGTGGTGGGATGCTCTGAGCAATGTTCTGCTGGAAAACTTGGGTTCTAGCATTCAAGGGAATGTTACTTTGACACCTATCACCTACCTAAACATTGTTGCAAACCAAGTACACCCCTTCATGGAAAAGGTGTTCCATAATGGCAGTGGCTCCATTGAGCAGGATAATGTGCCCATGCAAAAAATGTCCAGGAATGGTTTGAGGAACATAACAAAGAATTCATGGTGTTTACTTGGCCTCCAATTTCCCCAGATCTCAAACCAATCGTGCATCTGTGGGACGTGCTGTACAGAAAAGTCCGATCCAACTTACAGAACATAAAGGATCCACTTTAGGATCAGGTTTTAATGTTACTGCTGTATGGTATGTGTGCGTATATTTGTGTGTGTTGGTGTGCTTATATAGTACACACACAGAATATATTTAATCTGTCAGTTTAAGATATATCATGAAGGCTGTGATGCCTTGTGTTTTTAATTTATTTGCTTTGATATTATCTAACAGAATTCTTATGCACTTACATGCTCATCCCCATTCCTGTTGCTGGTTATCACTGCACATTTTAAATTGGTGCCTGCCTGTAGTTAGTACAAGACTCGCTCTGTTTTTCTATCCTATATGAAGTCCACAACAGCTATACAGTGTAATTGTACAAACAGTGGTTTTCTTCCCAACTGAACCTTTATACACAGCATGCAGTGCTGTTTACAGTGCTTAGAAATAGTACACGGGGTGCTAATAAATCTGTTAAAGCATAATTTGTTCCAGACATGCTTACAGATGTGGAGAGCCATCTTTGCAACAGTGTCCAGACTGCATTCTTATTACAGCTTAAGATAATGCACAGTATGTTCTTCTTTTCATTGCAACTTATTGCAAAGGACTTCAGAGATTTTTTGCACTTTAGGAAACTGATCGAATCGAATGGAAATGGGAAACGCAGGTTTTGCTCATCAAACAGTATGAAAGTCCTGGACTCAATTAAGCTGATTGAGGTTAAAAGTGCTGGTCTTTTGCTGAGGGCTTTACAGATGGTCTGTTACAAATTTGTTTCTGAACACACGCAAACACACACGCGCACGCACACACACACACACACACACACACATACTGTCTTTTACAGAGTAGACATCTTTTAAGAGTATTAGGAAGGGAAGATCACAGGACAGATGAGATAACCTTCTCATTTTATTGTTTCACCTTTTCTCTCTCTCATGGTCTCTCTCTTTCTCACTCTACAGAATGTTTTTATTTCTGCTTTTCCTCATTATTCCTATTAATATGACATACATGGGTTTGTGTATACATCAACACGTTGTTCTTCAGTCCTTTGGACATAGCTCATATCGTTCAGTTTGAATCAAGAACTTAATTAATCAATTGGAAACCCTGTCAGAGGGTGTGTTTTTAATTTACTGTAAAAAATCAAGGGGAAAGAGAGCAGTTCAGTCAACATTAAAAACATCTTTGAATTCTGCCTGAGGATGACAAAGATTCTCTAAATCTTAATAACTGCAGTATTACACTACATGAACCTAAAAGAATCTAGAAGAATACCTGAATGCTGAAGTACCTCATATCTACGCATGCTTGTATAAAATATAAATTCTTCAACTCCATTTAAAAGGATTATATGTCAAAAAGATTTTTGCTAGTTCTAGTGTTGCATTAAATGTCATGTAGCATTATTTCTTTCTATAAATGTATCCACACAGATCAATAATAGTTACTGAAAACCACAACATAAAAGAAATTTAATTGTAACAATGTGGTGGGTCCAACATCACCTCCAACATAATAATAATAATAAAAAAAAAGTTATGCTTGACTTTCATATTGTATCATTCTGTATTGTATTCACTGAAGGGATTAAAAAGACTTACACTGAAGAGAGTGAAGAGTTTGATCATGCAAAATAAATGCCTGAAAATGTTTGCAAACTTGATTATTTAACGATTTTGAAAGTATAAATTAAATATTGTAAAATATTAAAACTTTTAGATATCCTCATCAACGTTAAGGAAGGAGTCAACATCAGACAAACCTACTTTACATGATCTTTATAAACTGATAACTGAGTGTACATCAAAGAAGCAATTTCAAATCATTGCAGACAAGTGCTGATTTTAGATGAAGTTCGGTCCTTGCTTGTGGTTTTCATCACCACCTCTTTGTATACGAGATATACACTACCAGTGAAAAGTTTGGACACACCTTCTAATTCAATGTTTTATTTTTTTATTTTTATTACTTAAAAGACACTTCATGTCTGAAAGTACTGATGGACTGTTGTTTCTCTTTACTTACTTGAGCGGTTGTTGACATAATATGGATTATTACAGTTGTTCAATAGGGCTGTTATAAAGAAATACTGTATTTTTATCATTTACCGTTTACTAGTTACTGTATGTCTCAAACGCATTAAGAAGGCAAGAAATGCCACTAATAAGCTTTTAACGAGGCGCACCT
>JAQQZR010000038.1:9835823-9870464 GCA_030068235.1 Notoglanidium macrostoma
ATCCATCTGGGTCGCGGGGAAGCTGGAGCCAATCCCAGCATCTTCGGGTGAGAGGCGGGGTACACCCTGGGCAGGTCTCCAGTCCACCACACGGCCGACACAGACAAACAGCCACACGCTCGAATTCACACCTATGAGCAATTTAGAGTAGCCAGTTGACCTAATCTGCATGGCTTTGGACTGTGGGAGGAAACCAGAGCACCCGGGGGAAACCCACGCATGCATGGGGAGAACATGCAAACTCCACACAGAAAGGCACCCTGGGTGACCTGGGGATCGAACACAGGAGCTTGTTGCTGTGAGGCGACAGTGCTAACCACCGCACCACCGTGCCACCCCTTTTAGTTTTCATTTAATTCAAATTTAAAGAACGTCCCAACTTTTCTGGAATTCGGGTTATATGTGTGTGTGTGTGTGTGTGTGTGTGTGTTCTATTGTTCTGACGTATCTGACTCAGTTCAAATTCTTTATGTTTATGCAGGGAAGCCAAAAGTGAGATGTTACTCTGCAATGTCTTGTGTAGAAGAATAAATTCTTGGACTGGTTCTACACTGTTGATGTAGGAATGGTTCTAATCTTTAATTTCAGAATAAATTCAATAACAGGTACTATGATCGGGACAATTTTAAGGCAGCTTGCATAGAATGAGATAATTACATTTAAACCCTGTCTTGGTACCAGTTCTAGGATGTAGTTACAAAAGGAGTCCTATTAAATGCATACTTTTAGACCTTATTAGCTGACTTTTGCTTACATCTTCCATCAGAGAGAAAACAATTTTTGGGTACCGAATTTTTACCTTTGTTCCGTTACATACTATATAACTGATACCTTTTAATCATATTGGTCTCTCATATCACTGGTTTCAGCCAGTTAACAATGAAATTGAATAAATACTATATTACTGACCTGAAGCATTCATAACTCAGTTTCCGATGCACTCACTAACACCACAACCTGTCAACCCCTTGTCATTTTGCATTAGACAATTTAATAATGTCATAATCTTACAGGCTGCCTACAGGCCAAACCTAGTTGACTTCATCCATGCTGGCATAAAGTCTCTCCAATTTCCTTTGGTTCCTGTAATGAGAGCTTTTTGAATGTGATATTTTGATCACGGAGCACTATAAAGACTATTGTAATAGAGTTTTCCACTGTTCTTCAGACATATACAAAAAGTGTGCAAATGTCAACAGCAGAGTACTAGAATACATTTATTAACATTTATTGCCATAATTGCCAATAGGATTGTGGCAAAATGTGTGGCTGTTGTGATATTTTAAGATGTCATAAGATGTCCAACTCTTACAATATCACATCAGAGCAGTCCAAATTGGCAAAAATATCAACATAAATAATTTGAGATCATTTCAGTGTTGTCACTTATTGTTGTGATAGCAGCTGTCTTGTTAAAGTGATGAAGAATTTACTTTAATACAAGCAGTTCTTATATTGTATTAATATTAATTAAAACATTTCTATATGATCCAGAAGCAAAGACAAAGTGATACCAGTATTATATTAAATACATGGTATTAAAAAAATAAAAAAAATAAAAAATAAAAAATAAAAAAAATCCTGAAATTGTCTTAGTTAAAACACAGACACCATGGATTCTTCAATCAATCAAGACTATAGATAGACTACAGGTGGATTTTTTGCATCTTTATTTAAAAAAGAATAACATACACTATATACACTTCTCTGCATTGTCTCATCTCAACTCCAACTGGGTCATGACCAGGTCCTGAGAGTATCTTCATTTATTATAAATCTTATATTATCTTGCATCAAGCTCATTGCCCCCAAAAAATACACAGTTCACAGTGTTGCAAGCAATTTATCAATAAAGAAGCTGCATGGGCTCAGCAAAACACTGAGTCAAGTGTCAACATTGACATTTCTTCCTTTTCCAGCATTCAGTCTGATTCAATTCAAAGATTAGCAAAATGCCAGTGTCAAACACAATACATTATGTAACTTAACAATTACATTTGATGCATGTTGACTGCAGTCTATCGACTATTGTGTTCAAAATCTCTTAACAGCACTTTTATTTTCAGTTGTATGTGTATCCTTTGAGCATTCTTTTTCAATTATACAGTTACAATATTCAGTTTTTCACATTCAGAAAGCCAGTAACTCCATCTCTCCACATTCAGTTACTCTCTTATGGATGGTAGACATGAGGAGCTATTTTTATTTTATTAGGATATGACGACAACCTTCAAAGAGACATCAGTTTCAATCAATTGCTGATACAAGCATGTTGGGAAGGGCAGGCTTATTGATACTCCAGTGTCTACCACTGCTTATCTTGTGAAACTTTAACCTCTTTATTTAGTGCCACTCCATTTTCACTTGCTCAAGTCCCATTTCAGCAGGTGACTTTCCTAATTCATCCTACGTGGGTGGACCTGATCAATTATTTACCCAAGGATAAAGCTTTAGAGTTTACAATTCCAACAACTGTGGAAACGTTGAGCAATATATGACACTAGTGGTTCATAACTATAGTGTTTATTATGACTTCAGATTGAGATGTCTCATGAGGAGACAAGGCACAATGTTATATTTATGTCTTTTCATAGACATTTCCATGTGTATAAAATCCTGATAAAAGTCATGGAGTCTGATTCCTAGCAAACAATGGCACTGATATTTTTAATGTCTTTAAATGCCAGTGTTATTGGCTATTAACATGACTTTGATTTCTTTGTTTAAAAAAAGCGTAATAGCAGGTAAGTAATATAATCTGCTACAGTTACTAGTTCTAGACACTTTAAACAAAAGCAGTATGATACAGCTTTACCTGAGCTATACAGAAACCACTTTGGACATTTCTCTACATACATTATCACATTGTTCTACATATATAATTTCAGGCTACTTATACAATTTAATATCCAGCTTTCATAGTTTGACAGATGCTAGATTGCTGTATGGAATTTATGAAGCACTGGTGATTTTTTTGGAAATGAACATAAAACTACAATTATTATAAATAAAACAAACTGTTTGTAACTATACTATATATTTCGTAAAGTTATACATTCAAATTTATCAGCATTATCAGGGCTTTCTGAAACTTCAGCTCTGTGAGATATTGATCTGCAATTTCAAGGGATACCCCTGTATTACACACTAACCCCTACTCTACACCTTATTTTCATGACATAAACAGCCAATGTCTACTAGTGACATAGAAAACAAACATGATTTTTCTAATTCAAGCTCTCCTGGCATGAGTGAACATGCAGTACAACTTTTAACTGGCCGGTTTAATAGTCACTTACTGACCATGACCTCATGGTATGTTTTGAATGGAAGCTCTGAATTAAGTCATAAAGTAAACAAGACTTTTTATTGTTCAGCTGTTTTTGAACTGGGCTGTCCTTCAACCTCACAGAGAGCTGAAAACAAACCGATGTCAAACTACTGATTGTGCACCAGAATATCTATTTGGTTTTGACAGATAGGGATTTAACACTTTAATGACCCTTGACTGAAGCGGGCCTTGGCAGCTTGCCAACAGGAAATAATGATATTCCAGCTTAAGGACAGCTGTTCGTCCATGTAGTTAATTAGGATTCATGTATGAATAAATTTATGTTGTAAAAGGACAATGCATATATATTTTTGGAATATTATCCTCTATCTGGGACCCAAGTGGGCTTTGTTATTTCACAGTGTAGGCTGAGTAGTTTGGATTTCATATAGAGAAACTTCAGGAACATTGTATTTCATTAGTGTTGCATAATAAAACACCATGTTGAATTAACTGCACCTGCAATGATGATTTTATGAGTTCATTCAAGAATGAGAAAAGGTATTCAATACTATATTGCCTGTGGCTCTCTTTTGCTATGCAATATTTCGTGTTTGCTTCTCCCTGTTCTCTGTTATTTAAGACAAAGCAAAAAGACTGGCTGGAGCAGGAACAAGAAACTAGACACGAGCAACTCATTTCAAGAGTCAACTTCCACTGTAAAGGTGTAAAGTGTGGTTAATTTTGTAGAACTTTTTCATTTCACTTATCCTGTTCTTTTTCACTGTGTCCCATCACATTTCAATATAAACTTAATCTCTGTTCATAAATTACTCTACCAACTCCTAAAACTATCCGTTTTGTCTTACAGTCCATACTTAAAACCTCCAAGAGTGAACTTCCCTCTTGTCCATCTACGACAAACAGCAGTATTTCCTCCACCAGGACTTGGAGAGCGTCCTCATCTTATTGGGTGTGCGTTTCATAAATCTCTGCTGTTGGCTGTCTGGGTTCTGAATGCTGGCTAGTATCGCTGCATCAAACACTTCCTTCAGGTTCTTCTGGGTAAGTGCTGAGCACTCCATATAAGACACAGCATGCACCTCCTCAGCACACACACAGGCCTCTTGTGGCTCCACTGGACGCTCTTTGTACTTGGCCAGCTGGATGAGAATGTTGACATCCTGCCGAAGATCAGCCTGGGTGCCCACTAGCAGGATGGGGGTACGTGGACAGTGCCGTCGGATCTCAGGCACCCACTTCTCCCTGACATTCTGGAACGAGGATGGAGTAACAACACTGAAGCACAGCAGGAAGACATCAGCATTGGTGTAGCACAGAGGTCGCAGCTTATCAAACTCATCCTGGATGAGAAATGCAGAAAAAGTCTGTTAAGGCCATCAAATCTTTCAGTGGATAGTCTTCAATAATATAAGAGGTGAGAAATTCATTCTTTCAAATGTGTTTGTTTAATCATATACTGCAGAGGAAAATCTACACAACTGAACAAACTTCTTGGGAATCCCTTCAACATTTGACACTTGTATTCAAGACATCTGGTTTACTTCATATCTTAAAAGAAACAAACAACAAAAAAAAACCTGAAATTGTTATCTCATCTTCTTTCACACTCAGACCAGTACATATTTAATGTAATGAATTGTGGAGATTTATTTAATTTAATTCCAGTTACTCATTCAACAAGTGAATCTCTGAAAATCTGTGAATTCCTCATGTGAAATAACCTTTTTGGAAGGCATAAAACAAACACAGCTTCATAAGCATGATAAACCTTCAAACATGTTTTCCTTCCACATTAGGAAAGTATATTTATCTGCTTTAACATGTCTTTTGTTTTTTTCAGGTGACAAGACAAAAAGCTGACTTTATCCAGACCTATGACATCTAGATAAAGGTAAAGTCTAACAAAATACTGTTGTTTATTAACACAGCTTTCCACTAGTTTCACTTTTCCTGATAAACTTTTTGACTGGATCTAATTCATATGTCAAAAGCAATTTTCTTTAGGCTCAGTTAACTGGGAACTTTTCACCACAAGGGAAAAACCTTCATGATTCATACCAGTTATGCATTTTTTAAAAGTTAGTTATAAAGTTAATTACTGTGGTTTAAGTGACTAATAAAAATGACATTTCTTTAGCTGGCTTGCAGACTGCAGTATAAAATTGTATCTACCTGTTTACTTCACGGTACATTGTACTGTGTCCATATGAGTCTGCTAAAAATCAGACGTCTTTAGATAAACTACAATTCATTAGATGCTTATAAATAACATTGTATTGTATTTGACCATGTCACCTTTTTGAAAATAAATAAATAAAATAATTAATAATAATAAAGAATTACTTTTGCTACTTATTATTTTGCTTACACTTGCTTGTCTCCTGAACCCAAAATGAAATCTAAATCTCTCTTTCTCTAGACAGCAGTGCTGCTCCATGTTCTCTTGGCACACTTCCCTGCTCACTCTTTCCCCCCAGCCGGCTTGGCTCCTTAAAAACACACTGGTCTCACGTTTCCACTGACTAGCCCCAGCTGTGCCTCAACTGAAAGTAGGCCTCCTTTTTCCCGGATCACAAATCATTTATCACAATTAAAGAGCTTCCTATTTGCAGTCCCCTAGAGCTGGTTCTTCCCTCATACATTGCTATATACAGTATTTGACTGGTGTAATATTATTTCTATCATTCCTTCAGGAGGAAGCTGTAAGTCCACATTGGTGAACTTTACCAAATTTCGGTATCATGAATCAGCAAGAAAATCTGAGCAATTCATTACTCATTACTCACTTGGCTTTACTCTACTTACGCTCATTCATGACCCATCAAAAACATGTTTGATAGTCTATCACTTTTTCACTTCCTCTACATATACACAGAATAAACAACTACTTTAGGAGTGTACAGAAACGAAATCAGAGCTGAAGTCAGCGCGCTTTCATAAACAATGTGTCATATGTTTACACCATGACAGGATCCAGAGGCAGTGGAGACAGAAGCTGCCTGTCCTTAAAGTGCATGTGTGAGGTGATGTGCTGTGATCAGAGGAATGCTGCACTGACCTGGCCCGCGGTGTCACACAGCTGGAGTTTCACAGGCTTGCCGTCAACAGCAACCACCGCTGCAGAAAAAAAAGACATCCAAATCAGAGACTACCATGTGGCTGGTGGGACTTCCTTCCTCTCTCACCTACACTGGTATGGTGGATGGACTTGGATAATGGCAATGGATTGAAAGCCCATTATGGAGTTTTCAGGTCACACAGATATTGCTCCGATCTAATTTACTTAATCTTATAATTCCTTTCAGTGTCAGATAAAAGTGTTTTTGTTTTACAAGGTACATTTAATGTAAAGGTATGCCTAAAGTTACAACAGTTATGTTCGCTATACGGCTAAAAAATGTGGACACCTGACCACATATAATCTTACTACAGAGTGCAAAACATTTATAGATAGTTGTGTGCTTCCATCAGTTTGGCAACAGTTTGAGGAAGACCTACATATAGGTGTATGGTCAGGGGTCCACATACTTTGGACATATAGTGTACCTTACATAAATTTTAAAGATACAAAACGTTCTCTATTCAGTGTGAAATATACATACTTAACAGTGACAAGTACAGCTACTTTTTGTATCTTTTTTCTTCTTAGGGTGTTAAATAATAAATTGACAAATTGATTGATCGACTGAATGACTCTAGCTATGAATTTTTCAGATCACGTTAAACACCTTTCTTGAGTAGATTTTTGCAAGACAATTTACAGCAGTGCCTTTAATGAGTTTTAAAGGCACTTTACATTCAGTGTTCCATGTGAAATATAGAACAGTGACAAGGACAAGTGCCTTTATTATCTGAGTTTGTTAATACTTTTGTTAGAAAATGTTCTTATCGAATCTGTTCAGTTTTGATTGATTGATTTATATTTATTTATTTACAGATCATATTCAAGATCTTTCCCAAACACAAGTTGAAAAGACGCTTCGAGTAGGCAATAAAGTCAATAAACTGTGTTACAGAACACATCATAATTTTCAGAGTATTCATTTTATGCCCTTGTTAGTTACCTGAAAAGTTATCAAAAGCCGTAGGAACATACTCCGTGGGGTAGCCGTTGGTGGTGTAACTGATGATCAGACTTGTTTTACCAACCGCTCCGTCTCCGACCAGCACGCATTTCACCCTGCGCTCGGGCGCCGAGCCCCAGCGGCTCCTTTTGCTCACATCTTTACTCCTGAATCTGCGCGGTGGTACCGGAGGCACTAAAGAGCCTGACACGGGTTTATACTCCCCAACACCCTGCGGAGGCATCGCTGCACACAGAGAGCCCAACAATGTTAGGCTAACTCTGATTTCTCTAGTACATACTTCTCACGTTCATGCTTAGCCGCAGTCTATGATGAAATGTATCTGCCGTGTTCGTGAAAGCAAAAGTAATATCCATATGAATAAAAGTATTCCAGTTAAATAAAATCAAGTTAATTTCAGGCACTCCTAAAAACGAGGAAAGTGTGTATGGCACAGATACAAACTTGGAGTGAGGATGATGAGGGTCCACTCCTTCTCTCCTCGACCATGTGATCCAGCCCCAGCGCTTTTCTCCAACAGGATGACATCATCGATCGCGCGCACACACATTTCAATCACACACGTACACACACGCGCGCGCGCGCACATACACACACACATACACACACAACGAGCACACGAGAACATGCTTAATATGACATGCACTTTACTATGTAGCTTTCAGTAAATACAGAATCATTTCCACTCTTTTTGCACTTTTTTCCACTGATGTCACTATCCCATTAGAATATACTATAAGAGATGGATGTTCTACAGAACGTACAGCTCAGCCACGCCATCTAGTGGATATTTATGGTGTGTTTTGGAAGAAAACAACTCGAGGGTCTGTCTGCAGCATGGAACTGGGGGCGGAGTTACACACGGTAGGCGTAGTAACACGTGATTTGGTAAAGTAAATGTGTCATTTTCTAATACAGTGGAAATTTTTTTTAAAAAGACGAATTAATAAATAGATTTCATGTATACATCCAGTCGGATATACATGTAGTCAAAATGTTTTAATTTGTAATTTAATGCTAAAAGATAGCCTTAAATGAAACTGCTGGTTATAATATTCTATTAGTTAATTCTATTAATCAAAATTATAAAAATATTTGGTATGTGTTTTTGACGCTGACAAGAAATTTTATGGAAATACATAAATTAATATATAATATCACTCTGTTTTTACACAACTAGAAACAAAGCGTTTGCGGACTGAGGACCGTCACAGACTATCCATTAGCTGCGAGGTGGCGTTTCCTGCGCCTTTCATTTGTTTATATAAATGTTTTTACTGGTGGACCAGAAACAAATCCAACAGCCAATCAAATTTGTGGGCGGAGTTACGTGTTACGCCTTATCTAATATTACTTTTTCTATTACTTGTACTGTAATAGAAATCATTTTTTCTATCTTAATCAAAATTTCAGTTTGTTTTCATAGTGAATTTGTAAAATGGAATTGCAAGTTCTGTCTGCCAAAACAGTAACTGTAGATAAGCAAGAATTCCATTCCATGTGAGTCAATGGTATAAAACTAGTCAAAACTGCCATATGAATATGTCAGACGCAACAGATTTATTGATATATGGACCAGACATTATCATTACCGAATATTGAAAAGTAGATGTCTGGAACTGGAATTACAAATAATGCAGAGGTGTTGAATTTGAGTTTTTAATAAGTTGAGTTACTTGTAATGTATGTCAGGACAGTAGTCATCGTGTCGCGCTGCGCATGTATTTTCCTTTTCTCTGCACTAAAATCTGTCAGTCTGGCTTATCACGCGCACAATAGGGTAACTCGTCCCTAAATCAGCATCTCCGTCTTTATAACAACATTTATTATAATATATAAACTAAAAATCTGGTTGGGACCTTAGCAGCGCGGCCACTTTTCACCACGTCTTTTGTTTCACCCGGACTATATTATGGACACTCACAAGAAAGCACGTCGTGCTGAAGATTCAGTGGTTGCTGTGAACTAAACTTGGCCCAGATGTCTGGTAACCGTACCGACTCAGAAAGGGAAACCGTGGTTGTGTTGGGCTTTTTAGAGGAGGCAGAACCTTGGCAGCTCGCTAGCCCTCAGTTTCCCAGTAAAGTCGGAGGGAAGCCAGCCTGGTTGAGCCAGCTGAATTTACCAACCGTCTCCGAGCTCGTGTGTGAGAGATGCCAGCTTCCGACAGTATTTCTTTTACAGGTTTATGCCCCTATTGTCGGACAAGAGCAGAGTTTTCACAGGACACTGTACGTATTCTGCTGCGAGACACCTGCGTGCTATACTGCAAACGACAACCGGTGTGTTAAAGGTAATGTTACTTTGACAGACTGGAACACGGTACACTGGACTGGAACTACCAAGTAGATGTTTTCTTTTAACTAAACAATAATTTCGTTTCCTAATCCCAAGTGAGCGATTTTCTTTTACCGTTTTTGCCTAACTGGGTGAAACGGTTACATTAAATCTTTACGTTCTAAATAGCTAAATCCCATAACTTTGTCGTATCACTTTAAAGATAAGGTTCTCAAATCTTCAGACCTAACCCAACTGTTAAAATATTAAACTCATCCAAATATATACAGTAGTAATGGATAGATGGATATCCCCCCCCAAGCGTTCCACTCACAGAACCCAGTTTTATTCAAAACTGTCATTAGATTTAAGTTGACATTTTAAGCCTACTTATTTTGGAGTTGTGGTGAGAATTAAGCCCACACAATTAGAGTATATATTCAAATATGTTTATAAGAACTAACTATAAAAGCTCTAACAATTATATCAAATAAGTTTGATATTGTAGGATTGTCATTTCCACCACTGTAACAAAATGTAAAAAATCCCCTGATATGCTTCCTGGACCCCACTTTGAGAATCATGGCTATAAAGAATATTTTCTGACACTTTTTATGCAAGTTTATTAATTCAGTTGAATCATTGTCATATTCTCATCTAACAAAGGTTATCATGAAATAATGTTTTTTTTTCTTTAGTGTATAGAAGCCAGTTACCAAGGAAAAATGACTTCTATCCGTATGACCCTCCACCTGATGAAGAGCCAGCTGCCAGTGCAGATGATGAACGTATACTGGCATCAGGAGTGAAACTGTGCAAGCTATGTGGCTGTGCCGGACACAAAGCATGTTCCCGCTGCCACACAGTCACATACTGCAGCAAAGAGCATCAGGCCTTAGACTGGAAACAAAGGCACAAGAAGGAATGCAGTAGTGCTTGTGAGTGTTGAAACATGATCACATCACATGAATTCAGATCTTGTATCCATTCCATACAAAGACAACATTTAATTAACCTTATGTTCTTTTTCTTTCTAACATTTTCACCAACAGCTTCCTCTGCTTCTGATGCTGTCAATTTGTTTCTGTTTCCTGAGTGGGAGTTGGTAACAGAACCTGAAGAACTTCCAGAAAAGGATGTCAAGCCACCCGATTCAAATTCATTGGAGCAAGCAAATATTGCATCTGCAGGTAATGAGGGGAAAAAAAAAAATTCTGGATAATTGAGATATTTGGTTGCAGTGGTGATCTCTTCCACAGATTTGGAGGAGAGCGAGTTAGAGTCCATGGCCTTCCATGAATCACAGGACAGTAAAATTTTTCAGAAATTTAAGGAGCGCATAGCTGCAGAACCACATCAGGTCAGTGCTAATAAATATCACCTATAAATATCAATATATGATATGTAAATAGGGAAGCTGGAAAGTGTATTAAATTCAGATTATAGCTGTTACTTAACCATTTCAATGTGGGAAGGAGCTTTTTACATGTTTCAGCCTAGACTAGCAGTTTACATAGAAAATAAAAATAAGATGTTCCCTAATCTTCCTCTCAAATTTCGGAAAATAAGAACTGAAACATCTGCACAAAAAAAAAAAAACCGGGTTTGTCATTTTCCTAAAGGTCTTGCGATATTGCAGAGACGGCTCTCCTCTTTGGGTGTCATCTGAACATCTGCCCAGCAACGATGATGTTCCAAAATGCCCCTGTGGCACCAACAGAATCTTTGAATTTCAGGTAACGGAGTATTAGTTTTGTTTTAAAATTGCATCATACAGCTCTATAAGCAAGTATGCAGTTTGATTATACATGACAAACTAAGCTAGAAAATGTATCCATTTCAGATAATGCCTCAGTTACTTAACCACCTAAAGGTGGACAGGCCAGATGCCAGCATAGACTGGGGAACACTGGCCGTCTACACATGTGCTGCCAGCTGTGACCAAGGCAACAACTATTCAGCAGAGTTTATCTGGAAACAAGATTTTTCAGAGGATCAGGCAGTTTAACTACTACATATAGTTTATACTGGTTATGGCAATAGTTTTACTTGTCACTTTGTGTGCTGAAAAGCTAAAAAATAAATAAAAATTTCTTTTTTACACCACCACAGAATTAAGCATCTCAATTAAGGGGTGCTGAAGCAACTCAAATTAATGAACTGGTTGGTTAAAGTAAAAAGCAGAGAAATTTTTTTATTTAATGTGGGATGGGCCAACTGCAAGAACAGTATACAAAAACACCAAATATTTGCTTCTTTCAAAGCAAATCCATAATTGATGCAAAAAGACTTACAATAATAGTACTTGACAAGAGGCTGTATATAACCCATATAACGAATATATATCTGGCAACACCAAAATCACAGTCTTGGCTCTCTGCCATTCCAAAACCTTCAAGAACAGACAAAGGTCTACAATGTCTTGTGCAGAAGGAAAGTGCACTTGGCTATCAGTACAGCAAAACTATTGTTAACAAAATGTATTTGGAGAGCAAACACTAACATGGATATGAATGGTATAATATTCATTATAAGGGTTACGTGGAAGACTTGCAGTATCTCTCTGAATTAGAATAAAAATTCAAAAAGCAGTTCAACATGCTGGATGACCAATAAAATAACAAAATAAACCAGGCCCAGTAAATCAGAAATGTCGTCAATTTTCAACCGATCTTTGCATCTTACCACACATAGCTTCCACTGGAGGCAAATAAACTGTAACTAACACATTAACGCTGTAATATTTTCAATACTTTAAATCCTGATTAACATTTCCAATACTTGTATCTTGACAGTCCAGCACTTCAGTAATAATCCTTAAAAGAACCTGCTTGCTCATAGAGGAATGTGAATAATGTTTAAGGAAAAGGGGAGGAAAAAAAAAAAAAAAAAAAGTATAATACAGATGGTAAAACCATTAAAAGTTTCTGGTAAAACTGTGGGACCATGACAGACACAAACCAGCTGAATAAAAAAAATAAAAGATAAAAGTTATTTCCATTCACTGTCTGAATAAAACACATGAGTATTTACACATAATTAAACAAAACTAAGAGAACAGATGTCCTAGTAAACGCAGTTCCCTCAAATAAGTACAATAAAAGAAAGGTGCAGATCAACAGGATTATGTTGTCTTTCTGAAGCCTTTTAAGATGGGATATATATTTTCAAATGCTTCATAGATTTCACCCCTCACCTTTGCACCTGAGAAGAAAAACATTAACAGCTGAGCATAGTAATATCTTCATATTTCAAACTGTACTTTGTGTATTTTTATTTTATAGCTATATATGTATATAAAAGAACTTACCTGTGAGTACAACTTTGCCTGAAACAAATATTAAAAGCACAATTCTGGGCTTAATCATTCTATAGATTAAACCAGGGAATAACTCTGGCTCATAACTGAAACAGAAACATTTTGAAAGGTGTCAGTCACAAACAGAAAAATGAGCTAACCAGAGAAAACAAGTATACTAAAGGAAATGCACCATTTTTAATTTCATTCACAATGACAAAGACAGACCTGCTGAACTGCTGATGGGTGAGAACCAGGCCCTCCAGTCGGATCGGGAACTTAACATCACAACTTCCAACCATGTTCTGAATCTTGAAGTCTAGAAATTTTGCAGGGAAACCGAGTTTCTGTACTACTCTTGCGTATTTCCTGGCGGCCAGACGAGACTGCTCCTCACTGGGGAAGGACACAATGTACACATCAACTACTGTAGCTTTTCTGAGTTTTCCGCAGCCAAGTTTGACAGCAAACAACGTACATTTGCTTATATGAAATAAAAAAAACAAACAAACAAACAAACAAAAAAATGTAGGAGTTTATCAAGACAAAGCGTTTTAAGCAAGATTTAGACTGCGGTCCCCCCATCCAGCATTACACTATCCTCAGGTATGGTTGACAGAGTGACAAAAACAAACCCTGCATTTGTTTATTGTATCTCTACAGGATAAACAACTTTCATACAGTGTGATCTTTTTAGGCACTTGATTGATGGTAAGTGCTCAAACGCACTAGTCGTAAATCCAGTGCACATCAAGTCTGTATGCTTTGACTACATATAATATTACAAGCAGTTTGAGTGTTTTGTTTATCAAATACTCTCATTGATCAACATTATTCAAGTATACAATAATGCAAAAGTTTGCAACCCCTGTGATATCTGGTTTGAAAAAGGACAATATATACTGCCTTCATTTTAAAATTTATCTACAAAATTAATTTCCTAAAAAAATTATCTAAAAATATGGCAGAAAAATGGAAAATTGTTTTTGCTTTTCTTTCCTTTTATACGAAGGCATGGGAATGTTTGCACTCAGCTCCATTAGCAGCAGCTTCTCCAGCTGTAGCACCTCCCTGTGCATTTGCATCACATATACATTACTCTAAAGTAAATTCAATTCAAGTTACATTCATTGCTGGCATTTGGCAGGAAGGGGGAGAAGAAAAAAAAAAAAAAAAAAAAGGACGACACATGTACTACGCTGAATAGTATGCCTCAACAAAATGTTACCAAATGCTGAGAACAGGGTGGGAAGGAGGTCTTTAGACATTTAATAATACGGGTTCGGGGCAAAACCCAAAGAGCCACATTTTTATCCCTTCACTAGAACCTTGTTTTAAACCGTACGTTCATATTTGTTAAGGGTCATGGAGCTGAAGGATTACAACAGCATTACAACATTTAATTTTACCTGAGAAACTCAGTTACGTGATCATACACTATATGGCCAAAAGTATGTGGACAACTGATCATCACACCCATATGTGATTGTTGAATATCCCATTCCAAATTTAATCCTCCATTGCCGTTATAATAACAGGCATTCGCTAGATTTTGGAACACAGCTGTGAGGATTTGTGCACATCCACAAGTGCATTGCTGAGGTGAGGAACTGATGTTGGGTGAGAAGACCACGTGCAGTCGACATTCTATTACATCATAAAGGTGTTCAGTTGGGTTGAGGTCAAGGCTCTGTGCAGGCCTCTTGAGCTCTTCCACTCCAACCTTGACAAACCATGTCTTCATGGATCTTGGCTTGTGCATAGGTTCAGTGTCATACTGGAACATGTTTGCTCTAGAGCCTTTAGTTTCACTGAAGGGAAATCTTGATGCTCGAGCATACAAAGACATTTTAGACAACTGTGTGCTTCCAGCTTTGTGGCAGCAGATTGGTTAAGAACCACATATACAGTAGGTGTGATGGTCACGTGTCCAGAAACATTTTGCCATATCGAGTATGTGGTTATGCAGTATGGATTTTGTTATTAGTTTGAGTAATTGCTGGGCATTTCCGTTATACGATTACTCCTTGATTAATCCAGAGAATAAAATGCCTACATAAGATTTCATTCTTACCTCTTAGCTCCTGTGCAGACCATCTTGCCTGAACTGAAAATCAGAGCAGTTGTTCTGGGTTCTCGTATTCTCATGATGACAGCCGCAAAACGCTGAAATTATGAAGCACTCATTTTATGTGAGGCCAAACATAAAAGCATATTTAGATAAAATAAGCAGTCATTTAATATGACTTACATCACATCCTTAATTACAGCACTTTCCCTGCTTCTAATACAACCACTCAAGAAACTGAAGTTATTTTCACTCATTTCAGAGTACACAGTGACGAGGACAGTTGTTAAAAAATCGGTCAATGATTGTTTACAGTATGCAGCTTTAATTTCAAATGACAACAAGAGTAAAGGGTGCAGAATGAGCAAAATCATAACATTTCATTTTCAAGTTTTATAATCGTGACACATCTAAAAGCATGAATTATATAGCCTTGGAGCTTAATTTACCAATGCCGTTGAATAATTCAATAAAACATTTCATTAAAAATGTCTGACTGCCCTTAAACGTAGATTCGGTATGTGTATTGAATTTCTTATCTACAGTTAAACAGTAGAACAGTGCAACAAAATTACCACTTTAAAAAAAAAAAAAAAAAAAAAAAAAAAAAAAAAAAAAAAAACCCGGAAGGAGATATGAAGGGGGAGAACATACTTAAATTTAGTAAAGAATTACCTTAGGATTATACTCAGCATTCCTGGCTCGCAGTGCTATTGTCTTCAAGTCAAGTTTGCATCCCAAGTTCACAGTTGACACAATATTTCTTTCAACAAATAAAATATAAAATATAAATGTAATGTATTACTACCAATGAATAGATGAACAAGATCAATTTACCCAAATACAATGCAAATATGGTGTGTGTAGGAACAAATGCCCAGTGCAAGAAAAACTCAAAAGGCAGAACTCACTGTAGTTGAGGGACGATGCCAGAGCTTTCTGAAGCAGGGGTGGCAGGCGTGATGGGGGTCATGGGTGTTAGAGGGGTTGTGTAGAGGGGGGTGTTTCCTGGCAGTGCTGTGGTGGTGGAAACTGCTTGTGAGTGATAAAGTTGAGGAGTTTGACCTGATGTTCCAACTATCCCACCCTGCTGTTGAGAAGCTGCCTGCTGCTGCTGTTGCTGCTGCCTCTGCTGCTCTTCCAAGAGTGATAGGCTGTTGGTGTTCTGTACTGGCTGTGGTGTAAGCCCTGTACCATATGGCATCATAGGGCTAAAGATGGGGATACCAGGCGTCATGGCACCCTACAAACAAAAAGAACAAAAGGCTTATTATTTGAAAAATTAATGAGAAATAAGAGACTTTTAGCTTTAACAACAATTATTTGAGAGATAATTAATTGGGGAAGAAATGCATGATAATATTTATCAAGTTTACATTAAAATGTAATATGAGCAAGGACATATTTTGGAAATGGAAATTCAGGAGATAAAATTTTTTTCAAGTAAGTAGTCCAACATGCTGATCACCTGAGGCGATGCAAGGCTTTGTGGGAATGGAGGCAAGCTGTTGTTCTGCTCCATGTTGTCCAGTTATGAAGCCAACAGCAGATGAATGATATCAGCACAGGTGGGACCAGAGACCAAGTTTAGATGTCCAACAGCATTCAGTGATGGAGATCTTCAAAAAGCAGTACATTTATGAGTCAATTACATCAGCTCTTGCTAAAGGATTAAGTAAAATGTTCAGAAACATGAAAAACCTCTACTGAAGAGCCAAAAAAAAAAAAAAAAAGCCAACCATCACTAGCTTATTAACCACAGCACTGTAAAGACACCATAACAACAAACAAAAAAACCTGCCAGGCCAACATCGTACTGATGTTTCACATATGGCAACAGTAGCTTAAAAAGGGTTGACTCAGGTGCCAAGTGGATGTTAGTATCAGACCACTATTAAAAGAGACAAATACGCAGAACTTTAATACTACAATCTTATTCTTATGAAAAAACGAGTGCGAATGAGGGGGAAAAAAACTCGTGCGTCTTTAAGCAGCAACAAACTACAGCTGAAGAGACCATTACTGCATCTGTGGCATCAGATGTATAGACTTTACAAATAGTTTCAGTAGTCGACTCAAAACCCTAAACAGCCCCAGTCTGAAACAGAGGAGCTTTGGTATGTCGCAACTTCTAAATAAGGTTCTCATTCCCTCTTCAACAAATACACAATAACACAATTCAGTCCCCGAAAGTGGAAGTATAAAATATAAATATAAAGATTTACCCTGACGTCGGTGTTTCTGGAGAAACGTTAACGCTGACCACGACCGAAACGAGAAAATCTGTAAGTTGTTTAGAAGCAAAAGTGATAACAAGAATGTGGATACAGAACATTAGTGGCAACTTATATAATAAGCCGAAACGTGTGCAAGGCACAGAAAGCACTCTGTATTTCACCACTAAAAAACATCAAAGATGATAAACTCAAGTTGACAAACATGCGATTGCAACATGCAAAAAGAGGAGACATTCGCTATGCCTTACATGCAGCAGCAGCTAGCTGGAAATCAGGTGAATGAATACTGGCGTGTTGTGTCCTGGTTTTAGTTTTGAAAAAGCCCAACGGCTCGCATCAGTCAACAAACGCAAAACTGTGCTATTGACGCTGGAGGCGTAACGCCGGGAGACGGCGAGCTTCAGGAAAATCTTACCGGTTTAAGTCATATCTACCGTTAGCAAAAGCCCGCTATGCTAATTTTAGCCTGTCACCGCTAACAACCCCCGCCTTAATCTTAACAGAACCGTTTCCAGAAATATGTTATGCTGACAAAATATCACTCAGAACACAGAACACAGAACAAATGAAAGACTCTAAGAAGGCACATATTCTAAATTCAGGTTAGAATTTGCGGTTACCTTGTCTCGGTCTAGGCGCAAAAAACATGAATCTTTACAACCAGTTCCGCCTGCTCACTGAACTACTTCCGGCGTTTTAATATCCCTGGGCCCCATGATGCCTTGCGCGAATTGAGAACACCACGTTTCCGGTAAAATGTAAACAATCGACAGGTTTTACCTGCAGTTTGCGACGAGTACACAACGTCAAAGGCAAGGATGAATATCGAACAGTAAAATAATTATACAATAATAAAATACAGTAAGGATATGCTTACCTTTTATTTATTTATTTTTTTTAAAAAAAAGGTAGTTGATAATTGAATAGTTTGTAACTGTATTCCTGATTAATTTCTGATAAATGTCCAGCTGTGTTCTAGCTATTATTAAAGATATTTGCAGCCTCTATTCATAGACCGGAACTTTGCTCCACACAGAAGGTTCAAAGGTTACACTGTTTTGCACAGTCAGCCAAGACTTATTTGATGCCTCAATTTTGCTTCTTTACCTTAGTATAACAGTCATGAGACTGTAGATTATAACTACCAGTTAGGTATTATTTATTTATGTGTATTATATTTTAAGTACACTCTCTTAAGTTAAATCATTTATTTTTCAACTACAGTAAAGTTATAAAAAGTCCAAACTTATTACATTTTAAATATAGATATCTAACATGGTTGTGGGGCATATTCATGACCAAAAAAAATTCACACTTGCATGTTTTTCAGTCTCTTTACTTAGGTGTTGAATCAGTGAAAAGGGTAAGCTGTACCTGGATGCAAGTGCACAGAGATCACCTAAGGCATACAGTATGGCTGCTGTGGGCACGTGGTCCTTCTCCCTCCCTGCTGTAGAAAGAATGCGGTGTATGATTCTAGCTGGACAAAATTCCACTGATGTTGTAGAGAGTGCAGTTGCAGGTAAATAAAATGCCAAATATATGCATTAAAGACTAGTGTCAGAACAAACATAAGTCCCAGTCCATTCCCTTATAGGGGTGAGAGGTGTGGAGTAATTTTGCTTGTGGATATTTAAAGTGAATATCAGTATTAAATTGTTTGAAAAAAAAATTCAGTAATTCTGTTATGAAGTGCTTGTTAGCCATTCAGGCTCACTGTCTTTAATTGTAGCAAAATTACCCTATATATTGACACGGTACATATTATTTTGCAGATGTTGAGAATGATGTGCAGACAGGCCGTTATATAGTTGGAAGAGGAGGCTTCCCCAATAATAAGGGAATAGTTGAATGTGATGCAGCAATCATGGAAGGTGTGCCTGGGAGATTTGGAGCTGTAGCTGCATTGCGCGGGTAAAAAGAGATATGGTGAATCATATTTCAGACACAGATAGTTTCATGTACATCTGAATATATTATGTTTGTAATATTTTATTCATTTTTGTGTGTACAGTTGCGGTGAGAAGTTTGATTTCTTTGAACTTTTTTTTTTGCTATGGCAGAATGATTGTACAACATGCATCTTTAACAGAAATTTATTTGAGGTTTACTGAAATTCACACCGTATCAAAAATAAATGTACACCCACTTAGATTATTATTTCAGTGGTGTTGAAAGTTCCAAAATATCTTTTAACATGCCACGTTATAAAACCCAAAATAATAAAAAAAAACATTTTCAATTAAACATGTATGTTTGTATGTATGTACAACATCATTCTGCCAAATAAAAAGAACAGTTTAAAGGAATCATTGCAAGCCCTATATTCCCATGATATGTTCATGATGACATGCAACTGTACATTGTTTAGGCCTACTATTAAAAATATTGTTCATGCTACTCAAATTTAAATGTAATTCCATCCATTTTTTTGAATGCAACAAAATTCAGTCCGTTATCTTTTGCCTGTAGTATGTAAATGAACTTTATCATATGTGTTTTTTTGTTGTCAGGGTAGGGCAGCCATGTCGGGTAGCACGCCAAGTAATGGAGAGAAGTCCTCACAGCTTTTTAGTTGGTGACGGAGCTGAAACTTTTGCACGGGAACAGGGTTTTACCATTGAGCCCAATAATAACATGCTCTCAGACCACACAGCCACTGCATATCAGGTACTGAGTCAGTTGCACACAGTCAGTTACAATGCTGGCAGATCTCTAGACTAGGGGCTGAGGCCAGGTTCATTCACCAATACAAGGGCCAATACTACAATTTTATTTTGTCTTTTTTTATTTTATTTGATGTATACCTTAAGGAATTTCTCGAAACGGGGAAACAAGTCAGAGGCCATGATACTATCAGTAAGTATGACTTGCTGCCATTTTTACTTTTAAATTTTTCAGCCAGTTATGAAGTCAAAGAGGCATAAAATGATCAGTTTGTTTCAGTTTATTATTGAAGTCTCACAGACATCTGAATCCTACCTGTAAAAAAATCGTAAATGTGTTTAATTCTTCACAGAGCTAATTATTTGTAATATGTTGAAGACGATGTTATGATGTGTTGTGCTTTTTCCAGTTCAGGTCAATAGAAGTCTCATCTCCATTATCATAACCCATCCTATCCTGCTCCATTCAGTTGCATTGCCCCGTAATACATTAAGAAATCGCTTTATTTTACAGTATTTAGAGTCTGCTTCCAGGAAAAATGTGTTGTATTAGGTAGAATCTGCACATTTATTACTCAGAGCAGTTCTGACATATCTGACATAATGTATAAAGGGATTAATAATGAATTAATACTAAAATTCACTTTGGAGGCTTCTGTTGTGACAGTTCAAACCACTAAGAAGAACAGAGAAATGTAAGGCTGTCTTGTATTTACTTACAGGTCTCATTGCTTTGGATCTTACAGGAAACATAACTGTTGGTGAGAATAAATTGCTTTTATTTTTTAAGCTAGAACGCCATTTCCTAGAGGAAATACACATTGCTTACAATGACCTGAAAGTAATAGAGGGATAAAAAAAGAAACAAAAGAAAAACAGGAAAGGCCAAAGGAAAGGAATAAAGTAAGAGATGGAGACCGACAGAGGACCAGAGAGAAAGAGAGAAAATAAGAAGAAATAATTGCTTTTATTCTATTTTAGTGAGGTGATATTGAGAGACCAAAAATATAAAATGGACTATACAAAATGGTGCCTAGTAAATAAGTAAAATATACTTATCTCAGCAGATGAAATTCATCCAAATAGGGTTGGGAGCCTACTGTAGGTTCCAAATTAGAACCGATAAGAAAATACCTGCTACCGGGTACACAATCAGTTCTTAAACAAGGACGTGCGTGGCTATCTGTCAGGACCTGTTTTAGGTGAATACATCATGCATCAACATGCAACAGACATTTGCATAGACACAAGCTAGTATGTGTGACAACAGTGTGAAAGCTAGACAAACGGTCAAAAGTGTAGTTTCACCTTAATAAAGAAAAAGATGACAATTGACCCACATGGAATCTATTCTTAAAACCCTCTATACCCCATAGCGGCCACCGACAGTCTGCTTGTATTTCAATGTAACGGCCACAGCCAGCTTGATTTTTAAAGAAAGACCTGCTATAGTCACTTCTATAAACACTCATTCATGAAATAATACCGCAGAGTATTCAGAGGTATTCAGTAGTCAGAGGGTCAGGGAAATTCTATTGATTTATCTTGTTGGTGAAATCACGAACTTGTCAACTGAGCTATTATCTGTGTCATTTAGCAGAGTTTGATAAATAATTCAATATTTAATTATTTATGCAACTATATAATAAATACTCCTTAGTCTCATAAGAAGGTATAAAATGTAATAATACATCTGCACTATTGTTCAAAACTGAAGAACAAACTGGACCTTTGCTGTGGAAATGAGCTTTAGGGTATATGTATAGCTTTGGATTTTAATATATGTTTACTAATACATATTTTATATGATATAAAATTACAATTCATGCCCTAATTGTCATTTTTCTTTAGTTTTCTAATTAGAACCATTTGTTTACAGGATTGGAAAATGAAAGGAATTTCTTTGTTATTCTCTGTGAAGCTCTGCAGTGTTTATGAATTCTCCTGGGCTATAGAGGGTTAAATTACAGGACTGCTGTGGAATATAGATATTGTTTTGTTATCTAAGCATTAATCCTCTTTTTTTTTTTTTTTTTACCTTTATGGAACCAAAACAGGGAACCGATAATAACTATAACCAATAAGCAGAACTGGAATCAATAAAATTCAAACGATACCCGACCCTACATCTAAGTACTACACAGGATGATACAGTAGCCATTTTCTAATCTAACGTAGAGCTGAGAATCATGTGTTTTACCTTACTTACCTAGTTATTTAATTATTTGCTTATTGAATTATGAAGTGTATCCCAGGTTGTATTGATCAGAGGAAAGTCTGGATATCCTGGACAATATGTTCTTCATTGTGGACACAAAGAAATGGTATAATTTCTATGTATGTATAATGTACTAATGTGGTTCTAATAAATTGTTAAGGTGTTTCTACCTCAGGAAAACCCTTCAAGGCTCCAGGGCGAGTGGGAGACTCTCCACTTCCTGGTTGTGGCCTATATGCTGACCACACAGTAAGCTTTTCATATTGCGTTGCAGCAGAAATATTATAGTGCAGTTTTATAGCATAATTAATTTTTATGGCAGGAGGTGGTTCCACATCCAAGAGCAAGCAAGATAAATATCAACTTGTATTAGTGATATTTATAATCATATTAATATAGTTTACAGTTTTGAGATTAAGATAATATTTTAATGTAAACTCGGGTTTTGGTGTGAAGTGTGATTTTAAGCCTTCGTTCTGTATTTTAGGTGGGTGCTGCAGCAGGTTGGTGCTCTATAATTCTTATCAGATTCAGCATTTCTCCCCTAATATACAGTTTGACTATAATTATTGATAATAATACATATATACAATACAATTATTGTATTATTGAATTATTTAATGTTGAAGCTATTTTGTCTAACCCAGCGTCAGGCGATGGGGACAAAATCATGTGCTACTGTCCTAGCTTTCAAATTGTACAGTTGATGAGACAGGTACGTAATCAGTACTTTAAAGAATATATTAGTTAATAAAGAATATTTATTTATACATTTACGGTATGTTTACCTTTATAAGGAAAGACGGGTGAGAGATCTGTTGTAAACCTATCCTGCTGCATGTACCGTACTGTGCAAGTGTTAGAGCCTGCATTTTTAATATACATCTTGTCTTAATTGCCTATTTATGTGTCAGTAGAAAAATAAAGTTATTTAAAAGCCCACATGTCACATTATTAAGGCTGAGTGAGATTTTACATGTGGAGACAGAAGTGGTGTTGCAAGATCAAATTTTGATCAAAAACTAATTTCTTTGAATACTGTACCCCAGCGTACCAAAAAGAATTTATGCAGTTTCAAATACATCCAATAATTTTTTCTTTGTTATATTAATATTTACTTCTCATTATGGTGATATTTATATATGTTGCTTTTCATTATTTTTGACATCTTCATTTTGCAAAATGTCTTTAGGTGTGACTATGACTTTCACAATTGTGTATCTTGGATATAGATTAGTTCTAAAGCCCCCTGACTCAGTGATTATGGTAGTATTTGTAAATTGACTGCATATCAACTTTTAAAAGCAAAAATAAATAGCTTTGAGGTGATGTGTGAACCCAAGCATCAGTGATATTCTGATCTGTATATAGTTTTTGCCACAGGTCAACCTACAATTTGTTTCTTGTCCTTGCCTACAAGGGTTTGTCTCCTAAGGAAGCCTGTTGTTCCGTCCTTGCTGATATAAAGAAAAGAACAGGAGAAGACAAATGCTTTGAGATTGGGCTTATTGCTTTGAACCTGAAGGTAAATGAATTATATTTCCTGCAACCGTCTCCATCAGTAAGGTCCATAATTGGGCACATTTGTATGTTTAAGTGAATGTTCCGTAAGTACATTCCTTATTTCTATCTACAGATACAGAGCAAAAATATGAGGACATAAGCACGAACATGCACATACAACCTGCCTGCAGCAAATTTACTTTGTATATTTCTTACTACACAGCATAAAGAAATACAAATCAGTAATACATTAGGGACTGTTATTGCTTGTCCTTGTAATTTGTCATTTTCTTACATGTCAGCTTACAGTAGCATCTGTAAGGTGATTTGTAATTGCTAAACATCAGCCTTGTTCTTTCAGGGAGAGGTTGGTGCAGCTTCCTCAGTGGAATTCCCATATACTTTCTGGAACCAGGGAATGGATTCAGTGGAAAAACATGTCCTTCCTTATTAAATTTTCTTTTGCTTCTCAACAATATAAATGTTTAAATATACAATTTAAAGATACCAAAATGTTGTATTGCATTATGATTTGTTTAGTGGTATGACCTATATAATGGTAATCTATGTACATAATTGCTGCTGTACTGATGTATTTAGAATGGATTTCATTGTGTAATTTATAATTTATTAATATAATATGGTATTTAATTATCATATGCCATCTTATTTAGTTTTTTTATGTAATATTTGTGGGATATAATTGCAAGTGGTTACTCATCAAAAAGAATTATATTATTATATGATTCTTATAATATGATATTAAAGGAATAACCTATCTGACTCAGGATTTCTTCTCACACACATATTATTGATCAGTGATTCATATTCACACCGGCCTATGCCACGTTTCACTAATGACGTAATTTGTACCTCTTATGATAGAGGGCAGGATTGCAGTAGTAGCGAGTGAGACGGACTAACAACTATGAACTCATTACCGATTCTTTGCAGTGTAGGGAATTGTAGTTTTTAGGTTTGTCATTTTCACACTGTAAACGTTCCGGTTCTTGTGAAAAAGAACTACTACTTCCGGGAAGTCGGTCCAGCGGTGGATGACGCAGTGTGTTTGAAGAGCCGCTATTTCCTGGTTGTACAGTCAGCCATTTTGAGTTTCAAACGAGGAGCCTCAGGTCTGAAGGAGTAGCTAGCCGGATAGTTACTTTTTTTTAATCGGAGGAGAATTATTGTTTCTACTTCGTTTAAGTCGTCTGAAGTGTTATTTAAGAAGAGGAGTTACTTTCACAGTATCAAATCCACGATGAATCCTGAATAGTAAGTGGACTAATGACGGAAGATCCTGCTAGCTCTTACACAGCTAGCGTTAGCAAATTTTTCAGCAGTGATCAGGTTTGACAGCTAGCCAGGTTAACTATCTAATAGTTCTCTGTCAGCAGAGACGACCTGCTTAGCTGGGTCAAAATGAAACCGTTTAATCTCACAGGAGTCCTCCTAGCCGTTATATTATTGCTTGTGTACCTGGGGACGTTTACGTTTAGTTTTCTTTATTAACTAGCAGTCGACTAATTAGCCGTTTGAGTAGACTAGCCGTTTAACCCCAGTAACGTTAGATAGCTAACTGTTGATTCGCCTCTCCACAGTAATTACATTTTAACATAGCCAGGTTAGTAATGTGTCTAGCTAACTCAACATTTGACAGTATAGCTAAGGAGTTATAATTTAGTTCAATATGTAACGCTGGCTAGCTGTTGTTAAGGTGGTCAGTTTATTTGACGGTGATTTAAAATAAAAAGCACGCGAAAATGACTAGAGTTTCATCAACAATGAGTGTTATGGATTTTCTGTTTCCACGCTTTCATTGAGAAACTTTGTCAGTTATGGTAACCAAATGTTTAACACTCTCCAGATGGATAGTCAATTTTTGTAACCCTTGGCATACTAGATTCATATAGGTTATACATAACTCAATTACTAAACTAACTATGTATAACTAAACTTGTAGAGCTAAAGAATGGCTATCTGTTTCACGCTTAGTCCAAGTTGTTTATAGAAGCCAGACAGCGGAGTATGTAGATCTTGTACAGGATTTTGTAGCTTATACATTTCTCTGTACTTTTATCATTTAATCCTGCCTGATCATGCAAATGGGTCAGTTTACAAATAATCAACCTTAATTGCGCTTTCTTTTTTTGATCATCGAAATGATTGTTTAAATAGAAACTATTGCAGACTAAATTCCTTGTGTGTTAACATCTAGTATCTATTGGTCTCATTATATTAATGAAGCATAAAAACACTGGTTAAACCACAATTTTCAGATATGAAGTTTAAGCACCTCCTTAGCGCTTAAATAAACAAGAGTAAAATAAACGAGTGGATTATTACGAGTAGACCACAGATCAGACTCGTAATGCTTCATGCCTTGTTTCATGATTTTTACACAGACAGTGCTGCCATGACCATTGTCACAGCTTTGCCTAGACATTGTTCTCAGCGTTTGTGAATCCATCAGTCTTTCATACTGCTTGGAAAATGATAAGTGCAGGTTTAGAAACGGAAGCCACCCTTCCTCTGCTCAGCTGTGCGTTAGTCATGTGCAGATCACATGGCAGATGACGCGGCTCTTACGATCCTTTATGCTAAATGCTGAACAACGTGCCTACAGGATGTGTTGCTTTCAATTCACATTATACCATTTTCTAGTAACAACATTCAGTTGAAAGATTTACGAGGGTAGATTTTGCTTGTGTTGCCATCACCTTCTCGCTGATGTCTTGGTACTTTTTGACATGTTTTATGAAGAGGCATTTTTGAGTACAGTAGATGTTACCCAGGATTGTTTAGCCTAGATATATTTCTGTTCTCATATTATCATGTAACCCACACAGTCCATTAAAGCTTGTTTACAAGCATCAATCTAAGTCCTTGTTGTTCTTTTGCTTTTAGGGATGCAAAATGCAGTGCTAATGCGGACATTGTGCCAATTCATTATATTTACAAAAACTATACTTATAAGATGCAGTGTTCCTAGGACTTTGAATACTCCATGGAACCGGAAAAACAAATCGATTACTTCTGTGAAAATTGCTGCTGTACAATACAGAAAGAGCAGATTTACCAAATGGAAGAGCGGAAAAGTTTTTTCTGTGAGTTTGATGCGTCATGATTAGCATTTTCATATTTTTTTTTCTTGCCATGTGATCCTGACGTGCTTTGCGATGTGAAGGCCGTTTTTCCTTCCACATTATTTTTAGGAAAACTGTCTGAAATGTGCTGATATGTTTTGTTCTGGTTGTCTGCGTAGAGCACAGCAGCAGTTATTGTCCGCTGTCGTCAACCTAATAAGGAGGGTATGACTCAAATTTATTGCAATGAGATTGGGCAAGAACGTACAGGGCCCCTTAGCTGAACTAGTGATCTTAACCCGGAGCATGAGGATGAGCAGAAACAAACCACCTTCCTTTGCTTTGCTTTGTCGGGACTCCGAAAGCAGGATTTCCAAAACTCCACCCCACTTCACAGCAAACATTCTGCCACCTAACTTTTCCAGTTTTCACACACATTGACCATGTTTCATGTGCAATACTGTGCACAAGTCTTAGGCACATGCAAAGAAATACTGTTAAGAAACGATGACTTCAAACATAGTGAATTTAAATCTTTCTACTGAAAAGAAAAATACTGCAATGTGCAGTAAACGGAGCCTTTTTCCTTAAATTGTCATCTTGGGTACAATTTGTTTAATTTAATAAAGAGACCAAAAAAAACGAACACCTTTAAGAAGCCAGTGTATACAGATTGTAATGATTGCTATGGTTTGATGCATACGAAGGCCACATCAGGATTTCTGATCTGTTTACAGGAAACAGTTAGGTTATTTTTTTTCATTTAACATTTATCTTGAAGGAAGTGATTGTGTAAGTTTCTCTAAGTTGAGTGCCGAATTTGCTTTTGATTTGCTTGTTTCTGTCTCATTTTAATTACGATCAACAGCAATAGCGCAGGAACCTTTATTCGGATATCATGCACAGAACGCAGGCATGATGCGTCTGTTTCTCATCGTACAGTTGCATCTCTGTCTGTTGTCTCATGAATACAAAACAGCGTGGAAGCCAGCCAAGCGATCTACATCAAACACAGGAACGCAGATCCATACTCTGAAATTGAACATGTGGCTCAGCCAATTACGTTTGCCTTCTCAATCAGCTAGAAATGGAAACACTATGAAGACGTGTTTAGAGGCTTGAGCACAGCAAGCTAAATTCCCCCTCTGAGGAATCCTTAATCTGCTTACTCAAGTTTCCCTAGCATCAATCTCCACAAGCACAGAACCAGCCATTGTAATGCTGTATAAATCACTCTACCTGCTATCAAATAATGCCATACACTGTCATGCTTCAGTATTTCTCTGAGAAGTCTAAATGTTAGCGCTTACATTTCTCTACAGATTTATTATTCAAACCTGGCTAATCAGTGAGAGGTTACGGTGTACTTATCCAATTCAAACACTAGTGAAGTGGTTCTTAGTCTTATTCCTAGACCTATGAATCTATTGATCTGTTTTCCCAGTTCATGCCTCTAATTTAGGAATTGCTGTATGAGCTAAGTCAGGTCAGATCAAGAAATATGCAGGGAGCAACCTCTGGTCAAGGAAGGAATCTGAGCAGTATTCATTTTACGGTGATGTTGGTCAGTCAGAATGGATTATGAGCCAGCGTTTAACAGATATTGTAGACTAAATAGCAGATTGTTATTCCACATTTTGTACTGATTTGTCCACTGTTGAATCTGGTAATTGTCTACAATTAGATTTGATACAGCTTAATAATTAAGTAGCATTAAAATATGAGTAATACAAAACTCTCATCAAGGTTAAAATTGAGCACTTTTTTTTTTTTTTTTTTTTTTTTTGCCCCCCCCCTCAATCTCATCTGAAAACATATTGGTACATATCTGACCTGAAATTCTGGATTAGCTGGGTTGCTGTATTATTCCTGCATTTCATAGCTAGGAACAAGGCTATGTGTTCAAGTATCTGAACCTCTGTGATTATTTTTTTTTACCCATTTATTTTGACAGTATGTCCAAATCCAGATGTTCTTCTTACAATAACTATTCATTAATTATGTTAAATATATGAGGGTGGTGCAGTGGTTAGCACTGTTGCCTTAAAGCAAGAAGGTTGTGGGTTTAAACCCGCCAGCCGACTGGGGCCTTTCTGTGTGAAGTTTACATATTCTCCCCATGCGCCTCTCAGTTCAAAGACATGAGGATTAGTCAACCGGCTAATCTAAAGTGCCCATAGGAGTGAGTGTGACTGGTGGTTAATCTCTGTGTTAGCCCTGCGATAGATTGGTGACCTGCCCAGGGTGGACCCCACCTCTCACCTGAAATCCACTTTATCCAGCTTCTCCGTGACCCTGACGGATAAAGCAGTGCAGATAATGAATGTTAAATATTCGAGTTTTAAATGTCGATACTGTGAAGTAATCATCACGGCGCTAGTATAGCGTTTTGAGCCCCTGACAATGGCAAAAAAGCGGATAGCATGCTGCTGTTTGCTTTGACAAACACTGGTGTAGCTGACAGATAGTCTCAGATAGAGGCATGTAAATCAAGCCTGCCTATAACAATATAAGGGCCACACCCAAGCAGTTGTCTGAAGTGTCTAATCACTCACTTCAGCTGGTGTTGGGACAGCGTTTTATTATTTTTATACTGTGTTTTTCCATTCAGGCTTTGCTGGATGTTTAATATAGTAACTACAGGGTGGCCCAAAAGTAGGTATACAGTACTGATTGGCTCATGTTTAGTCTCTTAGGTTCTTGAATTGTCCTCCATCAATGTCGCAACATTCCTGGAACCGGTACCTGACACTGTGATGCACAGTAACACAAATTATGATTAGCGTCAATGTCCGTGAATGATTGTCAGATGAACTCCTTCAGTTCATCCACCGTGTGGGGCGTTCTTTGAAAAACCTTCTCCTTTGCTATGCCCCAAAATCACGCTCAATACCTGTAAAATGAAAAGAGTAAAATGATGAATGAGTAAACAGTAAAATAAAAATAAAATGACCATGACCCAGTCAGTACTTCATATCTACTTTTGGCCCAGCATCTGTAATAGGCTTGGTGTCATAGAAATGTTTTCATTTCCAAACCCTGTGTTCTCTGAGATGTTACCTACTCTTACAAAGTGTCCTGCTAGAAATCTAACATTACCTCTAACCTTACCTGTTCTCACATCCTGCCAAAGAAGAAAAAATGTGATATGTGCTGCATTTTTGTAACTTGATCCCATGTAGCTGTAGCTCATATATATCAAAATGTGTCTTGGTGTCTAATTTTTGTGTTGCTCTCATCTTTACAGTGACTATTTATTCAAGCTGCTCTTGATTGGGGACTCCGGTGTTGGAAAGTCTTGTCTTCTCCTTCGATTTGCAGTAAGTGCTTACATCCAGTTCAGATGTAAAACAGAAGCAATCCATGTGTGAGGCTCAGCTGCGTTTAACGCGTGTTAACAGCATACAGTGACTTTCACGTTACAAGCCTCCTCGTTCACTTCCAGTTTTTTTTACTGAGATCAAATAGTTCAGTCTTGATGGTTCATGCTGGTGTTTGTAGCCGACTCATGTGTCATTAATTTTAGCAGGCATCTGGCTGAAAGCCCCACATGAGCACGTTTTGATTTGAAACGGCGTCTAAACCATAAGAAGACATATTTGGGTGACAGTTATTATAGCAGTAAAATGAAGAAGCTGGCATTTTACCAGCTGCTTATGATCAAGGTGAGAAGCTAAAAAAATGCCAGATGCATATCTGGCAGTTGTCCATTTTTAGCAGCGGTTTGACACATTGCTGACGTAGGGTGATAAAGACAGTCACATGCACAGTGAGGTGTAATTTGGGAAGCAATTCATGAATTCTTACTTGAGTGCAAGCATAAGGAGTCTTGCTATTATCTGATCGAGAACCACATAACCACTTTGTTTAAACAGACAACTAGTTTAAAACTGTGTAAGCTGTCTTTATTCGTGTTTCGGCAGGTTGTGGTAGAAAATGTTTGGTCCTGGAGGGATGATGACATGTTCTCTTTTTTCTTTTTCCTCAGTTTTTGTCAATTTTGTCTGTATCAAATATGTTCAGAAAAATGACTTTATATTATCTTATGTAAAACTTTTACCCCACCCTACTAAATGTAGGCGTACCAGCGTACTTGAAATGTGAATTTGCAAGCAAATGTGACTACAGTCTTAACAAACGTAGTCAGATGCCTTGCTGTATGAACAGAAGAGCTGAAATGTGCTTTTTTGTGTTCATATAGCTTGGTTATGTTTAGACAGAAAACTTTAAAAAAAAAAATTCAACAGGCTTTGATTGTACTTCCCATTCATCTTGTTTTGTTTAATTTCTTTTAGGATGATACATACACAGAAAGCTACATTAGCACTATCGGTGTGGACTTCAAAATAAGAACTATAGAATTAGATGGAAAGACCATCAAACTTCAAATTGTAAGTCTCCTCCAGATCAAGTTTATATTGACTTGATTTACCTTTTTTGATCATATATTTGGTTTACATGTTGGGCTGGACAAGATAATGGTTACGTCCTACAATAAAGGGGTATTCTCTGCAGCACAGTGCTGATCTCAGTTGTCTTTGATGATTTCTGTTCAGACACCTAACCTTTTAAGGTTTTCCTTGTTATTGATGGTGTGATATTTTTTTTATCCACTCTTTACAGTGGGACACAGCAGGGCAGGAGAGGTTTCGCACAATCACATCGAGCTACTACAGAGGAGCACATGGCATTATTGTAGTCTATGATGTTACAGACCAGGTAAGACAGTTGTCAGTAGCTGTTACTTTTTTCCTGAAGCCTCTCAATGTTTATGATAATACTGTAAGTTGACACCAGATGGCCTCTTCATAACACTGATCCCTTTTTTTCCTAAGGACTCCTTCAATAATGTTAAACAGTGGCTACAGGAGATAGATCGCTATGCCAGTGAAAATGTAAACAAGTTATTGGTGGGCAACAAGTGTGACTTAACAACAAAAAAAGTGGTGGACTATACAACGGCGAAGGTAACCATGCCTTTTGTCACTTTGTACAATTCTAACATTGTCTCATGTTTATTCTGCAAATTACAGTAAATTATATTGCAGTGCTGCTGAATGATCAATTCTGATTAGGTGTTGATTTACTTTCAACATATAATTAAAAAAAGTTTAATTAATATGATAAAAAATGATCATTAATTAACAAAGGAAAACATGTAATCATTGATCAGTCTTTTTTATTTTTTTTATTTTTTTTTTTTTTTGGTAAGAAGACATTCATTTAACCTTTATGGAAGGAGTCTCCATCTCCGGTGTCTATTTGTAACCGGTAATGCTGTTGCTTTGTCTTCAGGACAGAGGAGTGCTTTTTCTGGTTTCACAGTAACATGACAAGCTGCTTCTTTTGTCGTCTTCAAGAAAGACAAAAAGACTTTTAAAAGCTGCTAGACATGAAAGTATTAACACGAACTACCTTGTCTCAGGGGCATACCCGCTGTATTAAATGCAAAATGATAAAAAGTACATTTAATTAAGAAAAAATGTAATTGCTGACAAATAGCTGTGAGATAAAAGAACAAAGCAATCCACGCTATGATGTTATACAAACATAATCAGCTTGGATGAAAATCTATGAATGACACCATATTATTATTCTATGAGATCATGCCCCGAAGTGTTTTATTCTTTGCATAATAAAATGCCGTTTTTGATTCAAGGATTTTTTTTTTAACAAATGTACCATTCTGTACAAACTAAAAGCTCTCTGTCTATCTGCAGGAATTTGCTGACTCCCTTGGAATTCCTTTCCTGGAAACTAGCGCTAAGAACGCCACCAATGTGGAACAGGCCTTCATGACTATGGCTGCCGAGATCAAGAAGCGAATGGGACCTGGAGCAACAGCCGGAGGCACAGAGAAGTCCAACGTGAAGATTCAGAGCACTCCAGTGAAGCCTGCATCTGGGGGCTGCTGCTGAGGTCACCATGCGCCTCTACCAAAAAGTCCCCGAATCCCAAGCAACAAGGCCCAACAACACCAGAGAAACAGAACTAGACCACTTATTTCCACAGAGACAAGGGTGAGCTCAAGAGACAGGAAACAACTTACGTTGCCTAAATTGTACTGTATGTAGCCGCACTACCAACAAAACCATAGAAGAATCTACAGCCTTCCCTGGTGTAACCCACCCCCTAAAAAAAAAAATAAATAAAAAGAAAAAAAAAAAACCCCAAAAAAAACCATGTTAACAGGTCAGATATTTGGTAATGGTCTGGGGCTGCATTCAACCACCCCTACATCCCCTCCCCCAACCAAGACAGATTTCATTTTCACACAACTGTATGTCTGTGTGCAGGTTTCTAAGGAATATTGTGTGTATTTCTCACTGCATTATACTGCATTCCTACTGCAGGGCTACTGTGGTCAAAATACAATGACTCCTTTATTTTTTATTTTTTCCTTCTCTTTTTGGTTTCTTTATATTTTCTGTGTTGATTATTTTACTGTTAATATCAGCATGTGTAGGTTTTTGTCCCCATATACGGTGATTTGCCAATCTGCATTTTAAGCAACTGCACAACAGTGGCTGTCCAATGTCAAAAGGTTTAGTGAAATATATGTACATATACATTATGTATATATATATGTAAGATCGCCTTGCCAGTTCTGTAGAAATGAAGACCTTATTGAAGTAGTTTTACTTTTAAATCTTTTGTATTTACTTTGTGGCTGCAGACTTGTACTTTTGTTGCGCTACATGTAACATTTAACAAACAAGTAAAAATAAATATTGTACCACCACACTGTACAATATCAAATATGTTTTCTAATTCTTGAAAGAACATGTAGAGACCATGTATGTTTTGATTATTTATTCATCATTCATATGGGAAAAGAAACAGTGTTCCTAATGTAATCGAAAATCAGTTTCAAGTTAGCCGTTACCTGTGGAATATCTTGCAAGTCACCAGACTGCATATAAAACACTATGTTCTCATTTTTCATAATAAAGACAACTGAAGTCCGCTTTGAACAAGCTTGTTAACAGTGTGACCTATAGTTTGTGTTGCCTGATGCCCAAGAATACATTTTTGACCTTGATAGATCTTGATTATTATGCTATGCATTACAAGTTGGATTCATGCCTCTTCAATTATCCGTGTTCTGCAGTTATTAGGGACCGTATCTAAGGTACTCTCATAGAACAGAATGTATGCTTAAGATGTGGTGCTTTGGAAACTGCTCAGTTTCATTGTATTCACTAGCAATTATTTAATTTAACACAGCATTAAAATCCTTAAACTGCCCAGTGAGCATGATTTTAAAAAGTAGAAAAAAATTCCACTGTCCAGGTGCAGTCTAATAAGTGTGTATATATACACACACACAACACCCAATTTAAACACACAAGCTAAAAATATACTTTTATTTACAGAACAGAACAGGAAAGACCAAGACAATTCTTAATTAGTCCATAATCAAAAAATAGAATCTTTATTTGAACATGGGAGTGTTTGAAAACTTTACTGCAGTCTCTCTAGCATGAGCCATAATACCACACAAAATATTTAGGACTTTAAGTCATGGTGCTTAAAAAGGCACATGCTGTGCAGCCTGGACAGCAGAGTACTGTGCACCTTTCTGCTCAGGTAGAAATTAAAGCTGCAGGGCTGCTATTGAGGATGAGTGAGCGCTTATTAAAACTTAATGAATAGCCCTAATAACCTGAGATCCTGATATGTACCAGGACAGAAGAGCACTTCATTGTAACATAAAGAGTTGCAAAATAATACTATCATGACATTGAGTGACCTTTTAGTAATCCATCCATTATCTATACCTCTTTATCCGTCTGGGTCGCGGGGAACCTGGAGCCAATCCCAGCAGTCATTTCGGGTGAGAGGCGGGGTACACCCTGGGCAGGTCGCCAGTCCACCACAGGGCCAACACAGACAAACAGCCACACA
>JAQQZR010000038.1:9879336-9893040 GCA_030068235.1 Notoglanidium macrostoma
GCAAGGTAAAACCGGAGTCCAATTCCTTGTATGTGTACATATACTTGGCCAATAAAGCTGATTCTGATTCTGATTCATAATGTAGACCTGTAACAAGTATAACAAAGCGGCAGGGCAAAAAGTTTTCTGAGGCTGGTAATAGCTCTTGGTTTAGAACAGCCGGAGCTGATGAAACTGATGAAACAATATTTTTTATTGTGGGCATTATCTGTAAATAACAAACGACTAAAGGGTTAACAAAGAAACGTATTCTGTAGCTACCTTACACATATAACCGAGAACAGCTGTCATTTGTCACCAGGAGCACAAAATATCGAGATATTGGTGCCGACAAGTGACAACCATATAGGTATATAGTGCATTTGTAATTAGCATGAACTTGCACTGAGTCTAAATGTTATACCGCTTCTTCTTATCATCACAAAGACAATCTTCGACGTTAGTAGGCAGCCATTTTATGTAGGCTAAAAATACTGTCTAAATACCTTTTTCCCCCAGATGTAGCGCAGAAGGAGTGCAAAAGCTCAGTGTATATGAAACTCACACGTAGTGAAACGTTGAAGCAGTGAAAATACAGTTCAGTCCGGTAGTAAAACGGTTCCTATTAAAGGCAAGCGGAAAAAGCGGAAGAGCTCGAGGCAGCCAGCCAATAGAAACATCAGCCTTCTTCACCGGCTGGACATAGCAGAGGAAACGCTGAGGTTCCCCTTTACTGCTTGTGTATTTGTATTTTCTTTTATATGATTATACTGTATTCAAATATATTATTATTATTATTATTATTATACTACCACAACATGCCAGTCAAGTGCAGTGACCTGCATAAAACTTCCCATGTGAGAAAAGTCTGAGTACATCACTAAAATAAAGTTTAAAAATCCATGTTCAAAATCATAAACAGCATTTTACCCAGAGTCATACTTACATGAACACTGATACTGTATAGGGTATACCGTACACTAGGCTACTGAACTACACTTTCCTTGTCAGTGGCATGGTACCCTTCTCTTTTGTACATTTAACTGTGCATTTGATTATGAACTGCATTATATTTGATTTTGCATTATATTTATACTGACATACTAGGACACACATAGTTCATGTTATTATTATTATTTACAGTTTCACATTTCACATCTGAAAATACAAGAAGTGTTTTTTAACTGTTAGGGAGCATTCAACCTATTTGCAACACCATACAAAAGACACGCCACATTGCTCTTGATTTAATGGCATAAACATCACAGCTGAGAGAAATCACCAGTAGTTACATAGTTGAGTCACAATTTTAAGACTGAATGGCGTATTATTGTATGTACCAGTAATCTCTCAATAATACATTATTAACACATACAATGAAAAGCCAATAACATTCTACCAAATTGGCAGCCAATGCTTTTAGCATCTAGATTAAGGTAAATATGTTTAAAAAGTTTTGTAAAAAAGTAACAAAATTATAAGAAATTATGTAAAATCACGAGTTTACCTAGCAGTTATAATTCTCAATACATTTAAAAGCCATAGTTAAATGACCCTTTATACTTAATTACTTCACATTTATTTAGCAAATTAATACTAAATTGTAAACAAAGAACAGATTTTATTTTGTCTAGTAGTGGTCTACTGAATGTTTACAAGAAATGTAACGCCTGAACATAAGTATAAGGAAATTTTTTTTGAGAATGACAGTACTTTCATGTTTATAACACTGGGTGTCACTACAGTATCTTACTATAGTAGCATTTCTGTGACACCCATGAGAAACTGGACATGTCCCTGGAGTACATCCAATGACACTTTTCTTCTTATTATTATTATGACAGTTTTCCCAGAAACCAGTGAAATCATGCACCAGAAGACATATTCAGATAGTCACTGTGAAATGTAGTCCCCATCAAATCTCAGTGTCCCCAGACTGAGACTCAAATGGATAAGACCGTAAGCCACTAGGGAAACAAATATTTACAGCACATGTTTTCTTATCCATCTTCAAAATGGTTAATGTTTCACAGGTGAAGTAAAGATACAGCAAATAAATAGAGCCAGTGAAAGAGGTCAGTCTGTAAATGATTCTCTTCACTATCTTTAACAACTACTCAAAATAGGGAATAGTCCCCGTTTAGACATTTCAAAAATGGAATTTTTTTCCAACTGAGAGATTAACAAAAAAACATTTTTGGCACAATAATAATGGTATGAATGTACCACACTTGTCATTTCACTATCTCAACCATTCTATTGTGCTAATAACACAAAACAAATATACAGCAAGTTTCACAACAGGAGATACAGCCTGTATTCCCAGATTCTAGAGAGGAGTAAGCAAGGATAGATTATTGGAAATGCTTTGAATTGATAAACTGCTTTCAGTGGTTAGAGGAAATTAAGTTAGAACACGGACTCCACACCATCCTTTTCATCAGAGTTATATGAGCAGTCATTGGCCAGCTTTTGGTGTGTGATGAGAGGCGAGGTCTCCTCTTCAGCCTGGACGTTAGCCACGGCTTCCACTTTTACCTCCTTTAGCTCTTCATCTTCCTTCTGCATGCCAGAATGTTCTTGCTTTTTCGTCTCCTGCTCATTTATATGGTGCAAGATCCCAGCACCCAGAGCATCACCTTCCACATTTACTACAGTGGTAGTACGGTCCCTGAAAAAAGGATATGCACGCAGAGACATACCAATATATAAATAACTTGTTACTATATTCTCAAGCATGTGTTGCAACACATATGATATTTAAAAGGATTAAGGCATCTTTTAATTAATTTTAATTTCTTAAATTAAGGATTAAGAAAAATCCATACATAAGTCAGAGTCTGTGTTTATAATCTAAAAAAACATATATATTGAAAATTTATTATAACTATAAATAGAAAAAAAGTAATTGAACTAAATCATGGGCAGTAGAGAATAATGAACTTTATGTAGTAAAGAATATCTTACACAATCCAGTCCACAGCCAGCATTAGTGACAGATCATTGGTAGGCAGACCAATGGCTTCCAAAATGATCGCGATGGTGATGATACCTCCAGCTGGAATGCCCGCCGCTCCAACACTGGATGCTGTAGCTGTCACACTGTTAGAAGGACATAAAAATCTCTTTTGCTTTCATTCTCTCAATGTAGAGGTAGTGCTTAAGGTTCTCAGCTAATGATTGGCAAAGCGAGTTCAAATCCTAGGACTGCCAAAGAGCCACTGTTGGGCCCTTGAGAATGGCTCTTAACCATCAGTTGCTTGGACTGTATCCTATCTCAGTATTAATTCATTTTTAAAAAAAGAAACAAACAAATAAATATAAAAGTAAATCCATGCCTATATCTCCCCTTCCGTGGAACCCCTCACAGATAGCATGACTTAACGAAACTGAGAAGCCAGAGTGGTTCCTGTGCTAGTAAAATTAGATCACTCTTAATAGCACTGGGTTGGAATAAGAAAGAGCCTGCATGGGTTGTTTCAACTCCTGGGACAGGAATGCTGCCTAGAACACATTCTCCGTGTCTATTAATATGCCTGGTTACTCTGTCAGAAGCTATGCCTTCAGCGATGCACTCACAGAATAGTGAAGATCTGGCCTGCATTGAGCTCGACATTGTTGAGCTGGGCAATGAACACGGCAGCAATGCACTGGAAGATAGCAGCTCCATCCATGTTTACAGTAGCTCCGATTGGCAGGATAAAACGGCTGATCCTTTTGTCCACACCATTGTTCTCCTCGACACATTTAATCATGGAAGGTAATGTTGCTGAGCTGGGAAAAAAGACAAAAGCATGTCAACATGAAAACAAGGCCAGACGACTGAGATGAGAACTACACTATGAGAAATAGAACATATGGTCACATAAACTTGCAACACTATCTATTACCTTATAATTAGATAAGATATCTATTTAAATTAATCACTTAATGGAAGTTTTTAATGCAACAGGACCTAGAGCTCAACCTTGACTGACCTAATAGATAAAGCAGCTCTATTTACTCTGCGAGCAAATAAATGCAGCTAACGGTTTCCCAAAACCGACATATTCAGTCAAATGAAGGCAACATTTGGTTATCATTTTCTTGAAAACCCCAATGCATACAAATAAGTTGAATATAAAAATCTCACTTTGGGCTGATATTTGAATTGGCCTGAAAATACTGTTTGGGAAAAGAGAACCTGAACACTGTACCGTCTGCAACATGCACAGGAATTACCTGGAACAGGTAGCGAAGGCAGTGGTGAAAGGTGTGATCAGGCCAGAGAGGAAGCTGAAGGGGTTTTTGCGGGTGAACCCAAAGTAGATAAGAGGTAAGACAATGCCACCATGAATAATATGGCCAAGGACTGAGGCAAAGATGTATTTTCCTAAGCTGGTTACAAGCAGGACCACATCTTCCATCTCCACAATCTTACTGCCTACCAGGAACATGATGCCAACTGGTATATACCTGTAAGACACATTGTTATATTGCATGTATCAGGACAGCAGTACTTCACAGTAGAATCTTTTTATTGAAATTTATTTTATATCCATGAGCTTGTCTGTCACAAAGCAAATTTATGGGGATGGGGTGCATATGTCCATGACCCATACAGTTGCACAATGACTTTCAACTCAAAACAGTGTTAAGCAAACTTCCAAAAGACCACGGGCTTTTTGCAAATGCATATTTATTTGCTGTGAATGGCCTCTAAAGTGCATTTAAAGCATTCTGAATCATTTTCTCCATACCATTCAATAAGATAACCTGACAATGAAACTGTAACTACTCTAACTCAAATCTGTCATAAGATTTGTTAATATTAGAAAATGTTTGTAGATAATTATCAGACCTGGACCAGTATAACAGAAAAATCAAGACAGACTGCCTGCGTCCACTGTTATCAAGTTAGTCTTTAATCAGAGGGTTTCACTCACCACATGATCCAAGATACAAGTACCATAGTGGCTTCATTGAATGCATTAAAGAAACGTATGAGCTCCTCCCCTTCATCTCCCAGTTTTCTCAGGGCCACACCAAACACCATGGCAAACAGTACAAGGCCAAGAATGTTCATCCCATCTGCTTCTGTTCCCACTGGGACCTGCAACCAGCCATATATGTTTTTAGATATCAGTGTAGTTCATGGTGCTTTCTTTCACAAACATCACTGTGAGATAAACTGTCAGGTAACGAAAATGATCAAAGTAATGTATGTTGAGATATTATTAGTAAAGAAATCATATTTTTGAATGTGATTAAAGATGTGATAATATAAATGTAAACCTTTATTTTACTTTACCCCAAGAATTTTTCAGGTCTTCTATTGTTTATTTAGTAATTTAGCTCTTTCCTTTCATTATTTCGCTCCTTGGTAGTGTCTTTGTGTCTATTTAGTAATGGTATCCCTAAAACTAATGTTTTTATAATCCAGTACAGTGAAGGTCAATATTTTCTGTTTACAGGTGACTGCTCATAGCAAGCTGCATGAGTGGTCCTGGTTGAACTTTGCTTTTTAGTTAGAAGATACCTTAAGCAGGAAAATTCATACTAAATCAAAAAGCAAATTCAGAAGTGTTTTTCCTTGTTGTCTCAACCATCGTGTTTAAACATTATCTGTGTCACTGTAAACTGTGTGTCCTGGTATCACTGGGAAGCTATACAGAGGTGTCTATTCGGTCGTTTTCACTGGTCAAACATTAACAGACAAAATGTGTCCATTAATTCCCTGGGCCTGATGAAGACAAAACCTGTTGCATTGTGTCATTCTGAAAATGTAAAAAGCTTAAACTTTCTGGATGTTCTTTTACACAAGCTGCTTTGTCCTCTTACAGCTTTTTTACTTAAAAGCTCACTGAAGTGTAATAATTAGCACTGGTTTAATAAAATCCACCTAGGGTTAGGGTTACATAACTAAACGTTAAACAATTATTTTAATAAGTTAATAAAATGTTAAATGAAACCTCAAACAACCACATGAAATACATTTTATTGTTTATTATTTAATGCTGACATCTTGGTGGATGACATAAAATAATTAAATCTGTCAATATCATCCATAGTTGTACAGTGGCTGTGTGGAGTTTCTCTGCATGCAGGACAACAAAACATTGTTGAGCTATTCAAATCGACTATTCACTGGTCGACATATGCGCTCTATGTCCAACCTGACCTCAAGCTTATATTTAGTCTAATTTCATACAAACAGTCTGTGTCAAAAGATCTCTGCGTTCAGATAGTGTCTCACATGGGCATGGGTTAGAGCATTCACATAGAGATACTGGCAATTACCCAAATGCTGGCTCCATCAGAGACTCATGGCTCATCTATGTCTGATACAAGTAATCAAGAAAAACATTTCTGCTGAATGTTCATAAAGTGGTGACTACCATTTAGTAAAAAAAAAAAAAAACTATTTCCTTTTTCCATATAAAATGGGAATAAACATAGTGAATACTACAGAAAGGAAAGGCAAGAACAACCCTTTTCTCTGGAAAGATCTAAATATTCCATGAGAGTTTAAATGCAGTTGTTTTCATAGGCTAAAGCTCTCTAGGAAAGACTTGGTGTCTCCAGCTGTTCAAGCATTTTAGTAGCTGAAGAGTGGCAAGAGCGTCTGTACCAACAATGCAGCATGCAAACAAACAGCATGTGTATTCAGAGCTGCCAAATAGCCAACACAAGATTCTTAGGGAATCCAAGCCAGGTCTTTTTACATTCAATGAAGTGAAACCTAAAATCAAGGTATGCTAAAGCAGAAAATCAGATGGGAGTATTTCTAGGTAAGGCTGAAAAAGATTGTCCAGTGTCTATTCTAGAAATAAAACAAAATAAGTATATAAACTCTATAAATGCTGCATTAAAAAAAATAATCACATTTCTATTGCCTTAAGTCTGCACATCAAGTCTGAATCTCAAAAGATTCAGGTTTATGAGTAGGCAAGGGCAAGTTTATGAGTGTGTTGAAAAATGGTTACGTCCGCATGTTACAAATATGAAATAATAATTTATCTCAAATGAATGCAGAATTAGGATGAGTTTTGTCAACAACGAAAATTAGAAAGATGAAAATTAATAGTTTGGTTACAGCAATCAGAATGAATGGGTGAATTTTTTTTTTTTGATAGTATGTCTGTTGACATAGCTTGCTGGAAAAAAATTCATACCTTTTGATAGAGTACAGTCCCATTTGTTATGTTTCCCACTGCAACCATCTTGTAGTCTGTAGCATACTACAACAAAAAGAACAGATTATGACATAATTAAGAAATATAGTGCTTCATTATAATATATATATATAATTATAATATAATATATAATATTATAAAGATAATATATATGCATGCCTATATTTTCCATTACTTTAAATTACAACTCATTGACATTTCAGTGAGCTGTCAAGTTTAGGCATCTCCATGAATAAATTAAGTCTCTCCAGAAATCTACAAAAGCAGCATTTAAAGCACAGTTGAAGAGAACCTGCCAACTGGCACACACATGGACAATGACACTGCTATTCAGAGGTTCCTCTTGCTCAGAAACTAACTATGAGGGCTGTGGTCCCCAAGCCAGCCCTATCTCTTGTGTAATATATGAACACCCAATGTTTAGTAACTTTATAGATATCCTAGTCAGAAATAGTAGTTCTTGTTTAATCATTTCAGGGTGGATTATAATAAGTTTTTCTGACTTTTTACCTGATTTATTGACTATAAATTGTAGATAATTAAGATTTGAGTTTGAATTTGAAAGTGGATTCAGTTCAGTTTGACATTGGTTTTTAATACAACAGTAAAGGCAACAGTAGTTTTTTCCTTATTACCTCTTCATTGCATCTGTATCATGGCTACTAGAATTTAAATATAGTTATTTTTTCTTAATTTATTTTGGGTTGTAACTGATATCATTACTATAATTACAGCATGATTTTTTATTAGTTGACTCAGGCTTGAGTCAGTGAAGGGACACTGCACACTCAGCTGTACACGTTCCCTACTATGCATGCTGACATTATCTCTCACCCCTAACCCAACCCAGTGGCCCTTTCTCCGCTTTCAGCAAAGCTCAGAGAAGCCTGAGCAGTCACCCATGTATTACATCCTTGTAAAGCGCGCCAGGTTGCCAGGCATCAGAGAATGGAATACGCCTGCTATGGCAACGACTGGGCAGCTTTTAATGGTGAGAGAAAGCATGAGAGATATTTATTGGGTAAGAGAAAAAAGCTCATACCAGTCACAGACTCTCTTCATTAAGCATTGTAGGTCTGTTAATATAGAGAAACTGAGGTTTGAAAGTGGCCATAAATACCATGACTAAACTGGTGCTTCTGGTGTATGAATTGTTTACAGTCTGAGTTGAACTAGGAAAAGGTAAGAAAAAAGGTACTCACTGAGCGGAAAGCAGCAGCTACCAGGTTAGATGGAAACAGGTTTCTGTGAAGAAAAAAGAAGTTGATGTGATTTGTACAATGACAATAACATTGGTGTCTCTTCTCTTAATTATCACTAGGCAGTATATATGTATATAATAGACATGAAACACTCTCCAAATAATATGCAATTGGGCCATTACACAGGTTTTCAGTAAATACAATAACATTTTACTTGTTTCATGTGATGAAAAGTCTTAAATTATGCCTTAAACACTCATTTATTTCAGCTTAACTGAAACACAGTTCTCAGAATCATATGACTCAAGCAGATTAAGCTGGTGACCCAGTGGAAAAATGTAAAAGAGGCCATTTTTTGTTTTAAGTCCATTAATATGAAGAGACACATAAAGCTCAAATTACATAATTGAATATCACAAAGCCTTTCACATATACAAAAATTAAATAAATTTATAATACCTCCACCAATGTTAACTAATCTGGTTTCCAAAATAGAATAGACCAAAATAAATACAAAGCTTTATTATTATTATTATTTTTTTTTACTTCATTCTTTCCCAAGGCAAAATTTAGTCAGGTTGGTATGTCACAACAGGTCATTTATGAGGCTTTTTATACTCTCCATCTGGTCATGACGGATGACATGTAACACCATCAATTTTTCCCACACACATACACCAATGCCCTCAGTAACCCACAAGTTTGTTTAACCAGCAGAGTGTTTACTTTCCTTCCATCCAGTGCTTGAATTGTTCATTGGCATGAAACATCAAAAAAAGCAAGCCAGCATTTTTTTTGCAAGCGAGTATTTTCTCTTTTCCATGTCCAGAAATAAAGTGCAAACTCACCAGAAATCCATTAAAATTACAATTATGTAATGAACCTTAATTAAAATCATAACCTAAAAATACGTTTGCGCAACCTGTAGTTGCAGAGAAAAGCTTGTGTAAATGGACCAGGTACAGCAAGAAATGCTCTCCAGATTCACCTTCATTATTCACAAAACTAGATAATATTCTGACCACCAACACATGTGAGGTGAGCTTATTGTCAGACTATGCAGTTTTTATGGCTATTTTTATGGCTGCCACAAAATGCCACTGACACAACATTGCCACTTTCTACCATTCCCAAAAAGGTGGTTTTTGGAATAAGGAAATTAATTGGATACAACCAATGAGGTGCACACCAGTCCTGAAACAGCTTCCACTTAAGGGCATTCAAGACCTGTGCGCTAGGGGCTCTTGCATACAAGAAAGTGTCCCGGACTGCTAGGGAGCAGTTCTCATTTGGCAATTCAGTACAAGATTTCAAACCCACAGTCACAGGTGATCTGGTTGAGAGTGACAACAGATCTTCTTAGAGAGATCCAACCACAAGTGAAAGCAGCATCGAAAACAAAGGACTTACTGGCTATGTTGGAGCCCAGGGCAGGCATTGAGTTCCCTTGGCATTGGTGTAGTGGTCTATCTGCACCTCACCAAACCTTTCCCATATATGGGTTACCACTTCTGGGCACAGATGACACACCCCGAACCATTTTACCACAGCCCAGACTTCTGCATTTGGCAGATGATTTAATTAGTATATGATTTAATTAATCTCAATTAGGCTAATCTCTGTTCAAGGCAGAGAGTGGTGCTCAACATTGTACCTGATGGTTGATACAGCTGACCATCATGATGCTGTCTGTGTAAACTAGGGCTAATGCTTGTATTCTCCTCATGGACACAATGATGCATTTCCATTTATGATGTCCAGCCATAGCCTGTTAACCCTCTTCTGAAAAACCAATAGCTCCATCATGCCCATGGAAATCACAGCAATCATCAAACCTAGCAACATCAGCAGAGGCCAGTACCAAACATGGCAGCCTAGCTGAATCTGATTGGCAAGCTGAAAAAAAATCTGCTGCACGAAGGGCTCACATGGAATCCAGTAGTAAATCCAATCTCATGCCAATGAACTGCATTACCTGCCTTGGTGTTGGGGAGCTCTTTTCTGAGTTCACTGTGAGACTAAGCTTTGCAATTAAGCAACACATGTGAGGAGGGTAAGTGTGCCCCAAATGTCCTGCTCTTTGGTGGGGACACAGTGTCAAATTACAGCAGATATCTTGGTACCACTGGCCATAAAGAGCCATTAAGAGAAGGCAAGGCCAAGGCCCCCCAAAAAAGTGTAGTGTGCACTAGAGAAAGAGGGAAGAAAAGGTACTAAATACTACTTAAAATTGTATTATTCGTGGTGGAGGTTCCAAATAGTATTTAATGTGTAGAGACATATACTAACTGCATTATCCACTATGTAGGATACAAACAACTGAGTGCCTTACCCCTTACCACTTCCTTTCCAAGCATGTTTTAGAATATACAGTGGCCATAAACTATTTCCAAGCACTTAAAATTACACTTCCTATCAATGACTAGTTCTAACCTCACAAAAACGCAACAGTTTGTAGTTATGGGTAATTACACATTAATAAAAACATAGTTCTGTATACTATATTCCATTTCTGGTGATAGATCCCCCTAAATCCTACATCATGGACCTTTAAAACATCAGTGTCATAGACAAATAGTAGGATTTTTTGGGTTTAAACAAACAAACAAACAAACAAGCAAACAAAAAGATCCATGAAAAGCTCATGGCTTAAATTTTCAAGTATTTTACTCCGACCAGTCAGGTTAATAGGATCAGGAACACAGTGTTCACAAGACCTAATAACAAAAAACATTGACCTTTCACAGGACTGAGAGGGACAGAAAACATTACAGGGTTAGACATAACAGTACCAACAGGGACTGGGAAAATAATCATTCTGAAATACAGACACAAAGACATCACCAAGAAATGGTGTGGGTAGAAGGTAAATTTCTGAACTTACCCCATCCCCACCCACGAACCATACACACACACACACACACACACACCTACCTTTTATTAACACCATTATAGCACAATTGTTGCGCACAGTGTTATTTAATATCATATAATATTGTTTTGCGCCGCAATTGCGCAATGATGATGTTCATAAAAGATCAACGGAGTCATCACTGAGATTCCATATTTAACTTCCCAAACATTGTCCCTTAATTTGTCTAGTCACGTGTCATTGGCTAGCGGCTGCTACGGCGAGAAACACGATTAACCAATCAGAATCACGCATTTTTCCTGTTTCTGTTTTAAAACCAGATTCTGAACATAGGAATATCGAGGTGACTGATGAAGTACTGGAGGTGTACTGCCGGAGGTGAAACAGATTCACAGATCTAGTCTGATTCGACATGTCCAGTTGAACTGTCATAAAAGTTTTTTATGGCAACGTTATTAAAATACACTCCTCGTGCCACCCCGCCCACACACGCCTCCCTCAAGCCCCCAAAACTAATTCCTGACTACGCCACTGCCACCAAGGACCGAAAGAAATGTAACTGAGAAACAATCCAAAACCAGCAGGACACCTGAAAGACTTCTTAGATTCATGTAGAAAATGTCAATTTTATATAATGGTTTTATTTTTACTATTTTGACATAACTTGGTGACATAAACTTACTCTGGAATAATAAAGGAACTGTATTAGCTGTAAACTTTCTTCAAACGCTTTGACTGGTTGGTTTCATCATTTCGAATTAAAGTTATGCATACTTTTGCACTTAACTGTAGATAACCCGCTTAAATCAGTACCTTGCAAGGTCTAAGAAGGAGTCTGCGGTCTCCTTGTTGTTGCTGACGCTTTCCAGCGCCAGGCTGTTGGTGTTGAGCGCTCCAGCGCCAACCCCGGGCTTGATGAGGAAGGCCAGGGCGACGCCAATGGACGAGGCTATGAGCGTGGTAACTAAAAAGTAGGACACGGCGATCCCTCCGAGTTTACCCAGAGAGCGTGTGTCCAGGCTGGCAGCGCCCGAGATCAGACTGCACACCACGAGAGGCAGAATGATCATCTTCAGCATCCTCAGCAGCATCTCACCAGGAAACGCGAAGTAAGTCATCTGCGCTCGTGTCAGGTTCATTTGGCGAACCATCACGCCGAGCCCGACGCCAACAAGGACCCCGGAAACTGTGAAAATCACGACAAGATTTCTACGTAAAAAGGACATCAACTTCTCTTTGCAATTCCTCTTCTCTGGATTTACGGAGACGACTGGAATAACGGTTTCGGACACAGCATGTCCGTTAATTTCGCTCTTCTTCTCCGTCATGATTTAAAATGATTACAACTGCTTTCTAAGTAACAGATATAAGGCTGGAGACCTGTCTATGGCTATCTGTATTCTTCAGAGAACGGACAGAAAACCTGTGTCACCGTAGAGAAATGCACGCACAATGCGAGTATACGCGCTTGGAACGAACGGTCTACCGGCAAGACTTGCATGTGCGCCAATGAGCAGACGATGAGTGTGCATGCGCACTCCCGTTTTACGCTTGACGATGAAATGATGCAACTTCAAGGAGTGTTGCTGATCAGTAAAGCATTTTTATTTAAATATTAGTAATTGTGGGGAAATTGACACGTAGCTATTTAACACTGTCTTGGTTTAATAAGTCATAATAAGTAGTTATTACGTATATTCAGACAGAAAGCCAAATTAAAATAACGGATTTAATCAAATTATATTGAGATTAATAATTCGAGACAGCTTTCTGCTTTGCCACGTGCCCAGTCTGGCTGTGTGGACCCCTCATTTTGCCACTGGTGTATCAAATTATGGGCGCTAATAACTTGTGCTTTTTTTGTTAGGCCTAAATCTGTCACAATGACTTACACTTAGACACAGAAATTGACATTATTGGAAAGTGAGCTGTCCCAAACAAACTAAACAATGAAAGCGAATTAGAGGCTTCTAAGATGACACTCATGCTGTATATTCAAGATCTCTCTGAATATTCTCTTTCTCTCTAATCTAACAAGCTCTGGTATAATTAGGATGTTCCAACAGTAGACACGGACTAGAAAGGACACTAAAAAAGGAAATATTTTTCAGGAGAGTGAAGATTGCTTGGGAAGTGAAAATTTGTATATATAAAACAAGGTAAGATATTGCTGATAAAACAGGCCTATATTAGATTACAGTTTGAATAGAGTATACTGTAAATAGTCTACTGATTAAAGGGTTGTTTCAGTCTTAGCCTACTATGTTTTTAAACATACATGAATAAAAATCTATTGTTTGGGCATGCAGTTTACATAGAGAGTCTAGGAAGTCAAGGTGAGAATTTTCTTTACATAAAAATTACATTTGTACTAATTATGCAGTCTTCCTTTCCTGAACAATGTTCTATCTATCTATCTATCTATCTATCTATCTATCTATCTATCTATCTATCTATCTATCTATCTATCTATCTA
>JAQQZR010000038.1:9908621-9922826 GCA_030068235.1 Notoglanidium macrostoma
AACAACAGTCCATCATTACTTTAAGACATGAAGTGTCTTTTAAGTAATAAAAATAAAGAAAAAAAACATTGAATTAGGTGTGTCCAAACTTTTGACTGGTAGTGTATGTGTTTTCATGTGGTTGGGAGTTAGTGTAAGAAGTCAGGCATGGTGTGCTTCTTGTTTAAATAGTTACAGTGTTCACTGTAGGGGAGTGCATCATTACTCCTCAGTTAATTATATTTAAGCATGTTGTTCAGTAAATACAAGGAATTTTTCAGTACGATGAAACTGATAGTAAAGATATGACGTTATAAGAGTGAGGAATGTATATCAGGGGCCACCAAATGGTATTGGGAGTTTAAACTGTTAAAGTAAAAGGGGAAAAATCAGACAAATAAATTTTACCTTACTATTTGTTACTGTGATTAACAGTACCGTTGGTCAGGGTTATGAAAGTAATGATAATATTTGCAGTATTCCGAATGTATTATCACATAATTGTCACAAGTTATCATAATACTGATATGATATTGACTTAACACCAGATGAAACCCAATATAAATTTTTTGTTTATTACTTACTACCATCATATAACTTGAGGCAGTAACTAAAATCTAATGTATTTGTGTAGGAATAATCCCTATATTCTTTTTTTAATAGGTAATAATATATCTTATATATCTCAGTCATTTCCTGTGTATTCAGTGTTGAACACTAAGTAAGTAGTGTATTGAGTAGCAGGATTTACTCTTCATGCCTGCGTGGCTCTCTGTTTCCTGCCTCAGTCTTGCTTTATTGTGTTCCAATATGTAAAACTAGACAGCAGGGGAATTCTGATGACTAAGCACCCAGACACTTTCTGCTGTTAATGTGCACTTGATATTACATGACTATTGTAGGAAGCAGTATTGTCATAGTTTGCATTTTTATATAATTAATTTCTGTTAACACTGCAGATTGTAAGTCTAAAACCACATCAGTAAAGAATAGACAGATTGGAAATGGTACTGTGTAACTATTTATTTCTGTGATTGTGATTTGTTATAGGCCATAATACTACAATCAGAGTGAGTTTTGTTGAGGCTTTTTTTCCCTTTGCATGGGCCATAGGGAGTTGAGACGACTCGTCTCCTGTGTTATTGTCCTATGAATTGTTCATGCTGAATAATGGATAAGCAGAAGCAGTGGTTGTGTGTCTCAGGTAAGCTGGATCAGCAGCCTGACCTCACATGATAGACTCTAGCCTAGGTCACAGGGCTCTCTCTCTCTCTCTCTCTCTCTCTCTCTTTCTCTCTCTCTCATGCTTGTTCTTTCTCAGCCAACTGTTGTACACTGGTAGAATTAGCTATTTGCCTGATGGTCACACACAGTCCTGGTGGTATATCTGACTCTTGTTAGTGTTGATTGAGAAAATCTGAATTGACAGGAGAGTGGGTTCTCTGATTGGCTGTTCAACCTAGCGAATCAGTGCTGGAAATGAAAAGCAAACAGAACAAGTAAACAGCATTCTCAATAAAATACAAAATATGTCATTTTTTAACTTCTGCTCATCTGCTCTTTATTTCTCAAATTCCAACCATCAAGAAAGTTTCAGGTTCAAGCAGGCCATTTGCACAGCTTCAGTGCAAAAGAAAGAAATGAATGAATGAATGAATGAATGAATGAATGAGATCATTTGTTTTACAACATCCGACACTGCGTAATACCACACCAAATACAATGTCAAAATAATTTGCACTATATATCATATTTGTAGGTGGTGTACTATTTTAACATACTATTTTGTACGAGTTATGCGACCCTGATCAGTATTTTGGTATTTTGTTTATTTTGGACAATACTTTTCCTTTCAGAAAGAAATATATGAATTTTACATGCACAGGTGAATGCCTTGTCAGAGTGTGCTTGAGTATAACATTTTACCATCAGTTGGCCTGGGTTGGCGGTAGTTCTTTGACATCTGCTTAGTATTTCATGCTCATTATTAATACTAGTAAAATTAACTGTAGCAATTGAGCACTTGAAGATATAATCAGCTGCTATGAAGATGCAAAAGAAAACTATACATAGTAAAATATCAAATAACTAAATTAATTAGAGGGTAGTGAATCGGAACTGGGTAAAATACATTTCTTCAAATATATGAGTGTTAATACAGGAAAAGTATTAATTTTTCACACCTTTACTTAAGTGAATGTAGCCGAATAAACAAGGATCATTCCTGTTAATAATCAGTTACCTGACTCTGAATCAGGCTCACTCTGGGGTCTGTTACTGGTGACTGTGTCTACACCATAATGACAATTAGCAGCGGATTGGCAGCTGCATCTCTATTTCCCGGCATTCCCTGTTTTTTAGCAGCTGAGCCTGGCATTGTAGTAAAAGACACATAGCTAGTGCTGGTTTGGTGCCTTGTATCATAAATGTGTGCCAGGCCTGGTGAACAGAGGCTGCAGTCAGGCGACAAGCAGCAGGAATAAAGGGCACATTCTCTCATGGCTGGCCTTCTTCTTCAAGCCCCTCATTATGTGGATGGAGTGGAGTTGAGTCTGCTCCACCCTTATTATAAAACTCCCCATTATCACACCGCACTGTTCCGACTCCTAGACTCCTGCCTGCGTGAGCCTGGCTAATCACTGTGTTTTTCCAAAAAAAGCCAAAAGAAGTCTCTTTGTCTTGACAGTTGAAGAGTGTGGTTATTTTACTATTTATTCACGTATGTTTATTATTCTTGACCTGATCTTTCAAACATCACCAAATACTTGGTGTAATTTTCTAAATTTGTTGATTTTATAGAGCTCAAATATGTCATATTAACACTCTAGCATATGAATAGGCACATCAGTTTGGCTCAGCAATGGCTCCCTCTATGGAAGTGTGTGCTATTATTAGTTCACATGAGGTCCAATGTGACATAATGTGGCATAAAGCGCTCCAGCTGTCTCAGTGAGAGGTGTGGCATTCACACACCTCTGATTTGCCAAACAGACGCTTGATTTCTAATCCAACCTGCCCAACACTATAATGAGTGAGGGATGGAATGGCTGGATGAAAATAAGAGTGAGCAGGAGGCACCATGTGCCAGATGAGCTCCACTCCTCCAGCTTGCCACCAGTGTTAGTAAGGATATTGCCAAGATTGTGGCTGGCACAGGCGAGACGTATCGGATCAGCTGAAAGGCTTCGTGCTTCCCTATTGTCTGCTGGCTGTAATGAACATGAGTGCAGAGCAGTTATGCGGCGGAAATATTGTCTTTCTATCTCATTCTGCTAAACAGTTAGGAAATCAAAGTGCAGAAAAGAGAGCTGCTGGGAGTCACAGCCACAGATGCTGTGAGAACAGAGCTCACTGATGGCCAGCTGCTCCTCTCTCACTCTCTCCTAGATTCACTATGACCCTCGCTATATCTCGCCTTCTCTCTGAGTCTCCTTCTTTCTCTTTCGCTCATCCTGTGTCTCGCCCTGTCTGGCTCAGCCCCATCAGATATTGACTGTTTCTCTCTCTCTCTCTCTCTCTCTCTCTCTCTCTCTCTCTCTCTCTCTCTCTCTGTCTGAGTCTCTATTCTTTTTTCCTCTTATTTTGCCTCTATCCCTGTCTGATTTACCCCTTCTATATCTCTCTGACACATATTGACTGATTCTCTCTCTCTCTCTCTCTCTCTCTCTCTCTCTCTCTTTCTTTCTCTGTCAGGCTTACAGGCTCTGTGTCTGCCTGCCTCCCTCTATCATTAGCTCTATCTTTTTGCCTGACTGAGCACACCAAACATTATTGGTTTATTTCAACCCTGTTATGCAATGGGTTGCATATAAATCTATTATGATTATAATATGATTTGTACCAAGTTTTTGTGTATAATTTGAAAAATAATTTTGCTGTATCTGTAGTTTCAGCATAGCCAGGCAATAGTTCTCTTCCTCTCAGATACAGACATCTCTATTTATTCATTCTTGAGAAAGCTGACCAAACTGAATGCTCTCTGTCTATATCCTCAGGGTCAAAGGAAATAAGGACACTTATAAAACAGTCAATTCAGACAGATAGTGTGATTCTTGATTATCTGTTTTGTTGTCAGAGTTTATTTATAGTAGCAAGCAGCAGTTGAGACTTCAAATCACTGTTACTGCACAATATATATGTTTTGCCAAGTGAATGTGGACAAAGGACTTGGCGTTTAAGTACGAGGGTGGTGAGGGTGGGAGGGGGTTTAAAGGGTTAGGGGACAGGGTTGGGGTGTGTATGTGCGTGCATGTGGGTGCTAGGGCTGGGGGAATGGTTCATAGAGTGCAGGAGGGAGGGGACAGAGGAGGAGATGTGCTTTTGTTTTGTTCTCGGTTGCTGAGCAATAGGGACTAAAGCATTGGGAACAGCTGTGAGGGCTGAAGCCTTTTCTTTTCCTTTGCCGGAGAAGCCCTGAAGGCAACATGCAGATCGAGCACTTCGAAAGAGAGGGTGAAAGAGAATGAGAGAGAGAGAGAGAGAGAGAGAGAGAGAGAGGGAGAGAGGTGGAGGGGCGGAAGGCTTTCTGACAGCATACTGGGAAGGAGGAAAGTGAAGCAGAAAGAGAGGGAAACGGTGGCCGGCCAGTGGACAGAGATCAGAGGAGAAATAATTTTTTATAAATGTCTGGTGTGCAGCAGGGAGAGGCTTGAGCCAGTTAAGCAGAAAGTGGATTGTCACAGGGAGAAAAACAAAAAGAAATGTTTGCGCTGTGTCTTTGTAAACTGTATTATTGAATATGATACAGAGTTTCAACAGAGGAATAAAGGGAGGTGAGGCAAAAGCTGGCTAAGTGCCTGAAAATTCAGAACAGGTGCAATTAGGGAGGGACAGTATATCCTTCAATTGAGATCATGCTGTAATGTTAGGTTTAAGTAGTTAATAATATAGCATGGTTGTTTTACCTTTCTTTAAAAAATAAAATGGGAAAACAACTAGGGGCACGCTAGTACACTGTCCTGGGTTCAGGAAAGTGTAACTTTATCAGTATAGAACATTACCAGTGTAATTTTTATCTACAGCATCAGTAGTGTATGCGCAATTAACAAAGAGAATTTTGTTTTTGTTGTGCTCAGAAATATTTTACATGAAACACACTGTATACTGGAATATGGCATTTTAACCATTTCAAACAATGTGTAGAAATATACATTTAATATGTTTTTAAATCACAAATGGCTTAGAAACATCTCTACACTTTAATCTTCATTATACACCCTCTATGATCGATCTAGGATCTATACATGAATATGCAAGTTTAAAAAGCCTAAACCTAAGTGTAGGTAAGTAGCTGGCTAGCTCAGTGTTATATTAGCTGAGATTTGTCAGTATTTTTTTTTTAATTAATCACAAACTATTTTCGTAATCACCAACATTACACTGAAAAAAACTGACTGTAAATTTTCCTGGCAGGAGGGTAAACAACCATAATGCTTATACTGTAATATCTTATTTCTGACTGATGCTTTTTAACTAAACTATTTACAGTTGATGCAGGAAAAAAACTGAGCTGAATATTAAGGGTCTTGCCAAGGATCCAATCTTGGCAGCAGTGGGATCTGAACACACAACCAACTAATGTGTAACTCAAAGCCTTGACCACTGAGTCATGACAACTGGTGCAACAAGCTTGCTTAAATTCAACCACCTCCATTGCTCAATTAACTCACACTAATACATTGAATCAGTGCTAGCCTGTTGTAGTGGCTTAGTATTCAAGGTATTAAATTATGCATCTGCTGGTTATGTGTTCAAATCCCAGCACTGCCAAACTGCCATGGTAGGGTCTTTGAGTACCTTCAGCTCAGTTGTATCTTGTATCACTTGTAAGTCCTCTGCTTGCTTTTTAAACAGCATCAGCCAAAACAGCAAGCATAGTGGATTATGTGTTATTTTATACTATGTAAGATGTTGCATTACTTTACTCTGTTTTACATAATTAAACATAGTTTACTGTAATTTCTTTTTACAGCTTATCCAAGTAGGCCAACCAGCTTAGCAAACAAGCTTTGTGGCAACAAGTCATTAAGTCTGTGTGTAATGTTTCTTGAATCACTTATATATGGAAATATTTAGAACATTGATCCAAATGCCAATCTATATATAATTAGAATTAGCTGTCCAAGAGGATTTATGTACTTTTGTGAGTTCAGGGGTACTGTGAAGCTAATGTCTTTTATTTTTTGCAGATGTATTGTTTGACGTATGCAGTAAAATGCATGCCATAACTAAACTTCATTTCCATTCTTAGACGCATCCTGAAGTTGTGCTGATATTATGACAATACTGCCCTTGTAAATTTGTGAAGGAAAATGGTAGTATTAATCATTTAAGTGGAGAATAAGCATACATTAAAATTTTACAGCAATACATGCAGGAATGGTGCTGGCATAGGTACCCAAGTAATCTTTACTTGGGCTTCCTATTTTGCACTGCTAAATAAAATGTTTCCTGAAAGTGTGACTAGCTGGAATAATTGTTGTCGAGGATGTTTAAAAATCTCTCCTAATTTATTTTTCTGCTATTAGTCTTTCTGTAATAACTATGGATGCTGTGTTGATTTGCACCTTGCTTGTCCTATCATTCCATGCATTCTGTGTCTGTGTAACAGTATACATGCGTAGAATGTAGTGTGGAAATTCCAGGGTGTGAAAGTGAAGCATTCTGCTGTTTTGAGCTGCGTGTGGTAGTAGCTGTTAGTTACAGAAGCATCAGGCTGCTTGTATGCTCACACCATAGGGGTCTCCTTTATCCGCATGAGTGTCCAGCAAATGTGCCACACAGGAGGACCACTCTTATTTTTTAAAGGCCGTATCACTCCATTAGTGAAAATCAATATTTGTGTTTGAGATTCTGGATAGGCATCAGATTTTAGGAAGAGGAATGCCAGACACAAGGCAGGAATATGTCCTGGATGTGGCATTATTCCATCAATTCACATACTTATTCATGCACTGTTTCACCCAAAGGCCAGCATGGCATGCTTTTTGTGTGAGAACCTGGAGACACTTGCAATGTCCATCTTTCTAATGGTAAACATACAACATCCTGTTACTCTCATTATAATACCGGTATTACAATTTTAGTTCAAAATCATTATTCAAAGGCAACAAGACCTAATTAGATGTCTAATTACTGATTTAAAGGGCACACGGAAGGACGGCTTGTGAGAAGCTCCCTAGTGCTGAATATTTTTTGACAGTGGTATTTATTCATCTATTGGTCAGAATTACAAAACAACCACTGAATCTGGCCCATATTTTGAAATACAGTCACATAATAGAAAACATGGCATAGCACATTATTATTGACTTATTGGTTCCACTGAAAACTCTAGTGAAAACCTTTGTCTCTGTTGTATGGCTCTACATTAAACTCTCAACGAGCCCTTCATTGTGGAAAATGATGAACCCTATTTTTTTTACTATATGGTGTGAAGCATATCGTCAACAATATTTTTTTCCAGCTTCTAGGGACTGAGTCAATCTGGAACTAATGACTTAATGGAGTGACAGATATTTAGAATAGTGAAATAACAAAAACTTGAATTTTTTTTTTCCCTCTTGTTCTCTTGTTCCTTGAGGTTAGTGTTGGAATTTTTTCTCAGTTGTTTTCTTAATGTACCTACATAGCTGGCTGAAACATTCTTAAAAATCAGATTTATTTGATCTGTTTTTAATTATTGGATATTGATATTGATCATATGAGGCTTACATGCTTTTTCATGTGAGGATTGATGTCCCTGTGAGATTTGATCTTTTTACATAAAATTGTAACATTTCCTTATGCTTGTATCATAATATGTGACAGCAATGAGCTGTACATTTTGACAAAATCTGTTCTTCACTCTTGACAGTCTCAAAATGTCCAGTTATTTGCCTATCCAGTGAATGACTTTCTGAATGACTTCTATGCTTTATTTTGCTTTACACAGCACATTAACCAGACAACAACTGCATCCATTAAGTAGCGAACAGGTAAAAAAAAAGCTGGGAAGCAGAAAATACCAAAATAAAAATAGAAAGACAGAAAAAAAATGTAGGATACCAAAAACTGTATTAGAGACATTCTTGAGGAGGCCACAATATGGAATAGCAACTGACATTTTAACAAGGGGTTGATGGTTTGCAGAAGCACTAAATACCAAAATGATTGCTTTTTACTTGAGTTATTTTTTCACCATGTTATTTGATCTTGCTTCATGCGTATCCTGCTGTTTTCCCTTTCACCATCTGTCATATCTGATAGTCTGATTTTGGGTGGCTAAGAGCAGACTAGCAAACAATCATACTACCTCTAGCAACTCCTGTCTGAGTCAGGCACCACTGTGCACATCTATGAATGACAAATATTCATAAATCTTTTATTTGTGTGACTGTCTGTTGTCAACTGTTTCCTGTCAAATCCCAAGTTAGTGTGGGCTAAGGAAATTGAGATATGCCCTAGTGGAGTTTAGGGAACAAACAGTCTCCAGCACTGAAGACAGGGCAACGTCCAAGCTATGGAATGTTTATTGAATTAGTCAGCTCAAGAGAAAAGTATGTCTTGATAGAGGATCCTTTGCCATCAGCAAAAACTGCATAACTAGTTGCTGTGCTTTCCAAGTGTAGGCTTGGTACTGTGTGATTTTTCTATGAATAGGCCTTTTGGAATGTATCACACTCACCAGGCTGGTTTTGTCTAACAACGGCAGCAGTAAAGGTTTTGCTCATAGTGGATTGTGTTTGTTCACATGCATAGATAGTTCTTCAATACCTCTACTGACATCTACTATAATAACATAATACTCATAAATGTGATCTACACTACTATGATACCACTGTTTATTGTAGCAGTAGTCTGCACAGTACACGTTAACTGACACACACACACACACACACACACACACACACACACACACTGTATATTACTATTGTGCATATACAGTATATATTTTTGTGTGTACCCAGTCTAAATTTTGGCAATACAGTGTCCCTTTAAATATTTCTCTTTCTGCATGAAGAACATTCATAGCTGCTGAATCAACTCTTAATAGGCTCCTCCTTTTTCTTACAGGAGTTAGCCCAAGCCAAAACCTTTAATCTACTTCTTTAATGCTTGACCTTCCTTCTTTTGTTGCATTTTTGTTTGTCTTCTTGAAAGTTTGCTTTCAATAAATGTGGCTGAAGCTTTTTTTTTTAGAAAATGGCTTTCCAGCTCCATCCAGGAGAGGCAAAATGAAAAGGAAAAACAGGGTGATGAATGGAGGCCTGTCACATATGGAGCCCACTTCCAAAACCACAGCCATTACTATCTTGGTTTCTTTCCAGCAATGGCGGGTGTGTATGTATTTGTGTCTGTGCACATGTTCATGTGTTTCAATGTGTCTGCATGGAAAAGGGTATTACAATCTGGTGTCATATCAATATTGTTCTGTATGCTCTCCATGACAACAGAATAAACTGTCAATTGATACACAATGTTGGGCTTCCCCTCTATTTACCATACAGGCAACATTATATTTAGATAATATGGTTTTTGAGCTTAAACACACTGAATCTCTTCCCTACTAGTGAGCTCCAATCCAATTTCGCTGCCATCATGATAGTTATTATACATTCATTATCACATTCTCACATTTTAGATTAACACAATTTGCTTCAACATATTTTTCCTGAATATTGTGCTACCTAACATATTTTCCCTTGATTTTATGCAGGGGTGTGGCCACACGAGGGACACAGGGTGGCAGCTGCCATCCTAAAATAAACATTGCCACCCCCAGCTGCAAAAAATAAAAATAAAAAATCACATCTTTGCAAGTGTAAATATCTTGAGTACAGTAAGGTTTATCTAGTATTTACTATTATAAAATTACAAGAAGCCAAAAATAAGATTATTACCTATTTTAAGACAATTTTACTAATTTCAAGATTGAAGTAGTATTGTTCTTTTGTCAGATTGTTTTGCTAATTTTAAACATTTATTTCTGGAAAAGGAATCAAAATTATGTGGATATTTTTACTAGCTCTTACAACAAGGTGAGCATTTAGATTGTTAAGGATTCTTAGATTCCTGAATGGTTTCTACTCAGAATAGTTTCTGAAATGCAAATCTTCTGTAGTTTTTTTTAAGGGCTCCCCTTTGGTATAAACTGGCTCCAGCAGAGTTTTGGGTAGTTTAACCAAATCTCTTGAGATTTGAACTATAGTGCAACTATAAGCCAGTACATGCAGTGGTTAATGCAGTTTTTATTTAAAGTGGGGTCCATAAAACATAGCCTGATGGTCAATTACTTTTTTTTTTTTTTTTTTTTTTGTTACAGTGATGGAAATCACAATGTCACATTATCAAATTTATTATATTTAGAGGTCAGAGTCAGCTCAGATCTAATGTGGAAATTTAAGTGAAAATTTCAGGATTTTCTAAATTTTTATAAAATAAATGTATACTGAGGGGGACTGTGGAATTTATTTTAGGGTTATAGTGGTCCATGGCTACATAGTTTGAGAGTCACTGCATTAATGGTAGTTTGTGGACATCCATTTACCATTTAGCACCAAGGAACAAATCAGATATTCTGTAAACACAAACTTCTATTACATTCTTTAAAAATATTCAGCTTGCTATACTCCCCCAACAAACCACACAACCCTTATAGAAAATGTTACAATAAAATCCTAAACTATTCAAAGAAACCTAGATTATATATACATTCAGGTGGTGTCACTTTTTAATGTGCTTTTGTCCCCAGTTTTACATGGACACTTTACGAATAGTTTGAGGACAGTCACTATACTCCCCTCTTCCTCTGTTTTCAATCCAGGGTAGGACTATTCCCCCAAACCAAACTGCACCTGCCCCAGCTCCCCCGATAGCCCCCCCACTTACACCCACCCCCAAATTTCTTTTTCCAGTCAAAATGCCATTGTCTGAAATCAAGATAATTAGCAAACGAATTGTTATATTCATGTCTGTGTCATTGCACCGCTGATAGGTGAGTCCAGTAAGAGTCAGACAGCTGAAAGAGGACAGGCGGTTATTGAAGGAGGGAGGGATGGAGGGTTGTTCTGTAGGATTGGGCAGAAACAGAGTGGGCATGTAGACTCCTTAATCCATGAGATGGTTGTCTGGTTTTGCCCTACATCATGCTTGCCTGGCAGCTTGGAATGTCAGATCTCTCAGATGCACACTGTGGCAGGTAATAAATAAATAAAGAGTGAATTGGAATCACATTTCAGACCTGCCTTAACTCTCCACCTACTCTTCGTCACCTCCCTGAGCTGCTGCTTGGAACAGACAGCTGTTTATTGATAGGCCGTTATTAATTATGATGTTAAAATAAGAGAGCGCACTCAGGCACCCCCTGCTGATGTTTGGCTGCATGGCTAATGAGCCAAATTAGATAATGAGGGGGGCCGAGGCGTGCCGTGTACCCTCCACAGGATGATGAGGAGAGTGAAGTGGAGCAGAGAGAGAGGGTAGCAGAGAAGGGAAGTGTGAAGCAGAGGGGAGACATGGTGGGAGGGAGAGTTTAGCTGGCACCATGACTCTCTGTGGCTTTTTCACCAAGACCCTGAAGAGGCCTGTAATTAAGAGCACTGTAATCAAGCAGCCTCTTTGTCTGTACGTACATGTATGTGTGAAATTTCGAGCTCTAGGTAGTGCCATTTTGCAGTGCCCTCAATGACATAGATACTCAGTATCTGTTTTGGATTGGATTGGAGTTTTTCTCTCTGTTATTTTTTTTATTTGTTGAAAATTATTAATATATTTTTTACATAACTGTACCCTCAGCTTTAAATAAATCAATTGTTCATTCACATACAGTGATATCATAAATCCTAGTCACAAGCAAGATTTTTTTGGTTGAAAATAATCCTTTTTTTCTATATATAGTAACTGACATTAGCAACTGAATTATGTTATTTTGGGATTCCAACTGTTGCTCATGATTTAACGGTGACTCATGCTGCCCACACTATGTGTGCGGTGTTCAGTGCACAGGCAGTTTTGTGGGGAGAGTGAATTAATTTAGCGTAAGTGATCAAACAGCATTGTCGTGTATAGGGTAATGTGTAAGAGAGATAGAATAAGAGATATAGTTTAGCTAGAGAGGGCTATAGTTTCTAGTTGTGTGAGGGAACAAAGGGGATGTTGTGGATGCCGCCCAAAAGCCAGCATTTCTCATTCCTGCCCTGACTGCTCACTGAGCCATTTCCTGTTTTGACCTGAAATCTTTATTTAGAACCACCCCTCTGCTCACCACTCTGCTCCTCACTCATGACACAGAGATGGGCAGAAAAACTCAGCTTCACACCAGCTCATATCCCTTCTAAAACAAGTGTTTGGCAGAGACTTCTTGTTGACACTTTCAGTGTTTGCACCAGGCTAAATTTCAAGACATACTTACATATTGTGCAAAGTGATACTACTGTATTATTGTAGAACTTCATTTCTATCATCAGGCAGTGTTTTCTCAAACGAGGTTGTGGAATAACTGTAACCAGTTAGCTCCTGAGCACGCTGCCTTAAATCTGACCATAATGGAAAAAGTGAAAGGCCTTTCAGTGACTTTCACCACCTCAGCAGCAGATACACGAATGAAGCAGGAGTCACACTGTGTGCAGTATGTGTAACTGTTCTGAATAAACTAAATGAACATGCAACTAATTCAGAATGTTTATTCTGTATGGTTGAGTTCAGTGTGTCAAACAGCTGAGCTTATTTGAATGAGCAATATAGTTTTTCCATTAAAACTATTTAATTGTTCAATTTTACCATGTCACTTAAATCTAAAGACAAGACAAATCAATGAGTTTGAGGCTAGTTAAAGGGGTTAATAAGCAATTCATTGTCTCTGATTTGCAAGCTATAACTTGTTGCTGGCAATTGAGCTTTGCAAGGTTCTGTAGATGAGAGTTGTAGCACTCCTTGTGCCTGAACTCTTTATTTCAGATTTTGTGAGCTGGACACCTTAAAGGTTTTCCTCAGGAAGGAAAACAACACATGTTGCTCAAAATTTCCACCTTGCTTGGATTGTATTCTTCTCCACTTTTAATTTATTTTGTTAAAAGCAATTGACAACAATAAATGTAAATGTACCCTGTCAGACAGCTATATTGTATAATACTGAGACAGCAAACAAAATTGTATTTCTGTCCAAATCTCAGGGACTTCAGCTCAGTTATCTTTATGGCCTTGTAGAAAAAGGACATAGTCCACTTGCAATACATGATTGCCTTATTTAGTCTTTTCAATGTATTACAAAATAATAACAAATTATCTAAGATAATAACACCTTTTTCTTCAAATACATTTTATGAAATTAAAATGTGTTATTAACATACTGATACTTGAAGACTACAACTTATGTATGTTTGTACACAGTAAAATCCTCAGTGTTGAATTAACGCTTTCCAATTGGACTCAAATGAACGCTGAAAGACTTAATTCAACACTGGGGATTTTGTGTGTATGTATATAGACTTATTATGGCCAAACACTATTATGACCAACAGTTCATGGACAACTTTGGCACCCATATGTGGGTCTTCCACAAACTGTTACAACACATTTGTGAGTATACAATTGTATAGTATGTCTTTGTATAATGTAGCATTAAAATTTTCCCTCACTGGAACTAAGACACCTAGCACAAACATGTTCAGGCTTGACAATAGGTTAGGGTCAGGGATCAGGTCTGGACTTTGACTCGGCCATTGCAACACCTTGATTTTTCTTCTTTTTTGCCATTCAGATGTCGATTTGCTGGTGTGCTTGAAATCATTGTCTCATTGCATGACCCAATTTTGCCCCAGCTTAAAACCCTTTAACTTTTAGAGGTGGCTCCATGGGAACCTGTTGTGCGTCAATTAGCATTTTTTCATATAAAAAATTAGCAACTCCCACAAAAGAATTACGCAGGGGAAAACGCTTAACTAAAAGCAAAAAACAACATTTTTCCCTAGACAAAACAAAATTTATGGGCCTAAAAAAGTGTGCAACAGGAGTTAAAGGGTTAAGCTGCTGGACAGATGGTGTAACGTTTGTCTTAAGAATATACTTGAATAAAGTGCAGTTCATTGTTTTCCTGTGGTCCTGCTGCAAAACAAGCCCAAATCATCACCCCTCCACCATCATGTTTGACAGTTGGTATGAGGTGATTTTGATTATACAGGGAGTGCAGAATTATTAGGCAAGTTGTATTTTTGAGGAATAATTTTATTATTGAACAACAACCATGGT
>JAQQZR010000038.1:9922926-9941156 GCA_030068235.1 Notoglanidium macrostoma
AGTAAGACAACATGCATGAAGAGGATGATGTGGCCAAAATACTCATTTGCCTAATAATTCTGCACTCCCTGTATGCTGTGTTTGGTTTTTGCCATACATAGTGCTATGATGATGACCAAACATCTCCACCTTGGTTTCATCATTACAATGGATATTGTTCTAGAACTTTTATGATTTGTTCTGATTCAATTTTGCAAACATAATTTGTGCTGCCATATACTTTTTGGAGGGAAGGGGCTTTTCCTAGCCACCTGTCCTTGAAAACCATACTTGTTCAGTCTTTTTCTGATTGTGCTGTCATGAACATAAACATTTAATATGCTTACAGAGGCCTGCAGTTCACATGCTGTAGCTCTTGGGTTTTTTGTTATATATCTCTCAGCATCAGCCTGTCTGACCTAAGACTTAATTTGCTGGGATGCCCACTCCTCGGAAGATTCGCAACTGTCATGAAGGCTCTCCATTTGTAAACAGTCTTTCTCATTGTAGAATAATGCATTTCAAATTGTTTGGAGATGGCCTTATAACCCTTCCCTGATTGATGAGCATCAGCAATTGCTTTTCTGAGGTCATGGCTGATGTCCTTTCTTCTTGGCATAATGTACACACAAACCTGAGAACACCAAACTGTTAAAAGTTCTGCTTCTATAAAGGTAGTCACACTTGTTGATGATTAAATAATGTTATGTATTTCATTAATAACACCTGACTACTAATTATTCTCTTAATGATTATGGAAGTAGGAAAGGAATACTCATTTTTCTGTCCTGGTTTCTGAATGTTGGGTTACTGTTTGTGGAAAAATGATTACATATTGAAATCTGTTGTGTTTTTGTTATCACCTGAAATTTTTTGTTTGGTTTTAGAAGTTGATGAGGACCACACAATTGTTTTTAGGCCTTGATAAATAAAAACATAGAATTGAATGAGAGTGTAATTTCTTTTTCCCATGATTGTAGTGTATATTTCTTCTCATAAGCAATAGTCAATAGAAATTAATTAAATGAAATGAAAAATTATGTTTTTTTCTTCATAAGTATCATTGTGTTTACATTTTGGAAACCATGAATTAGTTAACTTACATAGTTTGTTGCCATTTCATATCTAGTGTAATGAATCAATAAGCTAGGCCACAACTCCAGCTGATATGCAATCAGTGCAGTATTTGCTCCTCTAACTTTAAGGAATACATAGCTTAGTATCTTAATGATGTTGACTTGACAGCCACATAGCCACATAGTGACAAAATTGTGCCTTCATTTAAACTGGGCAGAAAGTAATTGAACAGGAATTTGCTACTCAGTGGGTGGGAAGAAATTTCAAAGCTTGCTAATACTAACTATTTGTTGATTGTGTCTGTCTACACTATTCGTTGCTGTCAATCACACAACACTGTCTCATCTAGGAGCATCCAGGGTCAAGCATACCCCTTTCTTCACTCACACACCCACACACACCCACCTATATACCAACCACATACTCATTTACATTTGTTCTTTTTGAATTACAATTGAGACAGGATACAAAACCATTCATGCTGCTTAGCAGTTGAGGTTCTCTCAACCAGTGGTTCTCTGGCCATCCTGGGATTCTTCCAGAGACTAGTATAACCACTAAGTCACCACTGTAAAAGTAAACAATACTTCCTCCAGGTCTTTAAAACATGCCCCTCTCTGTCTACAGGTGTACAGATGCTGATCTGTTTCTATTTCTATATATTTAAAATTAATATAATCTTTCTTTGGTTTTAGGCCCCTCTTACATTAGTAATAAATGAATAAACAGTTTAGCTAGGATCAAGTTGTCCACATTGCATTTTTAGACACTGGTAATGGAAGGTCAAACAGTATTAATGTGTTGTTGCAATATCTTGAACTAGTATAGGTGTCCAGGCTAACCAGGCTTCTGAGTGGCACTCTGGGTTGGAGGCATAGCCTTAACAACTAACTGTCTCTCTTCATCAATCAGTGTGACACTAGCCAATTGCAGGCATCTGTACATGTAGAACAGGGCAGATTGTGCTTTCTTCCAAGTTTGTTATATTGCCCTGTGACCCAGCATGAACGGCTATTCGAAAAGAGGTTTGCTTCACATGTTTTGGAGAAAGAACATGTTTGCCCTTCCCTCCCCAGTTGGTACAGATGTGTATTCTTAGTCTACAACAATGACTCTGATCATGACATGAGACTCACCTCGAATGTCCCAACATAGATAACAGGTGGGGGGATTTATGTTTTTAGGGAAATTTAGCTGTATATTATGCCATTTTTAGGGACAAATTGATGTAAAATCAGTTGATATAAAACCTACAAAAAAACTAAAATACATGATGCTGGTTTGATCAAATACTTTTATTGAGGGCATAAACTCTTCTTTCACTTGGCCTGTGTAAATGCTTTTCCATGTCTTGTCCTCTTTCATTTTTATTCTATAAGAACAGGTTACGTTTTGTGCCCAAGTTTCAAGACTGGAAAAAATAAAAATACTGTTTTGCTCATGTGGCAGTGATATTTGTACCATCAGTTCATCAGAATCATATAGGTTTTGCCACGTTTATCACTTTCTTTTGCTTGTTCATTAATAACTTTGCTCATTTCAGGCAATCCTTGTGGGGGTTCAAAAATGGGTGCTTTTGCTATGTTAATCTTGGTTGGCTAATAATATTTTCGTTACATACCACACAAGGCAATATACAGTAGTTGATCACATGCTAAACTAGACAATCAGGATCTGTAACGTGCCCCATGCAGTGCTTACACATACCATGTGGTGGCAGTTTAGCTTGTCTATAACAGTGAAAAGGGCTGGTTGCCTAACATGCATTTTTACCGCTGGTTGCTGAAGACGAACATATAGACAGACCATAGTTATACAGACAGACAGAGAGAGAGAGAGAGATAGAGCTGACAAATAGTAAACTAGACATATAACTTAATGAAGTAGTGGTGTTTAGGGAATAGCATGTGAATGGATGGTGGAGGAGAGAGAGAGAGACACTTTGAATTGAACTGAAGTGAACAGAATTAAACTGAAAGAAACAAACTGAGCGAAAAAGTGTGTATGAGAGTGTGTTTTGGGAGGACTGGGTGGAAGCCCATTGCCCACGCAGGGCTGTGCTGTATCGTATAGGGGCGGAGTGTTCTAGGCGCCGTGCGTGCGTGCGTGCGTGCGTGTGTGTGCGCGTGAGCGTGTGCGCGCGTGTGTGTCCGACCAGCCGTGAGCGCAGCAGTCTCACCCTACGTCACACCTCCCCGACAGCTACTGTGGTGAGCGCTGTGCTGTGCTGTGCTGTGCCTCCGCCGTCCGTACAACTGGCGGCCGATGTTTTTCCATTGCTGTGTTTTTGCCACTCGAGCCGCTGACCGACCGCAGAGCTTTCTTTTCTCCGGTGTGTGATAGTCTCCTGTGTGATATCTCCTCTCAGACCTGAGCTTCGTCGCTGTCCGTGGCTCCACTTGGAAGTAGCGCTGTCGACATTTAAGCGATCTTTTTCCCCCATGCTTCATTTTAAAGCGCCTCTCGACCTGGCCGTGGTGAGTAAAGTTAGCTCAGAGATCTGACACGAACCGCGAACGAAACACTGTAACTCGTCTGGTACTCTGACTTACTGCTTTACACACTGATATATTCCAGTGTTGACTTACACAGCCTGCGTGCCACTGAGAGAAAGCCTGTAACAATGTATTCGGGTATTGTTGTCTGGTCCTTGTCGTCTCTCTTCTTCTCTCTCCGTAAAGTTCAGCAGCTCGACTTTTCTCCTCACACTAACTCACCATGTCCAGCACGGCGAGGAGGTTTAAACCATCTACAGAGTACACTAATTATGTTTATTTGCTCGTGAGTTTGGTTAGTTTTTTAAAGTTATCGACCTATCGTATGTCTGTGACTAGGAGTGTGATATGGCAAAAAATATGATATCGCAATCTCTTGAAGACATTTTCATGATACATGATATGTCATCATATTTAGTTTAGCTAAAACAGTAGCCCTAGTGCTGTATATAAAAGAAACGGAAAACTGTGAGTTCACTGATAACTTCTTCTAATATTTGAATTTTAATTTGATATTTTGGTTTACAGAAATCTAGGCTAAATCAGTGTCCATTCATCTACTCACTACTGTGAGGTGATCATTGGTGTATGAAAGTGCTGACAATACGTGTGATATCTCAGAGACATGGGCCAGTATTGTTCTGTAACTTCTCAAAGTATCGTCCATTTTAATACATGAAATATTTTAATGATCTTCAAGGTCATACACAATAATCACCTGGTATTTCCATAATAGTATAACTAATAGAAAGTTAATAATATTTTTTTCTCACGTTATAAGGTGGACTGTTGCTACTAACGTTGCCATTTTCATCATAAATGTTGCATCGGGGTTGCCTTTCCATCATACATTTACCGCTAAGAACTTCCACGTAGTGTCATTTGTTTTCTGACCAATTCTTACCTTAAAAATATATATCAATGTCGGAGTAGCACGTTAGGCTAATGCTGAGTGAATATAGCTGTGGTATTTGACTGAGAGTGCCATTTGGCAGGTGACTGGAAAAGAAAATAGCCGGTGACCTGCTTCAACTGTTAGCTAGAGCTTAAATTTAGAATGCATGCAAGAAAAGGCCTAGGGCTGAAACACAGTGTTTGGAGAAGAGTTGAGCTTCTGTTCTCTTTTTCCTGTATTATCTATTTACTGCAAGATCATTGAATTATTGTCTGCTATATAAGCGAAGGGGTGTTCTCTGGCATGCCCTGTATATGGTTTTGGCCTGTTGGGTTCACATAGAGCAAGATATCTTAAGATCTTTGAATAAAAATCAACAAAATTTACAACTGCACTCTACAGCAGTCTAGAAAGTCTCCTTGTAAGACACAGGCAGTGACCAAAGGACACTTACACGCACACATTCTCTCTCGCTCGCTCTCTCTCTCCCTCACACACACACACACACACACACACACACACAGTAAATTCAGTAGAGATCAAGGTCCAGTTAGATCTGCTTGTGAATGTTCACTTTGGAAAACATTATATCCACTACCATTATTCATGTCCAACTTTTTTGTCTTTTCTACAATGCAGTACTGTACAGTAGTCCAATAATAGAATATAGAACTGATGTACGTGAATCTCCCCCTGACTTTTGACATCATGTAGAGTAAGAATGTAGTTATGTTCAGCTTGTTTAACAATGTTTATTGTGTATGCATATGTGCATGTGTGTGTAGCACTATAGTAAAACGCGAGCATGCTAATGTAGGATGGGTCAGGCATGATTTGCCATGGCTAATTGGCATGCAGCAAGGTCATTTAAGTTTATGCAGAAGATGTGGGCAGTGTTCACATCTTGACTTGCTGATTTCAGTTAGAGCAGTGCAATATGCAGCATTCCCAAAATCAACATTTCCATGTACCGTTGGTCCATTGTGAGGGAATAAGTGCTTCTTTTGTGCTGTTTGTAGGCCCTCAAAATTAAATCATACTGCAGGCTCTCATTAAGCACTTTGGCATTTCTTTGCAAAGAAAAAGGAAGGTCCCACATGTCAAAGATCTCCAGGTCTCCAGTTACCCCTAAAATTCTTAAAATACTTTAGTAATTTGTTATCTGTAACCCGAAATGAAATCTTCGCATTAACCGCTTATCTGTAAAATCTGGTGCAGTGCATTAAGAACCTCTGGAAATGAAGTCAGTGTGCTTTCTTAGCCAGTAATCTTTATTGCTGCTAGTTTGGTTGTATTTTTCCTGAACCAGAGTGTAAGTGTGTGTCTTACACCCCCACACACACATATCAAGCCTTTGGCCCCTCTTGTCAAACCGGTTTGAAAAGCGTTCTTCTCTCTGCCAGCATTTAACTCTCCAAGCTTCAGACTAGAGTTCAGGGAATTTAAACTTTTCAACTACTTTCAGTTTTGATGTGTTGTCTTAGCGCGGCATTCCGTGCTGTTTGTGAAAATGAAAATATATCTCTGAAGACGTTTGAAATGCCTTGATTACAAGATTTTATTTTGATTTTGAACACCATTGCATTATGAACCTCTGAGAAAGTATTCTTAAACACATGTGCTTATCGGCCAGCACGCGCCCGTAATGTTCACAAGTGCAGTCTTACACCGAGTCATGTATGGTACATTAATTCTTTTCCCTCTTCTGCATGGTGGGGGCTGTTCAGTGAGTTCTCTAGTTGCTTATGACGTAAAGCTGCGCTGCAGTCTGCACGCTGCTGTCTCACTGCACATGTGCCTGCCTGCTCCCTATGGCCACCATGTCCTGTCCACTCCTCCTATATGCTGAACAATAATGCAGCATCACTGTGGAACAAATAGGATCTGTCAAATAAAACACATCGGTGTGAGAATGCTTTTAATGACCACAGGATGTCAGTTAGAAAATGAGTCACTCTAACCCACATTTCTCTGATTTACTTGGCCTTAAAGCTCATACAGTTATTCTCTGTACCGAGTTTATTTAGTCTTTTCAGTACTGCTTTTTTTTATTTTATTAATGTTCTCCTTTTTTCTAGTTTCTAACCACAGAATCTGTAGCATATATGTGATTGTGTCACACCCTCCAGAAGGTGGATGTAGATGGAGTATTCATCTGTGATCAGGATGAAAAGCAAGCACTTGGTGTTTACTGTCAGCTACTTTGTCTGCACTAAACACTATTCCTCGCTCTAAAAAAGAGCGCCTTTAAAAAGTGATACAGATGTAGAGCTTAATTTACAAATACTTTTGACATGAAACAAAAAAATATATATATCACACAAATGTTTCTTGACTTCACCATGAATTGACCTTGGACTTGCTTTTGAGTAAAGAGGCTTGCTGAGTTTTTAAGTACAGGGAAACACATTGAAATTATTATCTGTAATTACACATATGTTGCATATGCCATGGATAGAGATGGAGTTAAAATATGCCTTGTTATTGCATTAAACAACAGATCCTACAGCACTCAGGTGTTTTATCCATAGGTTGTTAAAGAGGGTGACTGATGTAGGTAACAAGGTTGAAATACTTGTGAACACACAAAGTTAACTGCATGTTTAGCACCTAATTTTGTTCATTTATTCTGTTATTGGTATAATGAGAATCTGCAGTTGTAGTAGCACAATTTTCTTTATTTATACAGCTGGATTATAGGTATGAGGTACACTAGTGTATTTCATGCATGATACCAAACTGCTGTGAAATGTATGCAATACCATAAACATGTCGTTTGGTATGCCTCTTTCTATATTGCTGTGTTCTCTCTCTCTCTCTCTCTCTCTCTCTCTCTCTCTCTCTCTCTCTCTCTTGCTCGTGCTCAGTATTGAGCCTTCGTCAGGAGAACCCACACAAATGACACCCTGTCTTTGTGCCGTCAAGTGCCGTGACAAAGCGCGCCGAGTAAGTACCGAGGCCAGGCGGAGAGGAGGATGAACATGTATTATGCGCCTGTAATGATACTGTAAGATGACACCAGAGAGTGTGCGCCTTCTCCCTCGTTCTTTATCGCTGTCATTCTCCCTCCAGCTCTCTCTCATTTGACAGTAATGTGTGTGTTATTACATGCAGACCAAACAAGTGATGTTCAACTGTCCAGGCTGTGTGTGTGTTTTGTAGCCTAACCCACCATCCTCATGGCTCTATAACGGAGCTTTGCAGCAGAACTGCGAGCTATGCATGTACATACGCATGCATGTTAGTGTGTTTGTGTGTGTTTGCGTGTGCGCGCGCGCGCGCGTGTGTGTGTGTGTGTGTGTGCGTGCGTGTGTGAATCCGTCCCCTCAGGACCTGAAATAGCAAAGCACCGAGGTGAGGGGGGAGGGGAAGCCAGAAGCACAGGCATGGAAACGTGCAGATCCTGTTACAGGATCATAATATCACTGATGATTCAGCGTGCGCTCGCCCGCTCACTCATTCACTCGCTCGTGCACCCCTTTCCTTTGCACACTCACACGCTCGCTCATTCATTCGTTCTGTAGATCGTTCATCCGCTCATGGGTGCTCTCACTCACTCATTCACTTGTTAACGTCATCCACAGAGAGTTCTCCTCTGCTTCTTCACTAACACATTTATATTTAGTCATTTGTGCTATCATGGAGGAAGTGCATGAACAATACAAAGAATCATACAAAAATAAATGCAAAGTCTTATCCTAGATATTGTCGGACAAGTTCAATTTTTAGACCTTTGCAGACGGAACGGAAAGAGAAACTCGGGGCAATGAAGCAGTGAAATCTCGCTTTATGAGCATGCTCTGATCTTAGAGAAGACTTCTCACACATTTTATCCATGTAGTCTGGCCCTTCACATGAATTTTCTCTTGTGTGCTGCTTAGTATACATTTTGCAGCCAGCCTAGCAGCACTGCAGTGTTTCCAGCCTCTGCTCTGACAGCCCTGTGTTCTCCTGTCCAAAGGCCCCAGCCTTGCTTTTACACTAATTCTGGACTTATCCGGTGCTCTGTTTCACACGCTTAGCTACTGCCAGGAGTGGTATCCAGGAAGTGAGCCGCAGCTGAGCCATGCTTTTAAGGCTGCGCTGTAAAACCAAGTCATCTTCGACTATTTTACAACATGAGTGAAGAAGAAAAACACCCGCTCTTTTAATGTAGCGTCTTTTCTGTTCAAGATTTTATGTACACGGTGTATGGAAACAGGGCTGGTGCAGCGGTGATGGAGAGTCGGTTTGCTGTGTGTTTCTCAGTGTCTCTGTGTGCGAGGGAACAGAGTGTGCTGAGTGAGGTGGGAACACGGCGCTCCCCACTCACTTTCTATCTGTCTGTGCACTCTCTACTCCTGTTGTCTCTTTCTCACTCCTTAGTTTCAGGTCAGATGCAATAGGTAGCAGCTGCTTTTTTACACCCAGCCAGAACGATTGTGCCCTCCCGTCCCTCCCCAAATCCCAACCTTAACCACTACAGCACAACCTACTGAACCTCTATTGCTACTATACTTTCCTAGTCTTGGCTTTTCTCCTCTACGCTCTCAGTGACCTTTCACCCCTGAGATGGAGGGAAAAGGATGGAGGAGGAGAAAAAGGAGACAAGGAATGCAGGGTGGAGTAGTAATGGCGTTTCAGTGCTGCACATATCTGTCTCCACTCCTCAGAGTGAGTCACAGGGACCTGTTCAGCTGCCCTGACATTTTTTTTCCCTCACCAGTTCTCTGAAAGGGACTTTGATTTGTGTTTTCTTCCCTGCTCAGAACTTGTGTCATGATTTCATTTATCCTTTTTTGTTCCCTGGCACTAATATATCCAGCCAACATGAATTCCACAACAGTGTTTGTTTCTCTGTTCCCACCAAACACCAAACGTAAAAGGAAGAGGGCAGTAAATCAGAAGAAAACAACTAACTTGAATCCTGTTCCTTCCCTGTTTCCACTGACATGCCAAGGGCTGCCCAGGCTGTTGTGATGGCTAGAAGGCTACATATTTTTTATTCTCACTTAATTTTTACTCTCGCACTTATTTTAAGTATTTATACTTTTTTTAAATCTTAATATCACCCACTCTGAACTCAAACGGTAATTTGACTTATTCGTTTGATATTTTTTATCTTTCAGAGCTGTTGTCCTGTGTCTAAGTAACAAAACTTTTTTGATCAACAGAAGCAAAAGAACTGGAACAAAGTGTTACTGACTGACCTACACACACCCCCTTTTTTGTCCCTCACTCTTAAAAGTACTGTTTATCTATTCATTTCTGAGTAGCTTGCGCTGTGTCTGTGAGCACTGGAATTCACACAGCGACAGAAGACAGAACTTGTTTTGCTCTCCAACACACATTTTTCTGTTTCAATTGCTTTGCCTCAGAAGCAGTACACCAAGAGAAAACGTTTCTTTTTTTTTCTTTCTTTAAGTTCCTTCATCCCCACCTTCTTCTCTCTCTCCCTTCTCTTCCTCCCACCCTTCTCTCTCCCTCTTTGTCATCTCTCTGGGCGGATTCCCAGCTGACCATGTTTGTCATGGTAACAGGCAGCGAGGCAACAGGCCCAGCCACTTGCACTTCCTGACTGAGTGGAAATGCCTGACAGAGGTGCGCCTGCGCGCTGTTTGCTTGTGTGTGCGCGCGCGCGTGTGTGTGTGTGCGTGTGTGTGTGAGCACACAGACAGGGCCAGGGTGCACGAAGCTGTCAGCCTGGATTAGGTTCAAGCACACTGCAATGCTGCCTACTGCTACTGGGCTTCACTTTATGGTAATGAGGAGAGGCCTCAGGAACAAGCTTCTTTCTCTCTCTCGCTTTTTTTCCCGCTCACTCTCTGTCTCTGCCTTTTCCTCTCTGTTTCTCTCTTTCTGCCACTGCTTTAAGTTCTGCTTCTTGCTCTCTTTCACACTCTCTCCTTATCTTTGTACTTTTGCTTAGATAACGGTGCTCATGCTTGTTTTCTTGCCTTTGCCCTTTATTAGATTTGTTTACACTGACAAGAAGGAAAAATTCTATACTTTAAATATGAAGACGACCTCATTGTGTTTCTCCAACAGAATTTACAATTCAATTATACCATTGAATTGAATGTACCAGGCTAGAACTGTCTCTGTCTGCGAGGAATAGGTTCAGACGCACAGTGAGCACTGAGCTTGTCACTGGAGTAGCGTGAGTGAGACTGCACCCTCGAGGTACAACATGCATGCCATTAGTGCAATATGGACCCTATATGGCCAAGAATATTACATAAACACATATGACACTAATATGTGGACATTTCTTTCTATGTAAAATGTCTGCACTATAAGTTTTATACTCCAAATTCATGAAAATTCTCCTCTTCGTTGCAAACACAATCAGGCTCGCAAGTCACGTGATAAATGCAGGTCACACAGTACGCAACGCAGGTATTTTAAAAATGTGAGAAGTCTCTGTAATCTCAATAGCCTAAAGAATTTACAGCATAAAAACTAAAATACCAGCATTACTGCACAGCATTACCACGTGTCTTATGTTCCATGAACCGGGTAAGTCTAGTCATGTGTTGTGAGACTTTACACATGAAGTGGCCAGCTCTCAATATGTCATGCAGCGAATGCTAGTGACAAAACTTTGATAAAATGTGCTGCAAATAAGTTGCATGCGAGCTTTTTTTTTTCCCTGTGAGACTGGGCTACTTTAGATATGAAGTCCATGTTTTCCAAATGTTATATTAAAAATGTAAAGTCCATACATATTATTCAATTTTTGATCTCAAACTGAAAGAAAATAGTTATGAAGCCGTATGGGAAAACGCACAGACGCCTGTGACACCACTGCATGTCAAAGCGTCTTCTTTGAGTTCATTTTATTCAAAAGCTTATTCCTCCAAAGTCAGTGGCAGCCCCAAATTACCTATTTCCTGGCGTTGGTTATTCTCAGCCTTTCATCCTCTAGTCACTGAGTCATTAGCACGCAAGTTAGGGATTTAACGAGCAGCTAGCAGCTAAGCGGCAAAGCATCATGCTGGATTCCACAGGCAGTTTGTCCTGACTGCCGCATTACTGAGAGATTTTGATTAAATAAGCTGAGCAAAACCTTGATAAGCATTTGTACAGTAAATAGAGTGAAACTGAAAAGGAATATGGTATGTAGTTACGAGCTTGAGGAATATCTGAAGAGCACAGATGTTTGATTACTCATACCATATATAAAACTGTCATTAAGTATGTTTCATGTTGCAAGTTAGTAATCAAGCTTTTAACCAGATAATATTATATTAACATTTATCCAACCTCCACCCCCCCCCCCCTTCTCATTCTCACACTGTTGTACGGCTGTCTGTCTGTCTGTCTGTCTGACTCTTGCTGCTCTCTCCACAGCACTGTACTTTAAGAACATGGCGGCCCCTGAGATGGGCTGTAAATCTGGTGAATATTGTGTTGGTACAGTAGCGAGAGATCTGTTTCCTAACATGGGGAATGAAAGCAGCTTCGTCGCTGCCCCTTTCTTTCGCCCAGCATGCTGTTCTGCCTTTTCCGCTTCCCCCTCTCTGTGCATACCGGAGTAACACACAACGCTGCGTTTTTCATATTACACACTCACACAACGAGCTCTTACTGAAAGTCTGACACACACTTGCCTCCCTCTCTTAGCGGCAAGTCTCAGGAAGCAGTAGTCAGAACAGGATTCCTGTAATTGCCCCTATTTCAGTGTACTGCTTCTCTCTTTTCTAAAGTGTGAATAGTTCTGTATGGTGATTAATAATTTGAGTGAATCATAGCAGTTTGAAGAGTTTGGTTTTGCATAAAGTCCTTTCCCCATGTTGTGTTACCTTATCTGTTTGGCACAGTTGTAACATGAGTCGCTGTGTGCTCTTTCTTCTCTGCGGCCACCGTACAGATATTGTAGACTCTCACCCCAGTGGAGGCTCAGAATGCTAATATGATGACAGCTTGCGGGCCAATGTCATGGCAACAAAGCTACAATCTGGTAACAGAAATGGTCTTTTATTTTTAACCCAAGTCTACCTGTTGATGCTCAAGCCAACTGCTGTTTGGGTTGGGTGTCTGTGTCATTGGTCGTGCATTTTGTCTAACATGCCATGTAGCTGTCCATGATGTTTATTGCCTTTATTTATGGTTACTTTAGTTTATGTGCCTAACAAGTTTTAACATACCATCTCATTGACTAAACACCATGTGTTTCCGTCCGAAGGAGCATTTTTGTACTTGACTGTCGTATTTTACCTTTATGAGTTGACTTTTGTGGATTTATCTTGTTCGGTTTGACAAATCATGTCATTGTTTTCATTTAGCATCCTTTTTCTGGATGAGAAAACATCTAACACATTTTACACATTGTGTTAGATTTTCCTTTGCTCGATCCTTAATGAAATATGTATATGAACATGGTTCATGCACTTAATTGTACATATTTTGTTCATCAGCAAACAAGAGCTAAGCAATGAAGAAAGTTTTGGACTTTGGATCTAATCTTCTCTCTTCCCCTCTCATTTTCTCTCTCTGGTCCAGATATATGTTGGGTAAAGGAGCAAAGCGAAAGCTAGATGAGGATGACGAGGGAGTGGAAGGCAAAGCGCTGGCGATGGCTGACGGCCTTTCCAAGGTCTCATACACACTGCAGAGGCAGACCATCTTTAACATCTCTCTGATGAAGCTGTACAGTCAGCGAGCACTGGTCGAACCGAGCCTGGAGAAGCGTGTGCTCATCAACAACATGTTGCGGCGCATTCAGGATGAGCTGAAGCAGGAGGGCAGTCTGCGCCCACTCTTCTTTCCTCCCTCACCTCCTCCCGACCATCCAGTGGATGAGGGTTTTCGGGAAGCACAGCCTGCTTTCGGAGTGCTCTCTGTTGTGGCTCCACCTCCTGTGGTGTCCCAGCAGCCCCAAGTCCCACCTCCGTCCCCGGCTCTAGCTAGCCCCACACCGCTGGATGCTTGCCTTACCCCGGCTTCTCTGCTGGAAGAGGACAGCACTGTGTTTTGCACTTCTCCCACTTCACTCCATCATTCTCCATCTAGACTCCGTCCCCCCATGGCCACTGACAGTTTCTCCTCGGCCCTGGATGAAATCGAGGAGCTATGTCCATCATCCACAGCGGCAGGGTCTATCACTACCTCCTCACTCACCGTGCCCCTTCCCATGCCCCTCCAGCCCTCTAGCCAACCCACCACAGCCTCAGACTCCAAAAACTGCACCAAATCTTGCAGCTCAAAGCCAGAGGGGCCGAGCCCAGTAGCTGTGGAACGGTTAACAGCAGGTACAGCAGCTACTGAGCCCAGAGGCATGGACACTGTCCCTACAAGTGGGCTGGACATGAGCACTTTGCCATCTTCGTCCTCTTCCTCAGGCTTCCTCACTGATCTGGCCCTGGACGATATTCTCTTTGCTGACATTGACACCTCCATGTACGATTTTGACCCATGCACCTCGGCAGCAGGCGCCTCCCCATCCAAACTATCGCCTGTGGTGACGGCCGACGACCTCATCAAGACTTTAACCCCCAACCAGCCTTTCAAAATGGACCTCACTGAGCTGGACCACATCATGGAGGTGCTGGTTGGATCGTGACCATGTTTGGCTGGGAATGCAAAAATAAAGAATTTTTTTAAAGATACAAATAAAAAAAAAAAAAAACCTGAAAGACTTATCTCCATGGATGTTTTGTACAGTTTTAATTTTTAAGGCAAGGCAATTGTTATAATGAGTGATGATGTCACCCAGTACTACTTTTCAACACTGTGCATGCACTGTGCTCGCCTTTCCAAATATGAACATGAAGGAACACACTTGGCTTCTGTCAGATTCGAGTGCCTTCATCAAAAATGACCACTTGGAAAATTCCTGTCTTTTTTTTTTTTTTTTAACTATTGACGCTATTTAATTTGTCCAATAAGCAGAGAAGGAGTAGCAGCTCTCTTTCCCCTCCTCAGTGTACAGGTGCAAGAATGTGCTTTACCAAGTCTATTTTCGTATAACTCTCATTTTCATAAAGCACAACAAATTTAAAAGAGGAACTTGGTTTATGTGCTTCTTTAGTGTTATTGTTCATATGATAATATTATAAAGAAATATTTAAGTGAATTCACTTTAAATTTAATCTTGTGAAATACCTTTTTCTCTTTAGTATGAAATGGACATGCTTTACCCCAACTGATGTATTTATATATGAGCTTTGGGATGAGATTTACCTTTAAACAAATTTCAGATCTGCAATGGCGATTTGGTTCAGGCAATAAGTGCAAACTGTGCATTTCTTTTAATGTGACAAGGAGTTCTCTTCCTGATGAGAGAAAAAAAACCAAGTCAAGGTTAAGTCCCTTTATGCGATGCAAATGCCCATAACTGTCGCTTTTTTATTTTCAGGTTTCCAAACATTTTTTACATTTATATTATTTTTGAAATGTAATTTCCTGTAAAAAAAAAAAAAAAGACACTAATTCATAGTAAAGGCCTGTATGTGCCTGATAATGCAATTTCATCCATTTTGTAATTCATGTCATAAGCAGCTTCAAATTAACATTGATTTAAACAGAATAATCAAAAACAAAACATTTTCTACTCCTAGCATTGGCGTCATGTTTGCTTGTTTTACGAGCATATCCCTCACGTGCTCTTAGAAAGCAGTACATTATTCATTCATATTGCATGTAGGATTGCATCATAACTATACAAAAGCAAGCTGTAGGATTTTAGGCAAGTGGGCTTTATTTGACCTTATGCATACCATTGTTTTGCTGATGGTCACCATGTCCTGTCTTGAACCCTTGTTGTCTCTCGTGATGGTTTTGGACCAGTACAAATGGCCAGCGCGATTGGGGGCATAAACATTGGAGATTTTGTATTTAAAACATGCATAAGTGTTGCTTGTCCACTGTTACGGTTAATCAATGAGATTTTTCTCATTTATATTTCTGAACGTTTGCATTTCCAGCCTTGATACCATGGTTAAAAAGCCTGTGTGCAACAAAAGGCGACGTATGCCTTTAGCTCTGAAACCCACTGCAAACCACTTAATTCAATCAAACTGGATGTAGGGGATTTAGACATTGTGTTTTTAGTTCATTTCTGACTAATCACGTCATACATGTGCAAAGGGACCATTTCTCCTATCAGCTGCTTAGTATTATAGACCTGTTTACTGGAGAGTGCTGTTAATCAGTGATGACTTTATAACAAATATCATTTCCCGTCACAGATTTCAAGAGTGTCTTGGCTTCTTAGGATAGATTCACACAGGCATTATCAGACAGTGGACTGTAATACTGGTTCTTTACTAGGGTGACCATTTTAGATATGGGATTCGAAATGGCTATTTACAGAGAAGCCTTCAGTGGGAGTAACGGATCACATCCTATAGTGCTCAAGAGATTATATCAGAATTTGAAAAGATGATGATCAGGAGTAGTATAAAGCCAAGTGCATAATACTATTCATTCATAATTATAATTACTGATTATTTTAATTTGTTTGGCTTTGGAGTGATTTTTGTTTTAAATTATTTATTTTTCATTTCCTGTGTAAATATATTTATTTTTGATGTGAATCTACCATCTGGATTGTAATGTGTACAGAATGTATGGTAGGAATGTACTCTGCTTATAGGAATGTATTATACAATGAATTGGGTTGGAAGCCATCTTTTTTTCTGTTTTGAAAATGTATTATTTTGGTTTCTGTTTTGTTTCCTATATTATAATTTTGGGGTGGTGTTTGTGGCAGTGTTTAGTTCTACACTCTCTTCCCCTGTTTAAATATGAGTATTTAATGTCTGTGTACTTCATAGTGTGCAAGGGAAAAAATTGTGAAGCAATACTTTATTCTCTTCAAAAACTTCTGAGGTTCAGACTCCAAAGCTTATTTTTAGGAAAGTCTATCTATAACCCTCAATGCCAAAATGTATGAAGAGCAGAAATGAGTGCTTTGTGATGCCAGTTACTGTTAGTATGACATGGTGTCTCACTGTCTTCAGCCTATACCCTAGAACACCTGTTTGGGGAAGTATAAGGAGTTCAGTGGTTTTCGAGAGAGACCACCAGGAGCTGATGGGGGTTGTGTACGATTGTGCGTGTGTGTTAGGGGGGGGGGTCCCTTTTTCTTCTCAGTAAGAAAGGCTGTATTTTTCACAGACCTTGGGAGCTGTGCCTTTTCTATGCAATTACCAACATATTCATTTTGAGGAAACTGACCACCCACCAACTGATGATCACTGTATTTAAAACAAGGTGTGGACTGTAGAATATATATAAAATATGGACAGGTGTCTATGAATTTGAAACAGTCTTACTTTTGTAGTTTTATATCATACAATAAACTATTCGGATTAAAATGAATTTGTGAAATGAATCTTTGTCATTTCTTTGTTTTAATTACACATTTACAGCATTAATAAAGTATATATGACTGATGATATATAGTATAATATTTCCATATACTGCACAATCTATACTGATCAATAGTTTGCATGATCTTTTTAGTGTTTCCATCACTTTTCTTATACTCCTGTTTATCTCAAAACTGATGTCAAGAATTTCTGCATCAACAGTTGCCACCATTTTGTAACTGTGACTCATGAGCTGTTACTGTGAGCCTATTTCCAGCATTGGGGCCACACAGCTGTGGAGAGCAATGCTACTTTTAGTTCGTAGCGCAAGGCTGTGTCTCATTTGTGTGCAACAGGCAGTAGGAAGGGAAGCCAGGCAGGAGCATGGCCTAGTCATCTAGTCAGGACAGTGAGGATGTTGTCTCCCTTACGTACAGCACTGTCTTTATGAGTGAGTCACTCACGCAGCAACCAAGGCACCACACAGTTATACACCATGCACAACACTCTTAGCCTGAATGTTTGTAGAAGTGGATTTTAATTTAACTTTCATTTTGCCACTGTTTTGTCTATTTTGTCTACATTGGCTTCATCTTTTAAGTTCTGTCAAAATAGCAAACTTTTGTGTGCCACAACTGTGTCATGTGTCATAAACTAGCAAATTTAGAAAAATTTCATAGCCCATTTGTCATACTTTAAATGTCAGTTAGTCAGTGTATCGTAAAATACTTGATGCACTTGTTGCTACACAAAACTCAACTGAATATCTAGTTAAACCTCTATATGTATTTTTCAATTAGTGATTAAGTTTTTATTGAATTTGCATTGACTCATTTTAATCATCTCACCCCCTGAGTGTTTTCACCCTTATCAGACACAAGTCTGTTTAACTGGTCCAAGAGGTCTCAGATGACTCAGCATTTTTGTGCACACGTGAACACAACAGTTGAGCTCAGACACTTCTAAAATGACCCACAAGCGAACCCCCAGAAGTGATCTGAGTTTGCGGTTCATTTTCTGGTCAACTTTATTTGTACATGTTAAAAATCAGTGTTATTAGTCGCCATCACATTTTGCTTTATGGATAAAGGACCTATGTATTGCTGTTTATACAGAAATGCAGATTTTATGTCACTTAACAGAATTTAAGTAAAAGTATTCAAATGGCTTTTACTGCAGTCATATGGTCCCACATCCCTTCTGACAGGCAGGCTAATAATGGCACGGAGGCAATAGCAAGTATTCTATTGAGTTTAAGTAGTAGTAACAACAACAACAACAACAACAACAACAACAACAATAATAATAATAGGGTGGCATGGTGGTGCAGTGGTTAGCTCTGTCGCCTCATAGCAAGAAGGTCCTGTGTTCGATCCCCGGTTCACCCAGGGTGCCTTTCTGTGCGGAGTTCGCATGTTCTCCCCGTGCATGCGTTGGTTTCCTCCGGGTGCTCCGGTTTCCTCCCACAGTCCAAAGACATGCAGATTA
>JAQQZR010000038.1:9958358-9970957 GCA_030068235.1 Notoglanidium macrostoma
AGTAGCCAGGTGACCTAATCTGCATGTCTTTGGACTGTGGGAGGAAACCGGAGCACCCGGAGGAAACCCACGCATGCTCGGGGAGAACATGCAAACTCAACACAGAAAGGCACCCTGGGTGACCCGGGGATCGAACCCAGGACCTTCTTGCTGCGAGGCGACAGTACTAACCACCAAACCACCGTGCCGCCCAAATCTGGATCCATAAATTTAAATACTGTTATTACAACAAATGCTCAAATTGACAGACATGGACTTTGCGACACTCATATAAACACTGAATTCGATCTTCTGTTGTTAGTTAGTTCTGAAATAAAAAGAAAAATATTCAATTTCATATAAGGAAAAATACTTATGGATCCAGACTTTTGGGATGCCTTGTGCAGTTAAATTATAGCAGTAAATTTGATTGCATTTTTATTTGATTATGACCCCAATGCACGAGATTCCATCATAGATAAAATATATCTAAAACATATGTGGAACAACTGATGGTCAGGAAAGTTTTTTAATAATCAAGACAATATCACATTTCTAAAGCCAACATCATGCACCTAAAACGTATTGTGGCTGTAATTGTTGTTTATGTTGTGAGTTCCATCTAGTCTTTAATTTGCTGCTTGAACAACTCCTAGAGCAAAGGGGAGGGAGTGAGCTGACATGAGAACCCAGAGTTACAAGCTTTCACTCTACAGTCACTGTAACTGACCCTCTTTCCCTCATTCATCAGAATTTGGATCTAATGCTAAAAGTCAGGCTCCTTATGATCTTGATTAGTCTCTAGGGTCTACAGATATACTCTGTGCTTAATGTTACATTGTTTTTCAACTGTAATGTAAAAAAAACCTCTTAGACCAGATTCAAAAGGATTTGAATTGGATGACATTGTCATGGGCTGTACACTATTATGTTTACGACTTTGGATGTATATTATTTTGATCAGGGTTTACTTTTCTATGTAATGTCATTAAAAGAGTGTTTGTGTGTGAGATATTTAATCCAACTGTTCCTATCTTCAGCCATTACACTTCTAATTCCATAGTTTTCTATAACATTGCATAGCATGATAAGTATGTTTTTTATTTTTTTTATTTGAGAATTTGTAGTTTGACATTCCACTGCTATGAGACAGAGTCGAAAGTATCAGTTGTTTGATTTGGGGATTATTTCACATGTATTTATGCAGTGGCCTATTACATAGAGTTAGCTTGTGGGGTCAGTCATGTTAATTGTGGTTATATAATCAATTGAAAGGGTTAATCGATTATCTGAAGTGTATACATTGGCTCTTTTCTATGTCTGTGGTTGCATTTTTATTTAAAGATGTGCCTATGGAATAATGGCTTTTGAAATGCAACATTTTACAAAAACCTTTCACTGGTTGACTTTCTTTAGCACTTTCCAAACTGAGCTCAGAATGTGTGAGAGATTATTGTAAAATGTAAATGTAATGGAAAAGCATTTTTATAATTTATGAACGGCTATTAGAATATCAGATAAAACCACAAAAAACATCTTACTAAGCAATACATATTTGCCCTTTCCTGATATTCACTACAAAATAAACATTTCAATGACTGACATTCTGCTTTGTTTGATCTATTAATGTTTATTGATAAAACACTTGCAAAATTTACTCCTGGATTGCTGCTGTGGAAGTAGAAAACTTTGGAAAATTAATTGCATGATAACTGGTTATTAGATTCTCATCTTACTTACAACAAAACAGTATGCAGGAATGCACTAATCTGATGTGGAGTTCCACTATTGGGGCCAATATTGGCCTGAAACACTGGATTAGGGGCACTAGTGCAGCAGGAGCATTACCACTTCAACACTCCAGGGACTTCAGGTCGCTCTTGGCCCTGGGTTATTGAGTGAAATTTCATGTTCTCCCTGTGTATTGACTGTATTGACCTGTGGATTGACTATTAAATTGATTAAATTATTCTAAATTCTTTTAAAATTCTTTGCTTGGGAAAACTTAGAATATTTAAAGCTGTCCTTCATTCTTTAAACCTCGTAGGTTTATTTTTTTATTTTTTTTACAAAATAGGTAACTGTACTTTTTTAGATTTCTTCATTACATAGTGTTAAGCCTTTACACCCCTACTTATTAAAATATAACATGCAACTGATCTGACCTAAAAGTAGCGCTACCAAAAACATTTCTAATAAGAGAATTAAACCATTTAGCAAGCCCTTAAGTTGTGTTTCGAAGCTGGTTACACTCTCTCACTGTAAGCACTTGGTTGAAAATCTGCTTTTCAACTTAGCATTTGTTAAACAAGAGGGTCTTTGTTTAGTCTTTGTAAAGCAACATTGTTTACTTTGATTGTACTGCTGTTGTTCATTGTATTTTTATGCAGATATTTCCACACTGTTTTAGCAAAGTGCTTTGTCACACCTCACACACTGACTGACTAAGCTTTACCAACACCATGGTTTGTGAAATGAAACTCTGTTTTATGATTCATTCTTGCAGTGGAACTTGAAACAAATGGTCAAAAATACATATTCATGGAAGAAAATTGTGTTAGTATACATGTAAACATGACTTTTATAAATACTACTTACGGGCTATCTCTAATCACATACTTCTAATTAGTACAAGCAGTAGTGTTCATACTGGAAAATCTGACAAGATGCATTCTACTAATATTACCTGGGTGATGTATTATAACCACAGAAAAATATAATTTGGAGGGAAAAAAACAACACCACCCTAACTGTATGCCTGTTTGTGTATGTGTATCCCTGTACTCAAGTCCAACTTACAAGAGTACATGCAGTCACCAGAGGGAGCCAGTATAACTGTGAGAGAGGATACTGGCTGAAAATGTAATCATCCAAAATGAATTATAGATTCTTTTTCCCCAATCATATATAACATGGTCCTGTTAAAGCAAGTGCACTTCTGAAGCTTTTTAAAATACTAGGCGGTGGTTAAAGCTTTGAGCTACCTTTCAGAAGGTTGTGAGATCAAATCCCACCTACCTACTCTTGTTGGATTTTTGAGCAACTCTCAACCCTCAGCTGCTCAGTTTTATTCTGTCTTAATTGTAAGTCAATTTTGGCTTAAAGTCTTATCCAAATGAAAAAAATGACATGTTTTATTGCCATAAGATGGAAACAAATCTCCATCTGATGGCTATTTAGCATTCTCAGAATCATAAAACGAAAAATACTGAAGCCTCATATTATAAAACTATACAGCCCCTAGGCACTTTGGTACATGTTTTGTTATAGATATTTAATTCTACATTACTGAGTCAGTACAAAAACATTTTACATTTCCAAACATCACTTTTCCAAAAAATAATTTGCATTTGAAAGAAGTTAGTATGTCAGAAAGAATATAGAAAGAAACATATTACATAAAAGACTGCTTTTCAGACAAAACACATAATGAATGAACATGGGATTTTTGTGCAAAAAAAGAAGCAAGTGTGACAAAGTCTCCAGAAGAGCTGAAGTTCTCCAAGATGCTCAGTAAAACTTACCAGCTCATTTCCTTAGTAAACTGCACAAATTGTACCTGGGACTACTTTTTAAGGAGAAAAAAAGCAAATATTATATATTATCACACCAAATATCGACTTTCTTTTAACTCGTTAATGTATATTGTAGTATTTTTCCTTTAAGTAGAAATATTTAATTTCATTATTTTTGGTCATCTTTACAGAATTCTTTTTAATGTGCCTAAGACTTTTCATGGTATTGAATATAATGAGTCATTAGTGTCCCACTCATAATACACATTTTGGATGTGAACGTGTTGGTTAAGGTTAAGTCTAAAAAATGAGACCTTTCCTTAAATGTACACTCATGGGCAAAAAAAAGAGGCAAACCCAATATTGCAAAACATTAAGCTTCTGATGGTCTCAACAGTAAGTCATTGAGCAGGAAAATTTGCAAGAATTAAACAAATACATAAAGTACACTGGTGTGGGACAGTTTATCCCATGAATTCCTTTAAATGGTGAAGTCTTGTGGGTAAATTTGCAGATGGCTTTTTACAGAAACAAGAGTCATGTTGTTCCACTCAATGTTAAAGTCTTTTTTTAAGAAAATGTTGAACACCCAGACAGGTTAATTTCAATTTTATATCACTTAAACATTTAAATCTTTTCATGATTTTCTCTTTGTGTACCAGAAGTATGTAAGTGACCTTCCCCCCAACAGTTTCAGCAAAGAGCATTAACCAGCAAAAGAAGGTCGAGGTCTCAGGAGGGATTTTTTTTTTACTTCTTGTTCATTTTCTGCCCAGTGATTTTCATTGAGACCATTAAACGCTTAATATTTTGCAATATTGGGTTTGCCTCATTTTTTTGCCCAGGAGTGTAGTTTAGAATGTTTAGAGTTCCACAAGCATAACGCCTGCGGATTATGTCTGTAATGTTTGGCAACCCTGTGTCGGCGCTGTTCAGTGGGGGAGTGTAGAGAAGCGCTGGCGAGGTGAAACGTTGAACTTGAGAGGAAAATGGCACTATTTTGCAGATCAGCCGCTTCACTTTTGAAACCAGTCAACTTATTGCCGTCTGCACTTGTAGCTGTTCGACAATGCAGCTCAGGTAAAAATAAAAAAAGAAAGAAAGAATTAATTGCACTTGCTCCATGTTCAATGTCACACAGACCGGCTCGTGCGTCCTGCTGTACAGCAACCAGTGCGGGACGTAGCTAAAGATGCTAACAGCACGTAGCTGCCTATATAACATTAAATTATACAACTTTATAATCGCAGTTCACTTCATTTTTGTTAAGGGAAATGCATTGTTGGCATGTCGCGATTTTGTGTATGTGACGTGCAGAAATTCATACAATTGGCCGTAGTTTATAAGCGCTAAAGTTTGACGTGGGTTAGCTAGCTAACGTCCCTCAGCTAACTGGCCTTATTAGTATTGAGGCGAAACGCTAACGATATCTGATTAAGCTACTCGTTAGGTACCAAGTGGGGACCTGCTCACCAAATGCACAAGGAAAGCGTAAACACTTAATTCCTAATTTATTAACTACACCTACCTTGTTGGCTGATTTACTACCTACCAGACTAAAGGGCACGCATAGTACAGTTGTTCTCACAGTGGAATCAGAAGCGGTATTTCCAGATATTTTCAGGGGGAACGTAGCTATTGCGCTAGGTGTCGCCAGATGACGTCACATATTTGCACATTTCATCGTCGTGCTCCTTGTATCAAACGCTGTTACATGAAGACGCAAGATTCCCTAAAGACACTCAGAATAAAGTTGTATGAGAACAGAAGAGACCTGATTATAACTTAATTATTCCAGAAAGCAGAAGTCTTTGATCATGACCCCACAAACCAACTATTTACATATTTTGAAAACCAGAGTCAAACCAACTATTTATGTGTTTACAAAATGCTATAATTCTTATAATTCACAGACAAAAGAAGCATTGGCAGAGAGAACTTAGGAAATAAACACAATGAAAACGATTACAGATTAATTTACTTGCTTTTATTACTTGTAAATATTGCCAATATTATAAAACAGTGAGACAAACCACTGGTTCAATGACACAGTGGTGGAATAAAAACCCACCATTATCAAAGTTATTATATATATTTTGTATTGAGTTATTACTTGATTGACTGGTTACTTTAAGTGAAAATATACAAGCGTCAAGGCCTGTAAATAGTTAACCTGGGCCTTACATGTTCCATCAGTGAAATGTTCAGGAATAGAATGTTGTACAGTGCTAATAAATAGCCAAAATATTCCTGTATTTTCTGTGCATCTTTTCCTTGTATCTGCATGGATTTCTTCACTTTTCTCTGGTTTCTTCCCACATCCCAAAAAACATACTGGTAGGTGGTTTGGTTTTGCTACATTGCCACTAAGCATGAACATTTATACATGATGTATTCCTCCAGGGTGTATTCCTTCATCATGCTCAGTCTTGTTGGATCTCCCAGATCCACCACAACCCTGGCCAGGATAAAGTAGTTATCAAAAAAGTCTGTCATTTTAGTTTGCTCTACTTTCAGGATGTTCTTATCCTCATGCATATTTCCAATGTAAAAATCTGGCTTACTCAAGTATGAAATTAATCTTTGTCATCTTTTTTGTAGGTGGACAGTACCAGTATATACTGGTTGACAAGAAAGGTGAAAAAAAGAATGTTGGTTTCATACAGTTAAACAGGCCAAAGGCCTTGAATGCGCTCTGCGATGGCCTAATGCTTGAAGTGGGTAAGGCCATGGACACCTTTGAACAGGACTCTGAGGTTGGTGCAATAGTCATCACAGGCAGTGAAAGAGCTTTTGCAGGTATGCAACATGAAATTAGGTTTAATATTACCTGAGCATTCTTGTTAGACTGTAACAGTCATGGGCAATCCATATTCAGTAACAAATGTTTCATTTGTGTAGCGGGGGCTGACATCAAAGAGATGCAGAACAGAACTTTTCAGGAGTGCTTCAGTGGCAACTTTTTGGCACACTGGAACAAAGTATCAACAGTTAAAAAACCAGTTATAGCTGCTGTAAACGGATTTGCTGTGAGTAGTGAAATATTTTCAACTTTACATTTACTTTCATCTTGAAGAATGTTTTCAGTAAAGCCAAAATCTTAACCACTGTCATAACCAGTCATCTCCTTGTAGCTTGGAGGAGGTTGTGAGTTGGCCATGATGTGTGACATAATCTATGCTGGAGAAAAAGCACAGTTTGGACAGCCTGAAATCTTACTAGGAACCATTCCAGGTAAACCGAGTAAAGTTTGTCTACAATATCACTGTTGTCATGGTACAACCATGGTTGTAAATAGTCGATAGTGTAAATGAATCTTTTTCTAGTAATAGTTTTGTATACAGGTGCTGGTGGTACGCAGAGGCTCACTCGGGCAGTGGGAAAGTCACTGGCCATGGAAATGGTCCTTACAGGAGACCGGATTTCAGCACAGGAGGCCAAACAATCTGGTGTGTGCTTATTATATATTTAATGTTATTATATAGCATATGCATGCAGTTTGTTGTATGTTAGTGTTTTCGACCTAGATATAATGTAGGAGGCAAGCATTGCTATTCCAAAATGAATAAGTAAGTAAACCATGCATGTTGAGTTTGTGTAACATCATATCACCTCTGTAGGTCTTGTAAGCAAAGTGTTTCCTGTGGACCAGTTGGTAACTGAAGCAGTCAAATGTGGGGAGAAAATTGCAAGTAATTCTAAGCTGGTGTCAGCCATAGCAAAGGAAGCTGTAAATGCAGGTGATATTTAAATGGACTTTTCCTTAATAATTCAAAAGTATGTTGTGATATCTGCCTTTATCAAACCTTGTTTGACTTAACCTTTTTTCCCCTGGACTTCTTTGTGGAATGATTGCATGTTGTCTTATCTAAGGCTTCTGGCTTTTAGATGGGTAATATTCTGTGTGTTCTGGTGCATTCTTGACATTTTTATCTAACAGATATGGTTTACTTTCAGCTTTTGAACTGACCCTGACTGAAGGCAATCGCTTTGAGAAGAGATTATTCCATGCCACCTTTGCTACAGTAAGTTGTAGGATAATACAAATTAAAGACTTTCTGTGAGGTTCTGTGAGAGAAAGTCTAATGATTGGATTGATTGTTTCTTAAACAGGAGGACAGAAAAGAGGGCATGAGTGCATTTGTTGAGAAGAGGAAGGCTGATTTCCAGGACAAGTAAAGGATCAGATCAAAAGAGTGTGATTTAAAAAACATATTAGCTTGTAATCCAGTGGTGTTACTGAAAGACCATGCTGTAAGATATCAAAACCACAGAACATCTGTGGGTTGAAAGAAGTGTCAGAAATCAATAGTACAATACTTTCTCTTTCTCTCCAGCAAAACAATTCATCACTTGTCCTGAGCTGTTTTGCCACTGTTATTGAATAAACTCCAATCATCTCAAATGTACCTTGATACTTTGGCTTAATAATAAGTACTTTATAAAAACTGTGAGGACTTTTGTAAATAATAGCAGGTGTCATTAGATTAGTGATGTTACAGATCTTTGAGCAGGTTCCTGTTTGTAATGCATTTCACGTTTAATACATGTGGTTTAGAGGTAGAAATTTCAGGTAAATGATAAAATGAATAAATCTTGACAAAATGAACTGTTCTGGTTTGTACAAGAATAATAAAAAGACGTAGAGAGACTAAACCCTTAATATAACGGTTTGGGAATGTGGGTCAGGGTGTACTTGCAGTTTTTACACACTAGGTGGTGATAGCACTATGCAGCCTTGTGGAGGTACAGCGTTAAATATTTCCCTTCAGAAGTCTTGTTGACGAAGACAGACAACGCAACTGAAGTTTTTGGCAGATAGCACTTATTTGGGAAGAGCATGTATTCCAAGCTTGTTCATTCACCGCACTTCTAACTATATTCTGAGTTTTAAGCTTTTAGGTTTAATGAAATGCTCATGTGTAGGCTGCAGGATCTGCGGGTTTCTCTTGTTATAATGGCTAATATTATTCTGCAGCGTGGTGTTACGTAGGAAAATGTCATAATTACGAGTGGAGAACTTTTGTGTCCGAGTGGGTCATACATTTTTTCTACTATTTTACGGTAAATACACAGATAAAACTGTGCGTATAAACTAATATCGACGGCTCAAAATGTCACCGCTCTGCGCAAAAGTTATTTTGTAATATTTAGGCCTATTCAGTCTGATATTTTCTTGATCAATCGGATAGATTTTATTTATTTTTGATCACTTGGACAACAATGGAATCGTTCCTTAAATTACGCACAAAACAATTATCGATCAAATTGTAAATAATGTAACACACATCAAAGTCGCAGAAATTTCACTCTACACATTTTGTACGTTCGTTTGCAATTATTCATGGAATAGGAATCTATAGATATATATTCTTTGGAATGTATTTTATATGTTATTCCAAATATACTATATATATTTGGAATAAGTATAGACAAAATTTCCATTTAGGCTTCACTACAAATTAATTCGAAGTAAATTATAAAGCTGCATCATTGCCCATAGGAGCCACTTTTACGCGTGGTTATCTTTAGGTACTTGCATTTTTAATAGCGTTTTTGTTTAACTGTTTTCACATCCAACGTGTGGGTCACAAAGGAGCACGGCAAATTTAATTATGAAACGACCCTTTCATTTCCACTATATCAGAGCCCTTTCTCACTCTTAGGATCTCAGGGTTTTCTTCACACGGCGACTTCCCATATATTCCTCAAAAGTCCATAGCCTAATTGATTTTAATTTTCATTCAATATTCCCCTCGAGTCGACTTTCTTCTTTGCCTTGGAACAAAACTTTTGAAAGAGGCGAAAAAAAAAACTTTCTTCACATCGAAACGGCACAAAGGTCTCCAAAAAGCGAGCAAAGCAGCAGTTGCGCTTTGAAGTCTGTCCCCTGCTAACGAAAGGTCAAAATAATAAATGTAGACCCAATTGAGGCGCTCTGCGCAGACAAAAGAGGCAAAACGTTACATTTTGGCAGAGGCAAACCCCTCATAGCGTGATAAACTCATTAAAAAAAGCAGAACCAAAGAGAGAGCAGCGTGGTGCCGCGCTTAGAGAAAAGAGCTTTCAAACTGATCAGACGCTTTTGGCTCCGGATGGTTTCGCCTCCTTACATCAGTCTCTCTCTTCACTTCGCCTCCGCACTTCCATCACACTGAAGAGACAGCCTCGGAAGAAATATGTGCATTTGTTTTGTTGTTTGAATATTCCAATAAGTTCCTTCAGTCTTTTGCGCACTGTAGATAAATTTAGATTTACGTTCAGTTCTCACTTTCTCATTTTGCTTCATATGCAGCTGGAAATCAGATTAGTGCATAACGGCTTTTATTTTATAACTGCATGGCGTTTTACATGGCCATGCTGGGGTTTCACATGAGAAAAAAATGAAATAAAAATAAACAAATTCCAAAGATATTATGGGTTGAATGTAATAAATGAAAATATTTTTTGGGGGGGAGAATGAATTGCCTACCAATGTGCGTATTAAGCTTGAGAAAATCCAGCATGTAGCCTATAGCCTAAATATATGCCCAGATGAATTATATGATTCTTATAAACTGGCTAATATATATAAGGAAATAGTCCACTTAATACTAATTAAGTAATGATCCTTCCTATACAGCCTATTTATACTGGCAGTTTAGTATATTTATTTGTTAAAAGATACATTATTAAATAATTTTGATTATCAGCTAATAATTATAATAAGTATAATTGCGGAAAAGACTAATGTAGGCTAAATAAAGCATTTTAGTCAGACAGTCTATGTGTTTTAACTAACCAGTTTTCCTACACCCTCTACACTACTGAGGCTATGAAATAATTTATTAATACCTTCTGTAAAAGGAAAGATTATTTTTCAGGTTCAGCACATGGAGCCCTTGGTAATTAGTTAGCGTGGTAGAATTCAAAACTACGACATCTAAGCATGTCTAAACTACAGTCTACGTCCCAAAGCGCACACTGCTGTTCTACGCCTAAGTCTGTTTTACGGTTTTTGGACGAAGCCTCATAGACAGCAGCGCAGCGCGTGCCTTGAACGCGCAGGTTCTCTGACCAATTGGGTGACACTATATGATCACATGACATCTCCTTTCACTTTCCGGCAAGTCTGCTGTCACCTGCTCTGAAAATGGTTGTACTGAAAGGAATACCGTCAATACTTACACCTGAATTGCTGTATGCCCTGGCCAAAATGGGGCATGGAGACGAACTGGGTAAGCGCCATAAAATCACTATATAATCAATATAATCACAACTCATTAGGTTACCTAACTAGCCTATATAAATACGGCGTCAGTGTGTTCAGGCTCATGTAGGTTCCACAGGCCAGGGATTTCTCTCTGCTGCTTCTTTTAGTTAATGGGGTCGGGTTCACCGTGTATTGCTAGATTAACCCATATGAACGGTCCGTCGGTAGTCGAAAACATAGACACATAACCGTAGACTCCGCATTGCCGCTAAATTCTATTGGGTGAAACACGTTAACGCGTCCGCCATCTTGGTCCGGGCAAAACTGACTTGTAAACCAGTGTCAATGAGGAGCTTCGGGTCTTTCGGCATAAAAATCCATCTTACTTAGACATTTTTCAAACGATTCCTTTTCAATTTTGTCTAACATTTATAGGTTTACTATCTACGTTTGAAAGATACTTTGGTAACCATTAGTGTTGTTGAGATGTGCGATTTAAAGTTACTTAATCTTCTTCAACAGTTCTTGTGCATTCAAATAACCATATTTCAGTAACTTCATGGGGGAGACAGAATTATGGATATCGTCAGAAATGCTTTGTACTCAGCCTTTACAACCATGTATAACTCCAAAGATGACATTTAAAGGGGCCGGCTCACCCTTCCCAGAATCCAGTGTGTTATTTAGTTTTTTGTTTTTTTGCTTCGAAAGCACGTGACCGCTACTCCTCCACAAATTCACAATTAGTAATCCACTCAAACCCATCTCCAATTTTTTCATCTCATGTGTGTTATTCGTGGAAGCGTTGAAAAAAATATGCTTTTCCTTCGTGTCTGCGTGCGAGACAGCCGAGGCCGGTTCGGGTCCATTACATACAAGATAACTGTAGAAAAACAATCGATTGGTCGAAAGAATTAAAAATATAAATCCCTTGAAATATCTTCAATTTCAGGTTACAATTTAAATTCTAGGGGCTAGGGTGTCACCAGATTGTTGCTGATTGTTTTGAAATATTGCTATACTCAAAAATGGTGACTCACTTGGTGCAGAGTATTCTGGAAAGGATGTGCCGACCCGTTTAAGATAAGAGACTCAATTCACGACACTAAACTAGCTCATTTTTAATATTCTCTGAGTAAGATCAACGTTAGCTAGTGCGAGTTTGTCAGATAAAATAAATCTGTATCTATATCTGTTAATAAATAAAAAAAGAAGGTAAATTGACAATAATAGTCAATGGCTACATTCACACTCCGATCCTCATTGCTCAATTCCGATTTTTTGCTCAGATCGGGTTTGCCTATCGTAACCGTTCACATTCATAATTACAAGTGATCTGTATCTGACTTTAATGAGAACGCGTCTGTCCCCCGAAAGGGCACGCATGCGCACAGTCATTTTGTACGAGTCCTCACCAACAACAAAAACATATTTGTGAGACAACTCATGGTACTAAAACCGACCAAATGGACGTGTTAGTAGCTAATGAATGCATCGCATTGTGCTCTGGAAGACAGTAAACAGCTCATCAGCTGTAGCTGTCCTCCAGTATCATTTTGCCTCACTGCCGGTGTTCTGATGATGTGTACTAGCTTGGCAAAAAATGCTACCGTAGCTCGAATAAATGCTGCCATGTCTATGTTCAAATGTCTATGGTAAAAAAAATAATCTTTTTTTTAAGTTCACGAGTCGCGATTTAATGTCAAACATTATCAATATGGCAGAACCCTTTGGAAGTTTGGCCCCACTAAGTGTAATTCTAGTCAGTACCTTTCCCCAAAATTTCCACACATCTAAGAGAATGTTGTTATTCAAGACTTCCATATTGGTCCCATTGTTATTATACCCATGAGTTGTTAGAATAAAAGAGCTACATGCTATTAGCTTGCCATGCTGTTAGCTAGCTAACACGT
>JAQQZR010000038.1:9971057-9988781 GCA_030068235.1 Notoglanidium macrostoma
TTTATATATATATATATATATATATATATATATATATATATACACACACACACACACACACACACACACACACACACTTGCGGTCAGAAGTTTGCAAAATATACATACAGCATGCCTAATGTTTGGTTAAATGTCCCTTAGCAAGTTTTGCCTTGATCTCTTGATAGCTATCAACAAGCTTTTGGCAAAATTCTGGTTGGATATTTGACCTCTCCTCATGGAAGAATTGGTAGAACTTAAATAAATTTGTATGTTTCTTTGCGTGGACCCGACTTTTTAGCACAGTCCATGTATTTTCGATAGGGTTGAGGTCAGGATTTGTTTTAAGTTTAATGTTGGCCTGCTTTATCCATTCCACAGCCAGCTTTGATGTGTGTCTCGAGTCATTGTCCTGTTGGAACACCCAATTGTGTACAAGTTTCGACCTTCTTTCTTCATTCCACTTTGTGCAATGCACCAGTTCCTCTGGCAGCAAAACAGCCTCAGAGCATGAGTTACCATCGCCATGTACGCCACGCCATACAGTGTTCCACTGTATCTCTGGTCAATCCTTATCTCATCTGACCATAAAACTTACCTCCTGAAGATTTTTTCTTTGTCTTTGTGAGGATTTTGGAGAATTGTGGTTATTTTTCAGTGTCTACGTTGTGTTAATTATCCTCTACTTTTGTCATTGAGATGTTTGAAAGTTCAAGAAACATTGGTATCATTGGTGATACACTTGTTCCGATGATACATCCAGTAATATGCAAATGCTGTGTCTCGACTTGAAAGAGCACCTGGTCAGTGGTGGTCTCTTTCCACTGATAAAAGGTGTACAGGGGGCTGACAAACTGTATGCAACAATAGTCAGCAACTTGCACACCTGAAATGACAAATGAAAGAAGATTCAAAGCAGATGTAACTAAATAATTAGTATTTACTAAGACATTACTATGCAACAAACATCCAGATACTATATTTTAATCACCATTACAGTTTATGGTTTACAGTGTCCCAGGATCGGGAAATGTAGAGAATCATTTTTCCCTCTTTGTAGTTCTTGCAGATGCAAATTTCCCTGTCTCTTCTGTGTGCAAATGTGGTCCCATGGAGATTCGGGCTGATGGTAGGTATCCCTTCATGTTGTGAACAATAAAACCTCATCATATGTACGTGTATCTATAGACCAGTCAAGTATAGGCTATGTTTATTATTTATTGTTTAGGTTTGCATATTCCAGAGCTATTGGAAGCAATATTGAAGCTCTTCCCTCTTGATTCCTATGTTGAATGTCCGGTGGGTAATGTAATTTTATGGTGAATCATTTTATACTGAAATTTAAAATTATGCTATATGGCAATGGTATTTTTTGTATCTCTCTGAACCCACATTTTATATTAGTCTGTATTTGTCAAAGATTTATGCTGTAAATAAAACTTTTGAATGCTAAGTGAGGGAATAAGGAAGGTTTTTCAGTACAGCCCTCACTGAGTAAATTCTGTCCTTTTAGGCAGCTGTAATGGATCTGGTGGAAAGTGACAGGCAGCGGGGTCTTGTAGTGCCAGTGTGGCCCTGCTACTCTGGACTTATGAAGCAAGCTGGATCAAATGTAGGTTGCTGTGATCTTTTCTGTCTAGGACAGGATTATGTCTCAGAAATTGTTAACAATCATATCTTACTCAGAGAACAATTAAATAGTGTTTTACAAATTTTACTAAAATGTTGCTATTCTGAAGTGGACTGTGTTAATTTAGACAATGTAACAATGAAGTTGGGGTGGCACAGCAAGTAGCATTGCTGCCTCACAATCCTGAGCTTTGGTTACTGTCTGAGTGTAACATGTTCTCCCTGAGGATGTGTGGGTTTTGTCCGGGTTCTCCGGTTTCTTCCCACATCATAGAAGCATGCTGGTAGGTGGATTGTTTACGCTAAATTGTCCCTATGTGTGTATGTGTATGCGAATGAGTGTGTGAATGTGTGTGTATGATGCCCTGAATGAGGTAAAATGGTTAAAAATTATTTTAAATGATTAATGATTGAATAAATAATAGTTTGTGTATTAGATACAACATGGGTATAATAGCTAAAAAAAATTTTATATTTATTTGTTTTTTTGTAGGGGAATATTGATGCAGTTGAAAGGTTCGCGTTCTATGAACGTGCTAAGAAAGCTTTTGCTGTTGTAGCAACAGGGTACAGTATAATTAGCTAATAATAAGCTGCCATTAATCTAAAGGGTCATGTTTAATTCTAGCTTGGTATTATAAGCCTTTCTTATCTCTCTACCAGGGAGACTGCTCTGTACGGAAACATCATTATCAAGAAAGGAGTCCTTCATCCTGAAGAGCTATGCTAAGGACTGCTGAAATATTCTTATGATTGCACAAGATACCTATTGACCTTTTATAACATGTTAATAACACTTAATAAAGTTGGAATTGGAGAACAGCCTAAGTGGTGTAACTTGCAATATATTCATTACATTACAGGAAATCTACAGACTTGGAGCTTGTAAGTTGAAATAAATGTTATGACTTAGGCTTTGTTTTTTAGACATTGACTTGGTAGAAACCACTGGCACGGTTCTGTAGATATCAGCTGGAGCGACAAACACACAATGAAACTTAGTTTCCCCAAATAAGAGTCAGCGATGTTTAGGCAGTTTGCCGTTTGCTTTTCATAGGTATTTTTTTATGCGAATATTGAAGTGATTAACATGTTGCTTTTGCAGAATTCCAAACCATCAGCAATAAATGAATGAATGAATGAATGAATGAATGAATAAATAAAAAAGAAACACTTTCAATGAATGTTCATTTGCTATATTTTATAAATGAGTTTTTAAATAAACCACAATGTTAGTATGGTTATAAGTTTACATTTATTAATTTGGCTGACACTTTTATCCAGAGCAATGCACAATTGATACAGTGTACAATCCAAGCCTACAGCTGAGCAGTTGAGGTTCAGGGGCCTTACTGAAAGTCCCAGTGGTGGATCTGCGAGGCCTGAGAATGAGCTCTTCTGATCATTATCAGAGCTTTAACTGCTATGTGCAGATCATGAGAATGAGACTTGAATGGCTTTTACTTTCATCAAGCTATTACAAATATAATAAATTCGTGCAATTTAACACATTCTGGCATTGATTTAATCTTTTTAAGGACATTATGCTTATTTAGCTGTGGAAAAGATGATCTTGGTCCTCTTCAGGTTCTGTATAAACCTTCTTCGGAAGATCTTCCATGACTGGAACCTGAAACACCTGGCCTGTAAAATCTCCATGATACAGGCCGTCTTTGTCTTCCTCTGGGATCATATACAAACTTGTTTCACGTAGTTCCACCACTTCTGGTATCTCAGGCTGGACCACTCTCTCTTTGAGGTCAGCATGGCTCACTATTCCCTGTATGCTATGGTAAACATCATCCAGGTCCTTCTCAGCCTCTTGATAGAGCTGGCCCTGATTGTAGTACTGAGGTTCATGGTAGGTTTCAACCTGCTTTTTTCCAGCTAAGAGCTGAATGTCAGATGGAAGGTAGAACTTGTTTTTGTCTTCTCCAGGCTTATTGTATTTCTGCTGACGAAACTGCTTTATAGCTTTCCATATGGCCATGTGGGGATCAATGTCCACCTCTGTCAGATCCTGCTCCTCTATAGGTTCAACTTCCTTAAGGCCCAGCATGAGCTTCTCATTAAAATCATGAGACCTGGTGTGGTAAAAAGAAGTCAGACTGATGTCTAATGTCTAAAGTTTCAGTTATTTTATATTTATTCCATTATTATTATTTTAAGATGATGAGCAGAAGGAAAACACACATATCTTGATACCTTGTATCTTGAAATGCAGTATGCTTTTCCTCTTCCTGTATAAGTAGCAAATCATACCAATGATTAACATTCAGGATATTAACAAGCTTAATACTTATTAATACTATTAATAATAACTACTTATTAATAATATTAATACTGTTTGGGGGCTTGTCTTAACCACACTGAAAAAACATACAGATTTATATTCCATCTGACTTTACTCTTCAAATGAGACAAGAGTGGCAAAGTGATTGCTCTATTCTCTGATCCAGACTATTTCACTTAAACCAAAGTAATTTCTTTCCATTAAATTTAGATATATTTCAAATATATTTTTAAGAAAAATGCATTTCACGTCAAAGCAAAGATGTCTGACGATTGTTTAACTAATATAGCATAGTTTTAGGCCCAGTGGTTTACAGACACAGATGTAATCAATTATTTAGTTGTAGGTCTTTAAGATTTGGCTGTAACGTTGCATTCTGTGGTTGCATACCGAACATCTTAATTATTTTGAAAGCTTAGGCTGGGGCTGCCATGTAACTCCCTTGATATACCTGACTACTGCTTGAAATGTGCAAAAGGAAAAATAATGGAGAGATAGCCTTGGAATATACTACTTGGTGTATAAAAGTCACATTCATTGAGACACAATTTAAAAAGGTATTGGATAAGTTTATACACAACACTAACTATGCAAGTGAAAATTATGAAAGTAAAAAAGCACAATACTGTATCCATACCCATGACTTATAAGGGCTAGCTGTGGTGCTGTACAGCGTCACTGACAAGCAGAGCAGAACAGAGAGCCTTTAATATGGGAAAAAGGTCACATTATTGGAAATATTTTTGTCTTTTTACACAATAGCGCATAATTATTATGATTTAAAAGAAAAGAGTTTATATGCACTTGTGCACTTACCTAAACATTGTTGCTCCTGATGTCCTTATAGCCCAATGAGTAAAGAAATGGAGTGCCACATGAGCATGGTGCGTATCAGAATTGTCATAAAACGAGTAAAGGTCATTAGTTAAGCAAGCATTTATAGACTTTGGTCTTTAGATGTACACAGTATTATCCAATAATCTTTTTCTTACTTTATTGTACTGTAAAAATACTTTACTGGGCAAAACACACACACACACACACACACACACCAAATAAAGTTCCTTATCTTCCATGTGTATGAGCAAAACAGTAAATACAAAAAAAAAACAACAATTATTGAGAATATATCAGGAAAAAAACCTTTGTGTAACATCCTATTTAAAATGTCTTACATCATTTATGAGCTTGTGTAGGGCTGATTCAGAGAAGCAGGCAGTCATTTAACTTGAACAGACAACAACAGTGTGTAACAACAACTAATTAACAATGCGAACACAACAAGGCCAGCAAAAGAGTTGGTAGCTGTAACCTGACACTATGAATACCTTCATGTAAATGGTCAGATTTATCCCAATACATTAATTTACCATGACAATGGTAAATTTATTTGATCTTTTCTAAATGTAAACTTGCATAAAAATTAAGATCATAATGTGGCAGTAACATGTGACTTACTTACATATGTGCCTGAAATAACTCTCTATTTGCTATACAGATTATTGTATATAAAGCAGCAGTAAAGGGGACACTACATTGAGTTCAGACAACTCTACAGTTCACTGCCACCTCACACACATTTAGTGTGTAATGTATGTACAGGCACTTTCTCTTTATTTCTGTATTTAGGTAGTTAGGAAATTTAAAATTGATTATATCAATCAGATATTTAATTGAATGGCAGTTTCGTTTAGACAAAGTCAGTCTTTTAATAGCAGGATTTGCTAAACTAGAGAAACTAAGGGCACCCACACAATCCACACCCACCTCCCACAGTGCTGTGTGGGGGAGATTGAAGACAGACAAGTGTGTTGTGATCTCAGTGCCAAGTACTTGCCCTCATTAACCCAAGCAGCCTCAGTAACAGGACAATGTTTACTCAGTATTCTGGATAGACATGAGGGGAGTGAGTCTGACTCAGCCTCACCTGCCAGGCCTTGTTTACAGGCTAAACGGAAGAACTCTTCAGGGCATTAACCAACTGAGTCGCACGTCAGAAATGACTCTCTGGAAGCAGTAAAACAGAGTATGATAAAAGTGCACGATAACAGGTCTCTGGTTTATAATGGGGAGCTCATTAAAGATAGAAGTTATAAATGCTTACAAATGCTCACTTTACAAATTTCCATCTTGTTGGTGATGTTTAGACATATCCCCATTGAAACAGTTTCTAATATAATAACTGTATTTCAAAGGGGTTATATCAGTTCGATCAGCCACCTGGGCACTAAATCCTGTCCGCTACCACAGGCTCTGGGGCATCTCTCCATATGAGGCTTTTTATTGTTTCTTACTAACATGCAACTCACATGTGCTTGTAATTAGAATGATTGTAATTTTAATGTGGCTATTTTAATGAAGCTCCATACATGCCCTTGATGTTTACTTTTACTGAACAGCAGCCATTATTATACAGGATTGTATAGTATGATGTTTTCAAAACTTGTTATTTTCTTAAATCTGTTCTTTAATCTGTTTATTTTAGAGAAAAACACAGCTGAACAGAGTGCTCATTTATAAGTGGTCATCTCAAACACCTTACAGTCCTAAAAGAGGTATCCATAAATATGTGAATAAATAATGCATATATATATATGGATTAAAAAGATTATTTCTTAAAGACATCCAATGTTTTTAACACAGTTCCTTTGTGTAGCTTCAATGTTAAGTCTACATTGTTTTGATTTAAAATTGATACTCTAAAGTAACGTTCAAATGAATTTTACAAGTACACAATGGGAAAATGTATAGTTTCTCTCAATACTAGGTGTGCTTTTTTAAAAATTACGAGTGTGGCATTTTTGTAATTTCATATAAATCAAAGCAATCACTGTATTTATTATATTTGAATGTAAATAATAAATATGCATTAAATGCATTAAATGTCTTATTGGTATCTGTATAAAATGGTAAAGGTAAACATCTCATTTAATCTCAGATATATTAGCTCTTACACTAATACAATCCTGGTATTTCTCTCTTCTGGTATTTGTCCTCTTATGCAAGGGTAAGAAAAGAAACAGTAGGGATGTTTTCCCCCCTCTGCCCAGGTTGATCTCTGGTTGTGTCAGACACCTCGGATTTTCACTGGGTGAGGTAAAGATCTTTGAGTGCCCTGCACAAAGTGTACCCACACCCGGCTGGGCTGCTTTTAATTATTACAGCCCTGGCGTAACTCTCTTTGCCATCAGCCACACAGTTGCTGAGTGACGGACTGTGGGAACAAATGGCCCACGGCATGGAACTAAATAAAGTGCTACAAAGTATTTATTGGTGCCAGTAATACAGACCTGATGCTTGATCGAGCCCCTCTGCTTCCCTTCGCCTGCTGCCAAAGACCATCAGTAGAGGGGGCATACTTAGGGTGTTTTACTGAGTGCATGAGTGGAGGGAATTTAAGCAAAATAATACACTAATTGATTGCAGGCAGTATATTACAAATGTCTCTAATTAAGAGAAGTGGGTGGTTAAAGAACCCTGGAATTCTCTTGGTTAGAAGTTTTAATGTTTGTCTGTAATCTAATATGCATTGACTATTTCATTTAATACATTTAATTCCCAGACAGAATGTCTGCTTTGTATACCACATAGCTTGTGCATTTAACTTCAGCTTTAGCATTTTATTTCTTTATTACTGTATATTTTTATAATTTGCTTATGTAAAAGCTTTTTTCCCTATGTGGAAGATCACTTTTTCACTGTAAAATATTAAATATGACAGCAAATGTGTGATATCGAATAAATGAATACCAAAAAGTACCTGTTTAATAACAACAAATTATTCCTTAACAATGATGCAAAAAAAAAAAAACGCAAGAATTTTTTATTATATAAAGATAATAGGTTAAAATTATTATTAATAATAATAATATTGATAATAATAGGTTTAAAAAAGTAAAATTTAAGTTATTCTAATTGTTAAAGCAACTGAACATAAATACATATCTCTCCAACATGATTAACAGTGGAAAGTATGGTAAGGATTACTAAAATGAAACATAATTAAAATCTTCATATATTTCAAATCTCCTTCTTGTTTTTAAACTAAACACTCAAACCCTTTATCAACCAGTATGGCCAGATTATTAGATCCTGTCACAATTTGATTTGCTTTTTTTTATTTGGTTTAGAGGTTGTTGGCATCTTACTGTAACTACTACCGTCATATCCAAAAATACCAATGTTAGCGCTCACATACAGTATTGATTACTAACCTTAATTAAATATTATGATTTGCCCATGGCTTATGCTTTTCTTTTTTCATAACAGGTGGGGGTCAGTTTGATTTGATCAGATTTACTCATAAAATGCGAACCTGACTGTATTTTCCTTGGCCTGGCTCCAATCTCCTACTGTGTATGTTCTCTTTTGAGCCTCTCCAGGAATGTTCCAGAGGTACACGGTACTCAGACTTCATGTCTCACAGCGAAAGACGAGCTTTGTGTGAACGCTTGCCTGAGGACACTGATGCTGCAGGGCTACATGGCAAACAAACATGACCAGCTCATAATCATAATATATACTGTAGTACATTATAATGCTACATTGTGTTTATTAGACAGCAGATCTCTCACTGCTTGTGCAATATAAACTGATGTTTCATGCTGGTCTTCATTATTTTTTTAGACTAAACTTTGAATGTTGGCGTTTTCTAAATAATGTTGAAACTTTTTTTTTTTTTTTTTTACATTTGGGTAGCTTCAAAGTGTATAAAGCTGTGGATTTACATCTATATTAAAAATTAACTGCATAATTTCATGAGCCATCCTTGCTGTTTTTAGATACTTTTGAAATTTAAAAGACCTGCAGAACACAGAATTGCTCAAACTTACGGGCTCTTGTGTTTCACAGTCAGTGCAGGCCTGATTTTAAGCGTGGTTGGCACTAAATTTATGGGAGAACATTTTTAATTTCCACTGAATCATGCGAAATGAGCACAGTAAAAAGCAGAGAGAGAGAGAGAGAGAGAGAGAGAGAGAGCGCTTGATTTGTTTATTTTCCCACCCCACCGTTGCAGCCTGACCTTATTTGTTTTAGTTGGTCACAGAGCAGTCTGTGGCATTGGAAACAGACAAGTATGCTACCTATGTCTACATTCCTTCATAGATCAAACCCTTGGAAAAATTGCAGGCCTGCCTGTAGAATTAAGCATATCGCCCAATCACTGTTTCTGCTCCTGCTTGGCACCTCACCAATTAATTAACCAAGACGACAATCTTGACACATTGCTTTAAATCTGCGAAACCACCGTTTGTGTAGAGTTGATCTAGCTAAATATACAAAGCCTACATTAACAGCTAAGTGGCAGTAAATGATATTAACCAGTACGTGCTTTCTTGTCTTAAGAAGGATTCTGTTTAATCATTCGGACGTCATGACTGAAACCTTTCATTTTCAGGCTGACAAATGTGTGTGGGTTTGATTTTTAACAAGTTGATTAGTATCTAGCTGAGTATGTTTTTAAAATAAGCAATACTGTGTAAATGATGATAGCTCACCAGGATACTGCCAGTTGCTTAATTTAATGTTTAGACATTATTTGACATTCAGAATAGTTCAGTGTTTTACTTTTGTATGTTCTGCAGACTGTAAGCTAATTGTTTGCACACCGTTAAAACTTTCCTCAAAAGTGTTGACAGTTATGCTATGAAAAAGTGTAGCATTTAAAAACTCCCTGATCTCTGATCTCCATGAAGAATTACACGTGCTTTTTTACATGGAGCATAAACATACTGAAAACTTTAATTTCAAAATTTACAAACAGATGTGCAGCATCTGAGATATTGCTGCTAATGGTGCGTTTCATCAAGTCAGATTATTCAAAATGCTCAGCCATCAGTCAATAAGACCAACATCTCAGACAAATCGCTTGGGCTAGCAGCACATAGCTGTGTGTGAAAACAACTGTTTGAACTTTTCCCAGAAGCTCAGCGACTGCAAATGAGAACCAGTGGCAGACACGTACACCACTAACTTCCTCTGCTGAACTAAGGATGGCTCCATGTCGTCTGCATCTACTGTATCTACATTGGATCCAATATTGGATCCATGTGTGGCGGCTTTCAGCCATTCCTCCAGAGGAGGCTGTACTTCCCTTACATGCTGCCCCCCAGAGGACAGAAGCTTCATGGAATGTTAAAAATGAAGGAGAATTAGCAGCACACAAGTCCTACTCACACGAGCAGTGAGTTTTCATTTCAACCATCCTAAAAACTACTTCACACGGCTGACAAATAAAGATGATTTTTAGCAAATACAAAATAACAAATTCTAATATATATCTATGTTAAATGAATAATGTTTCCAAGCTATCATTTGTTTAGTTAATCTTTTTTATATGGAGCTATGACTAACGAGATGAATCATTCATTAGTGATAATATGTTGTTTGTATCATCCAACAGCTTAAATGAAAACCAAGCAAATTTCTCATTATTGCTCCTAGCATTGATTTGAACCTCTTGTGGTTTCTTACAGCTGCTACATGCCCTGATGATTCCAGCAAGACTCAACATCACATCTGAGAAAATAGAACTAACGCAAAAAATTATTTATACTTTATTTCATACTCTCACAACATATTATGAAAGTGAATGTTTTAAAAGTCTGAGTTCCATGATACACTTCCTCACACCCCAGTTTAAAACTGTATCCTCATCATGACTTTAAGAAGCATTAAATCACTTCATTCACCATATCTTTCATTCATTTACATTGTTTTGGAGAGGGACTCAAAAGCCATGACATTTATTAGTAAACAGTTTACCCAAATGTAAGCACGCCCAAAGTTTAGCTTTCATCATGGTAATGAAGGACGCAGTAAAAACGTTCTCTTTGTCTGACTTTGTCCCAAGCACAAATATTGTCATTAGTTGTAGACCAAATCTCTTAATGACATCCTGTCATTAAGCGAAGGCTAATATACTAATGGTACAAATGAATTATAAAAGAGCAGAGTTTGGTTTCCATTAACGTCAAGCTCGGAGTAAATAACTGGTACACGCTGCTTTAATTTAGAGCATGCAAGCTCTTGTTCCGACCCAGACGATGAGAAAATCACTGCCAGCTCCATTTGGATAAGGCTGTGCCTGTTGAATCTCAGGTGGAGGGAGGGGGTACTGGAAGGGGATCACTGTTGGACTTTGATTTCTGTTATGATTGAGCAATTATCAGGGCACTCCGAGCCAGCCTCAGCACGGGATCAGTTCCACACAGAGTGGAGTTCAAACAAATAGTCATGATTTGTAGAAGACGTTTCTGTCAAAACCATGCCATGGTACAAAATCAGCTGATGTGAGTCAGTACTTACTAACCTGACTGACTAAAGCAGTTTATGCTTCTGATGGGAGGGCAAGCAAACTGCTTCACATGGAGCCATGTCTCTGGAGTCTAGTGGTAATATGTGCTTCATATTTGACTTTGGATAATTAAAACTATCACTCATGAAATCCAGCATATAGAACCCTGAAATCACGAAGTGATGAATCAATGGGTGCCAATTACCCTAACACGTTAAAAGAAAAAACTAAAATCCATGCAGAGTCAACCAAAAGATGGAGTCCTGGTTTATATTTGCATTGTTTGCAAAAACAAAACCATTTCCAATGCATTCCAATTTCTAATGCTTTCCAATGTGTTAAGTGTTATGTCTTTTTTCCACAACAATCTACTGCATGCCCTGGGCTAATCGCAATGTCCTGAAGCGTGTTAGTCTAGCATTTCAAAACTTTTAAAGAGCAGCAATAAGGGGAAAAGTGACTTAGAGCTGTCAGCAAATAATGACTGTTGGCAACAAAGCGTGACACACTCATGCTGGCGTAGGTTTTGCATTGAAAAGAAAGCCAAGAATAAATTGTCTGTCTGTAACTATTTAAAGGCAACATTATGGTGTGATTTGTGCACAGAAAACTGATATTTTGGGCCAGAACTTTTTCCAAGTGTAGCAGCTTGCAGCAATTTTATTTTATATGGGGGGAAAACCACCAAAACAAATATTTGACTGTGTTCCCATATTGAAATGGATTTATTTATATGGATTAATTTGGCTCAAATGAGCAGTTATAAAATTTTAGCTCTATCTAGGGACCTGGGGTCTGTACAGAAAACATCTCACAAATTTGACAGTATGTTCAATACTAAACATTTCCTGAACTTGTTCCTATGGCCTACTTATAAATACATACATTTGAATACATTTTAATTTTGCATGAAGATTACTATATGTGTTCAGTCATGCTCTAGCCATATTTTACCATGGTTAAAACTAAGGTGCACAAAAGTAAAGTAAACTCTGCTCAGTGGATGTACACACACACAAACACACACACATACACCCCTGCCACTTCAACTGAAGTTTGAGAAACAACATTCATAGCTGTTTGGACATTTTATATATGTGATAGACATGATGAATAATATAGCTGGACACTGTATTATTTAAAGCAAATGCATCTGTTTGATAAGTGAAATAAATAATAATAAGTATAAGGATAACAAATAAGAGAAAATGCAAGGTGCATATTTTCAAAGTGTGAGACCTGTGGACAGTTTAGAGCTGATTAAGATGGTTAACAGCATATGAAGGTTTATACTTTGTATTATGCTTACTGCTATATAAATCTTCATTTTAATTTGATAAACCATAAAACAGGAACAAGTTTAGACAATGCCTATACAGTCTGCTACCAGTGGCCATGGAGTATGGGTTTGTGCGTGTGCATGAATGCATGTTGTTTATGTGGCTTCCATTTCACATTCTGCACTGTTAGTGATATCCTGTTGATTTATAATTCTTCTAAGGTTTTTGTTTTCATACTAGAGCTAGCCTTCCTCCTTAACATGGTTTTCAACTTGTCACTTCTGATTAGTAAGAAAAGATCCACAAATGAATCAGCAAAACTGTCAATTTTGTCCATTCATGAACTGCTGACTATGCAAGTTTCCAATCCTTATAATGCATGTGTAAACTTAAACATGACCATGGGCCAAGTACAATTCTTATTATTTGTAATTTTAATCTTATTTGACATCCTTCATGTTGAAATTGTCCAGCTTGGGACAGCAATCTGATGTCAAATAATGTAAATATATCGTCAACTGTGACTAGCATGTAAGTGTGGTTCCAAGCTTCATCCAACACCACAACAAAATTCCACTTTTGTTTGGCATATGTGAGTAATTACGAATAACACATTTGGCAGACTGCATGGTAATTGTGAGGATATCGCTGTAATGTTTGGCCCACAGTCTCTAGGCCATATAATTAACATTTACAACATGTTGTAAATATATAACAACCATGAGTGATTAAAGCTGCAATCTGACAGAAATTTGATAATAGATTTTTGATCAATTTTTCGAGCACCTACTTTAAACATACTCAGGGGATTAATTGGTACATTTAGTTTTCAAGGGTTTAATGATTTAACTGTTAAAAGAAATGAAACTCTTTGCACAGTTTGATCTTTGAAGAATCTAGTTAGACAGCTGTTATAATTTATAGAGTGTTTGTGCTTTAAATAAGACATAAAAAAATGAATATTGATGAAAACTGAGAATAAATCACCTTCTAAAAATAAAAAATACTAAAAATGCTACAGGATAATACTACATGTTCCCTAGGCAAGCTTTGTTATGTGAACCATGTGACATACTGTACTGTTCTACATTGGTTGTAGGTCATAAATTATTTATGACTAAAACTCTGTACATTTAGATTTTAGCTGGTTTTCAAATCACAAATAGCTATGCCAAGGCCTCCATGTATCTGCTAGAGCAATCTGCCTCCAGCGGTGAAAAAAGTACTGAGAAAATATACTTAAATTAAAGTATGGATAATGTGTAAAAATCTTAATTAGATGTTAAAGTATCCACACTTAATTAAATGTTAAAGTGAGTACTTTTAGATGTACTCAAGCATTAAAAAGTAAAAATTAAACATTTGTAATGGATCAAAAGAATTTATTGTTATATTTTCATGTGAAAAGTAACTTACTGTTAATACATCTTTTTGCCTAAAAAAGCATTCAACCTCTGTAAGCTTGCTAGTCTTAGCCAATGACTAAACATATACACTAATGAATTAATTAGAAGTAAAATATCCTGTAAATAACCAATATTTGCCAATTATGTTAGCTTCTGGAATCAGTGCTAGTCTAACCTGGCATTAGCAAAGTAAACAGACTAACAGTTAAATATAGACAGTTAATGTTAGCATATTAGCAATACTTACCTCAACATGCTTTTTCAAATTAGATGGGGTTGATGGCTTCTAGGGAGGTAAAGAAGACACTTAATTTTATATCAGTATTTGCTTACTCCAGTATATCGAAACATTTTTCTAAGAAATAACACTTATCCTCAAAGTCAACACTGCAGCCCGGTGGCTTATCCATACTCAGGTGCACACTGATTGTATAGCATGAGAAAGTCACCTCAGATTACAAATTGGCATGATTCTTTATAATTTTTTTCTGCGCTGATGACTGGAGGGTAAACTGAAATGAATGGATGGTAAAGCCATCTTGATATATAGCATATAGTCATCAGCTGGATGAAAGAAAAAGGGACCTTCATTATTTGTAAGGAGTACACTGACAATATAAATAAAAATTTATGGAAAAAATATATACTTTTTTCTTGAAAATGTAATGAAAGTGAGTATTCAATGTCTATAATACTCAAGTAAAGCATAATCACACCAAAACAATACTGTAAGTGTATTATTTTGTGCAGTAAGAAAGTACTATTACTCAAATATTTTTCCATCCCTGTTTATCGCCATGTCCCATGTCCAAGTCATGTCCAAATTTCGTCTAAACACACTCTTCAGTTAAGTCAGTGGGCAACCATTACCATAATCTGAACCTTCGGCAGCATGGAATGAAAGACATGAGGCAATTTTAACTGCATTATAAATGCATTAATTACAAGCTATTCAGTGGGACCTCCATGAGAACTTGAGATTTTACTATGAACAGGCCAGTGGCAATTCTGCAATAAATTCACCTTTTATTCCTTTTGGAAAAAGAATCAGGAGAACTTTGCTCAGCAAATTGAGCAAAGCTGGAATCAGAGAAAAACCAAAAAATGCAAATGTACTGTGTATCAAGTGATTGGCTCACATTTACTGACAGCACAACAAGCAATACACAAGTACCAAATGAAGACCATCTGCCTCTCAGTATGTCACTGCTGTCATGATTGTTGCCTTAATTATTCCTCAAAGGAAAGTCTGGGCAGGGCATCGTCTACCCAACATTCTCTCAGTTACCTAAAACTTACAACTGACTTATAAACCTATAAGCATTCCTGCCCCCTATATCCACATCCACACACACACATACACACACAAACTCGCACACACACGTGTGTGTCCATAATTATGTATTTTCCTTGTTTGAATGGCATGAATATATACAAAGAGTCTAAATGTCAGAGCCACATGATACCTGATGAATTCCACTAAACAGGCATTCCAATGAACAGACCTGTAATAACAGGTGATTAGATGGGACAACAAACCCACATGTGTCTTATTGCTTTGAGCTCCAAGGGTGTAGTGAAGAAGAGGAACACAGAGGGGGGTGGATTATCATGAGGCTCAACTCATCTTTAGAGGAGCTCGAGTTTGCCCATTGTCTGAATGCAGGACCGAACCCCACTCTGTGGCGCCAAGCTGACATGGCAGAATGCTGTCTGGGTCAGCGAGTCACCTGGCACCAGGCATAATGGCAGGCAAGGGTGTGCTATGTACAGTCGCAGCCGGGCACCAGGGGCCACAATGGCGACGCTGAAACACTCCCCTCCTCGTGCGATGACAGGCCAATCTTTGCACAACAATGCCGTATAATTTGTGAGAGGGCCCCGCTGTGAGAGCAAAGATGGGTAATTAAAGTGAGAGAGGACAGTCTGAGATGCACGCAAACCAGCACTGATGACAGCCATCAGCTGACTGCTGTATAGAGCCTTGTTATACGCTCCATCGTCGTGGAACTAAATGAGCTCTCTAACTTTGAGCTGAGCTTGGTGGCAGTGGAGAGTGAAGAGTGTGGGTTGTGTGTGTGTGTATGTGTGACATGTCCAAGAAAGGAGCTAGGGGAACTGTTGTCCTCTGGTGCTTGCTTTCGTGGGAACAGCTTTCTGATCATGGAGAGGGGAAGTTATTACCAGCCTTCGTTCAGCTCACCTATTAATGATACTGGTCAACAAAGCCGGCTCAGTCCTACTGTGTGTCTCAGACAGTGAGAGGCCAAGCACTCTGCGCTGCACTAACTGCTGAATTAGGAAAGTTCATTTGGCTATTAACTCATGAATGGAGTCCTCTCTCTTCTTGGCTTATAAATGTGAGGGTCTTTATGCTCTTTAGGACTTTATACTTTGGGGAATATGATTGGCTCCATTGTGGGCCGAGATAATCTGCCTTGTCACTTAACAGCTTGGTTTGTGGTCAAAGAGATGGCACAAACCCCCCTTAGAGTAATGGGCATTAATAACACCAATAGAGAACGCCCATTTGTGCACTCGACAGCCATTAAGCTGCTTAAGAACTGAATATGATAGGACTTAAAGTAGAAAGGGAAGTGACTGAGACCATTCCTGCCATTAATGTGATGAGAGACTTAGTGACAATGGTTGACTTCCATGGTGAACTTATGCTGAGTCTATTTTCTGTATTCGCATATGAATTTCAGGCCCGAACATTAAACTTAAACTCTATGCCAAATATTTTCTCTACTTGGTCACACATTTTGGAGTTGGGACCCTTGTTCGTCAGATTTCTGTATAGTAGCCTTAATTACTCCCAGCTTCATATAAGAGCTTCATCCGGCCACATTGATAAAATGCTAATTGGATTGGTCATTTCTTTGTTCTCAGCTGGATTCCAGACTCAGATATTTTAGTTCTTCACACTTCACCAATGTCTTTATAAATTGTTGACCCACACAGCTGCAGTGGGGTTTGATCATTTTTATCCTCACCCAATGCAGACGTGGCTGATACACAAGATGTATGTATGTATGTGTGTGTGTGTGTGTGTGTGTGTGTGTGTGTGTGTGTGTGTGTGAATGTGGGTCGCTGGAACCACTTGGCACAGCCTTTAGCAGACTGTGGCTTCCCCTCACAGACAGCGCACTTCCAACTACACTCCAGCACTCATATTCACTCTGAGGCAGCCAGTCTGCTGACAGACACTTGATTTACGACCACTTTGCTGAGTTTTACTGCAAATGTTAATGTGACAGAAACTATTGACTTGGGGAAGTAATTCTGCTGTGGGTCATAAAGTGTAGTGTAAAAGTGGTTGTGCTTTCAAGAGAAGTGAACTTGATGATATGTTTATAACATTATCATAAAACTTTCTTCACTAGTCCTTTTTTTGTGTGTGACTCAGCCAAATAAGACTTCCGCACCCTGTTGAATCACCGGAAACACACTGAAAACCCAGTAACTTGTCAATACATATTTAAGTGCAGCTATAGCAACTGATGACAGAATTATACAAGTGCTTAAATGAAGTCTTTCTACAGTATAGCTGTGTTTGGAGATAACTCCCATATTGTGGGCTAACAGGCAATAAAACAAAAACTCACATGGACAAGCAATACAGGATAATAATATACATTAAAGATGACCATTTTTTAACAAAAAGATTTACACATTAACAAAAGCAGACTAACTTCTATGCTCTTCAAACTGAGTTCTACCATTTTTTAAACTAGGTTTTATTACGTTTCCTAATTACACATTCTCTCTCTCTCTCTCTCTCTCACACACACACACACACACACACACACACACACACACACACACACACACACACAC